>JBAFSZ010000013.1:2581488-2592134 GCA_036919955.1 Melanotaenia pygmaea | reverse complement strand
CACTGAAAACACCCCACAGCGTTGTGTGAAAACAGTCCTTCAGGGCCTCCTCGGCTTCTTCGGACCATTTCTTAACGATGACGCTAACCTTTAAAGTTTAGAGCTAGAATAACTCATTTCTGGCCATTTTCTCTTTTACTTCTATAAAAAGCTGCGTTCTTGGTGATGCACTGAATCCATCTGGATCTCAGGACAGATGTACTGGATATTTCCATCCAAGGACTTTCACTGTCAGCGACTCACACACACAACTCTCCTTTCCTTTTCTGATGATGCACAGACGGAGCTCCATGGTTTCAGCCTGAATACTTTGTGAAGGTCACCATTTAGTTATTCAAGAGCTGTGACAGTTTTAGCCGTGAGACCTTGTCAGACAACAATCGCAAGAGAGACGGCAGCATCGGATACACAAAAAGACCAAATTCACCACAGAGCTGTCCTTCGAGGCTGTAGTGGTTTTAAAGCAATGACTCTTGTTTATCCTTGTTTCTTAGAGTTATAGAGTGTGATGAGAATCCACTGCAACTTAAGATTTTATTTCAAGTATCTATTTACCAAACAATGTTCTCCAACATGTTTTTGGGCAATAATCGTCTCTGTTTGTACTGGTATTTCTGTCAAACTGTTTGTTTTTTCTGATGGAAATAAGCTAATAATTAAATAATTAATGCACAAAGCCAAAATGTAATGACACTTTATTCAGTGAATAAAAATGACAGTAATGTTCAGCGGAGAAGAAATTCAATCATGCGTTATATCTGTGAGAGGTAAAGAAGAAGGTACATGCATAACGGTACAATTAGCTCACGAAACTAATGAGACAAAATGCCCACACCCGGGATAAAATACGAGTCAACAAGTGGACACATTTCACATTTGATATAAAAAAAAACAAGCTAAGCTAATCATACTAAAGCTTTTGCCAGCAAGCACCTGTAGCTCATAATAAAACAATGAAATTTCATTTAGTTGACTAAAACTCACATTTCAGAGGACTAAATTATGACTCAAACTAGATAACAATTACATAACAACAAACACATAACACATAAAAAATGGCATCTACAAAAATTAAATCAAAATTTGCTGTCAAAATAAATACAATCTCCTTGGTGATGGAACTTCTGGCCAGTCAGTTACAGCAGACGTGTCTTTCTGGGATAGGCCTGCTGTAACTGACTGTTCTGACCAGCAGACAGGCAGTCAGACAACACCGGACACCCAGCGTTAACTTGCTTTCGTGTGATACTTCCACTTAGTCGCTTGGACGTCAGGTCAGCATGCGAGTAAGCAGATATGTTGTCATGATCGAGTCAGACAGAGGCTTTGTTTCAAGTTGGCAAACATCCGTATTTTCAGAGTAACTAGTAGTGCAGAGTATTATACCAGTATACAGAAAACCAGGTTTATTTTTCTTATACTATATTTTTTTTCTTATACCACAACACAGTTTTAGATAAAGCACATTGGGAATAATGTTCAGCACAAAAC
Organism: Melanotaenia pygmaea; assembly: GCA_036919955.1. Taxonomy (NCBI): domain Eukaryota; kingdom Metazoa; phylum Chordata; class Actinopteri; order Atheriniformes; family Melanotaeniidae; genus Melanotaenia; species Melanotaenia pygmaea. The sequence continues at coordinate 2,590,643 of JBAFSZ010000013.1, read as the reverse complement.
TGCTTAAGGGGGGATTTTTTTCACTACTGAACCACTAAACATGTTGTGTTATTGGGGTTGTTGCATGTTGAGAATAAGAAGATAAAGTTCAAAAAGTGAAGCTGTAGCAGAGGATGAAGTTTATAAATGATGTAGGTACTGAGAGTGACAGAAAAAAGCATGTAGCAAAAGCAACATTAGCTTATTTTACACCATCTAATTCCAGATCCACCTCCAGACCTGTCTGAGCCGGATCTGGGCCTGACTGGGGCCAAATGATCACTTATTATTATTATTATTATTATTATTATTATTATTATTATTATTATTGATTTGATTTCTATAGCGCTTTACAAGGCACCCAAAGCGCCTTACATTATATCCATTGTTCATTCACTCCTCATTCATACTTGGTGATGCTAAGCTACATGTAGCCACAGCTGTCCTGGGGCAGACTGATGGAAACGTGGCAGTCAATCCACGCCTACGGCCTCTCCGACCACCACATTCACACACCAGCGATGCCAACACTGAGTTCCTGTTTGAATCTGAGATTAGAGATGAGTGTCTTTCGTCACAGCTACTAACTGCCTTTGTGTCTTCTTTTAGCAACATCCTTGACAAGAGAAACAGCATCCTTACAAAAGACAATCTCGGGTAACAGATGGAAGAACGGTTCAGTCTGGTCTGATAAGGACTGAAAAGATGGGGAGGTTCTCCACTTTTGGCAGCATCTTCCCTCTTAGCTCCCAACGTCCCAAATAACCAGGGGGGTTGCAGGTCCTTCTCCCTCATTCACTTAACTTTAGTTGCACATAAAGTACAAGTACAGGCCAAACTGCTATAAAAGCCCAACGCTGCTTACAATAGTGCTGTCCATGAGTCGGCTGATGCCTCTAAACTCTCACTGCCTGCATGGGGGTTCACAGCTTGCTCCCCTACCATCTTTTATCAATTTTTAATCTTAATTTCTTTCTCTTTATTGTCCAACTGATGAAAACCCATGAAAATCCCAATTTAAATTATAATTAGTCCACATTCACAATTCTTACTACGCTAACCTCTTAAATTGATAAACATGTTAACTGCTGAGCTTTAAAGGTCAAAATGGGAAACAAAACGTTCAACTTTAGACAGGATGTTAATACAGATTCAGGCGGGTTTCTTACTCTTTTAAAGAAAATAAATAAGCAAATTTCCCTAAAAGCCAAACTATTCCTTAAGGATCTAAAACATCTCCTCTTCCCTCTATTCTCTGCTTCTTCTTCTGCTGGGGACAGAGAAGGTGCTGCTGATGGTTAATTCATTACTTCCTTTTGACCAATTCGGCCACCAGTGGTGCTAATGGTTCAAGTTGGTTCAACATGGGAACATTCCTCCCTTCATCCAGCAGCCACAGAGCCACCATCACGCCTCGTCTCTGCATGAGGCTCCTTCTGAGCTTCTGTTGAGGAACGTTGAACTCAACGTTTGAGAAAATGACCTGTAGTCATTTCCATCGGTAAGAGTTCATTATTCGGCTGTCTGGTGATCTCAAAGTTCATTTTCGCGAAATAAAAGGTTAATTTTTCTCATAATCTTGAGAAATCGCAGCTTTGCTTTCCCAACATATTTTACCTAATGTAGCCGGTTATCTTCGCATAAGAAGCCACGTTTTTTTTTTAAGATCAGATAGTTAACTCGTTATCACGAGATAAATTTTATTTTTTTTATTTTATTTTTTATTTTATTATTTGTTTTATTTAAGCAAGACTGCTCTGGGCTTTCTTAGTAAACACACTTTAAACACAGAGGAACATACAAATTTAGGATTTTGGATGTTGAAAACACTAAAATTTAGTGATTTAGTGGTTTTACAAACAGCAATAATAGCATATAAAGCAAAAGTTGTTTTAATTTAATGAGGATTTTAAGAAGAAGAACTATGAAAAGCATAAAAATAAAGAATAAAAAAATAACTCAATGTTTAAACACCATTCAGTTTAAAAAAAGAAAAAAAGAGATGCATATATTTTATATATATATATATATATATATATATATACATGGGCATATGATGAGTGCGTTTCCTATAATCATTTACTTTCTTACATGTATGTTTGCATGTATTTCTCCTTTTCTGGAAAATTGAGTGATCAGAAAAGCGAGCAGGAATAAATAAGTTATTACTTCATGCTGCTCCTTTCCAGACTTCATAATAGCTGCAATTTTAAAAACTATTCTGTTGTTTTATTTATGTTATTTTAGTTGCAAATAATATAAAACAAATACAGTGGCTCTCTGCCCTTCTGTTGTAGATAATTGTGACACCATCTATTTCCAGTCTGTGATAACAGAAAGAAACTTATAAATTCTTATAAATCCGCTCTGAAAGCAGTAAAAATAAAACAAAACTTTTCTTTGTGCTGCTTTGACTTCTTGTTGTATTAAAGCATTCATTCATTTTCTATACTGTTTATTCATATCACAGAGAAGCTGGAGCCCATCCCAGCAGTTAGCTGGCGAGAGGCAGGTTCACCCTGGACAGGTCGCCCGTCTACGGCAGTGTTTTTATTTCTCCTTCCTTGTGTTGGGCTGATTAGTCTTCTAAGCCCTGCACCTGTTTTTTGGATCTACCTATAATGAAAGGAGATTATGTCTGCAACCACGCTGACTATTTAGAGTCACAGTAAAGGAAACATGTGAGAAAAGACACATCAGAAAAGCTGTTACTGGTGAAGAAAAATGAAGATGGCAAAAATAACACATTAAAAAACAAAAACTTTCAGGATAAATATGAATATCCTGCTGGAATGATGCAGCTGTAGCACTGAACTATCAAATCATACAATCTGTGGTTTTAGCACAAACAGTTCAGGCAAGGTCTCCATAAACGCTGTTTTAGCACATTATGGCACAGTTTAGGACAGTTTGGCCACCTGTTATCAACGTTTCCCAACTGGGGAAAGTTATCTTTTAAAAGGTCAGAGCGCGTCAGAGCGTTGTGCAGCAGCTCTGGAACCAGATCAGGTTTGGGATTAAAGACTGAAGGAGCATAGTCCCTTTCCAACTTGACTGTGTTCAGCTGAAATGTCAGTTCTGTTGTTCTTTGCTGGTTTTTCCAAAAAGGACAAATTAACTCTGAGAGTAAGTGAGCGAATGGTCATGTATATGCAACGTAGACGGACATTTCAGGCTTGTTACCGTGGATGGAGATTATTAACGAATCTTGGCTCCCACATTCGTCCGGATGGAGATTAGTTTAAAAACTTTGCTGTGAAATGAAAATGGATGTGGACGGAGCTCAGTCATGCTAAGAAATAGGCTAATTCTTTCCGCTCTTTTAACTGTGTAGTTTTTTGTATGAGTTTAAGCCCTCAGGCACCTCACCGCTAATGACTGTCTTATCGACCTCAGACCCCTCGGGGAATGGAGGATCTGTCTTCTCGGACCTCTTAAGGCTCATTTACAAGAGAAGCATCAGCCTCGGGGTCATGACTGACTCATCTGAGCTTTGACTTTACTTTCTGCTTTAAAACTTCCTGCCCTCTGGTGCTTTGATTGTGCTCTTAGAGCAGGACTTGGAACGGGTGTAATTAAAGGGCAGAAGGGAAAAAAAAAAAAAACTCAAGAGGATCAGTCATCTTAAAGTACACGTCTCCATCCCGGTCAAACACCTGAACACATACCTACGAGATGATCAGTTGATCTTCACAGGAAAACTATGAGGAGACTGTTGGTTTAAAAGCTTTGCGCAGCTTAAATTACAGGCTGGAAGAGTGGGAATCAAAGCGGGATAAAACATAACTAAAGGGAAAAAAAATCCCCATACTTTGTCAGTTTTACAAACTTCTCACTCCGGAGAGAAACATGAATAATTCACAGTCACAGTCCTGCATCTCCATATTTCGTAGAGCTACAAAGACGAGGGCTTTACTTCATCTTTTACATTTACACATGCAGCATTTTGCTGGTGGATACTCGTGTTCAGGGTACATCGAAGTTTACGAGAACAGAGAGCTTCAGCTAAAAAATGTGTTTTCTCCTCCATGTCTCGGTAGTAAATGCATTTACACTCATCGGGTCCACCTGAGCCACTGCTGTTAACACAAATATCTAACCAGCCAATCACATGGCAGCATGCAGGCATGTAGACGTGGTGAAGACAACTTGCTGAAGCTCAGACTGAGCATCAGAATGAGGAAGAAAGAGGATTTAAGTGACTTTGACTGTCACATGGTTGTTGGTCTTAGTATTTACTGGGGTCTTCACCCACAACTATCTCTAGAGTTTCCAGAGAAACAATTAAAACTTCATTTATGCTCCCTTTACATATTTGAGTTGTTACGGCCATGTTCAACATCCCACGCATCTCCCACATCCTCCCAAGCGTCCTTTACATGGGCTTGGCTGTTAGACCATTCATCCACTAGAGGGCAGTGCAGAGTTTAGAGTTCACCTCCGAGCTCTGACTTCAATTTCAGACAACAAACATCTTCTTAGGCCCCGTTTACATGATGATAAAGAGTTTTGGCCTCTCGTTTCTATGGTAACGGAGATTTGGGTGGATGAAACTGCAAGAACGGGCTCCGTAGTGAAATTTTCCTAAAACGCGAAGCTAATCCTGCCATGCTAACATGAACTGGAATCTTTTAGTGACAATGAGGTCTGTTGTGTCGCCTTGCATTTGCTCACCCTGTTTACCCCCAACAGACAGCACCACAACAACCATAACAACCACAACAACCATAACAACCACAAAAACCATAACAACAACAACAACCACAACAACAACCACAACAACAGCCACAACATCAACAACCATAACAACAACCACAACAACAGCCACAACAACAACAACCACAACAACCATAACAACAACCACAACAACAACCACAACCACAACAACAGCCACAACAACAACCACAACAACAGCCACAACAACAACCACAACAACAACCACTACAACAACAACCACAACAACCACAACAATAACAACCACCACAACAACAACAACAAACACAACAACAACAACCACAACAATAACAACCACAACAACCACAACAACAGCCACAACAACAACAACCACCAAAACAACAACAACCACAACAACAACCACAACAGCAACAACAACAACAACCACAACAACAACCGCAACAACAGCCACAACAACAACCACCACCACAACAACAACAACAACCACAACAATAACAACCACAACAACAGCCACAACAACCAAAACAACAACCCTAACCACAACAACAGCCACAACAACAACCACCAAAACAACAACAACAACAACAACCACAACAACAGCCACAACAACAACCACAACAACAGCCACAACAACAACAACAACCACAACAACAACAATAACAACCACAACAACAACCACAACAACAATAACAACCACAACAACAGCCACAACAACCACAACAACATAACAACAACAACAACCACAACAACAACCACAACCACAACAACAGCCACAACAACAACAACCACAAAAACAACCACAACAACAACAACAACAACCACAACAACAACAAAAACGGCAAACCTCTGCGTTCTGTTTGTGCTGCTAAATCTTTTAAAGTTATTTTGGTCTTTTCAAACACAACCTGCTTTTTTGTGCAACAGCTGCATCGTTTCCTACGTGCAGTGTTTTTATCTGTATGAAGTCATTTTCATTCTGCTGTTGTTTAAAAACACTTTTTTGAATAGGGAAAGGAAAAATTTGCAGGGCTTTGCAGGGAAACGTGTAAACAGGGCCTTAGTCAGTGTTTTTTAGTACTACAGCTCCAAATGAGCGTGATGTTGTCCAGGCAGGTTGGTCTGCCAAGCCCACCCATTCAAACAAATTCCCCTAGACTATCCTGGTGTGAATGCTCTCTAACATTTTATCGATCCATCCACGCATCCATGCTGCACAAGCTCCAGAACATAATGGGCAGTTCTTTACATCCTCTAGACCCGGGGTGCCCAAGTCCGGTCCTGGAGAGCTTCTATCCTGCAGCTTTTAGATGCGTCCCTTTTCCACCACACCTGAATCAAATGACTGGCAAGTTGTCAGGCCTCTGCGGAGCTAAATGACTTGCGGATGAGGGAATTTAGTTATTTGATTCAGTTTAGTGTGCATTTAGTGTGCGACCTAGTCTCTCTAGACCCAGAGCTGCACCAGCCTGGTGCGTTAACTAGTTTTGTTTAGCAAACTGCAGCAAAGGAAAAAACAAAGGTCACACAGACTGAAGCCCGGTGGGTCAACAGATCTTCAGACTCTCCTCCGTCCATCAGTTTACAGCACTTCAGTGGAAATATAAAATAACACAAATATGTTTTTATGCTGGCTGAAGCAGAAATGTTTCTTATCAAAGAAAGAGTTTTGATAAAAGCTGACAGAAAAAGACTTCCAGCCATCTGCTTCCTCTGCTGCTGACAGCATCGCTTTGTCTTGTTGCTGCTGCAGCTCTGAAAGGTAAAAAGAAAATCTATAACAGGGGTCTCCAACTCCGGTACTCCTGAGCTACTGTCCTGCAGGTTTTGGATTTTTTCCTGATGCATCACACCTGACTTAAATCACTGGGTCATTAACAGGCTTGTGCAGAGGTGTGTTGTAGTAGGAGACTTCTAAAACCTGCAGGACAGTAGCTAAAAGGACCGAAGTTGGAGATCCCCGATCTTGAAAATATATAAACCAAGTCAGACAATCAGACCGATAGAAAGATTATCATGTTCGTCTTCAGCTAGCGGCACCTTCCTCAAATTTTAACAAAAAAGAAAGCGACACCGAAACTGTGTTTATGTTTTTAAACAGCAAAAGATCCACGTATATTTAAACATGGAGCCGTTCCTGCTTCATTCTCATTACAGAGGAAGAGATGACGTTGTCCACCAATCAGTGCACTGCAGTGTCTCAAGCTCCGCCCTTTAGGGTCGTAAGATTGGGACCCAAACAGAAGAGTCCCAAATATGGATGTGACAATTAGTTAAACTCAGTAATTGATGGAATTAAACAGCGTGATTAATTCATAGTAAAGATTTCTGAAGCACAATGATCAACACAACAAAGAGAAAGTTATTTATTAAATCAACCTGCAGCCGTCCACATGGAAGGCTTGAAAACTGTCAGAATCTCCATCAATGAGGAGGATGAAGTGGTTTAGGTTTGGTTCTGTTCACCGCTACGACATGCCTAAACTCAGCTTCTCTGGCAGAGACAGGACCAAATTCATGACCACGTGTTGAGTTGCTGCCGCGTGATTGGCTGATTTCTTCAGTGAACAAACTTAAAATTCATTTTATTTGCAACGTAAGTCAAATGAATTTTGCGTGACCACACAAACATCTTCATCAGGGATATTTGAACCTAAATAAGTTGTGTCTTTTTTATTGTAGGTTTAGTGGACACTAGACAAACACTAAACTTTAGTTACTGACGTCCATTCACGTTTTTTCCATCCACTCACTGAAGCATCATTCACAGCAGCTGCAGCCTTCGTTCTACGTCATACAACCTAACGTCATAAAATCCAGTGATTTCCTCTTCACTCGAGGACGTAAATACCGGTGGAAGACGACAAAGTCTAAAGATGTTGTTTGTTTCCAGCTTATCGTCTGGCCTCGGAACAAAAATCCACTCCCTGCGTGATACTTCTACAAGCTACAGTATTTATCAAACACAACAACACACCCTCGTCTCGGACACTAGCAGAAAATGCCCGATCCATTTCCATGCTGAGTAACTAAACAGCTTCATCTTTCATCATCAAGAATATCATCATAATAAAGATGTCTCGAGCTGCTACGGGAGGGGCTCAACAATCAATATTAGCTGAACAGCTGCAATACTATGACATGTCTTCTTGGCATGTCCTATCAATGCCTGATCAATACTTTATTAAACTGAATCAGACACACTGGAACTGATGCAGATGGCAACCAGAGATGGGACGATTAAGATATTCTACAAATAAAACAGGAGTGATCCAGTTCATTCAAGCATGCACCCAATGCCCATTTTTCCAGGAGTCATGTCCTGGTTTTTCAGATTAAAAGCAACAAATACCAGGTTTGGTGCCTATTTCCATCCCAAAAGGACTCATGTAACCATCCCAGTTCACCACTGGTATGATCAAATACGTGACAAAGTGCCACACTTTCCCTTCTTAGGAGGCTTTGCGCCACAGTTTCCATCCTAATCTCCCAGTTAAAGAATTACTGCTCTGTAACAAGAGCCCACTCCTCCCCCCATGAAAAGAAAACAACAAGTGGCCTCCCAGTCCGCTTTCTGTGTCACTGGTTGCACTCAATAAAAGCCAAAGCTGCCCCATTTTCACCTGTTCCATTCAAGTGGTCTTTTGTGCAGCCAAACTGTGTCAGCACTGGCCTTTAGAGGGGTCACAGGGTCCAGTTTTCTAACGGGAGGGGGATGTTTTACAGCCCTGATCTGAGATCAGCTGCAGGCCTGAGAGTCAGAAATCTCTCCAGAAACGACCTGAAATATCAGGACATCTTTTCTTCATGACTCAGATCTGTCTGCCCTGAACAAATAATACCAAACCAGAATATCTGAATATCAGAATAATGCCCTTTGTAAGCACGGTAATGCTAACTGGGATAAAAGTCCTTCAGGGGGAATGTTCTAGAGCAGCGGAGCTCCAAATATAAACGTAAAAGCCAAGTCAGAAAAATCTGTTTAATTTTTTTTTTTTTAGATTTTTTTATTTATCTGCTTGTTTATTCTATTTTAATTTATTGTCAAATTTAAGTTTTTATTGCTCTTTTACATACAGTTCATAGTAAGACTAAAAGTATAAGTTAGTCTAACTTTTTATATTTTATTGAATAAATAAGATTTAAACTAAGGCTAAAGGCTCAGACTTTCTTATTTTAAGTTTTAATTTAATTTAATTTGTCTTTTTAATTTTTTATCTATTTATTGCTTATCTTGTTTAAAGCAGGAAGCAGGATAAAAAAAGGTAATTCAGCACAAAGAACAGAAAAGTAAAAATATTTAGAAATTTTTGTAATATCTTTTGTAATAAGATGCTATTTTTAAACTGCTCTCCCTTTGGCTTTACACCACATTTCCTTTTTTTTAACTTGTCCTGTCCAGCATCATAGCAGCTAAATGATAATCTGGTTTCTGTATCGTGCTGAACAAATTTGCTCTGCCAAGGGGAGGCCTATGGGTAAGG
>JBAFSZ010000013.1:2448532-2471102 GCA_036919955.1 Melanotaenia pygmaea | reverse complement strand
TATTATTATTATTATTATTACTATTATTATTATTAATATTATTATTATTTTTATTATTATTATTATTATTATTATTACTATTATTATTATTATTACTATTATTATTATTATTATTATTACTATTATTATTATTAATATTATTATTATTATTAATATTGTTATTATTTTTATTATTATTTCCAAACTGACGGATTTCTCTGATTCAGAGTTTTAATCTTTCTTGCATATCTTCTAAAGATCTTTAACATCTCATAGCTGAAGGTTTTTGAAGGTATGGGTTAAGGTTAGGAGCAGCTGAACTCACATCTAAACTAAACTGAAATGAGAATCAGACGTTTCCACTGGTTGGTAAAGTAAATAAGTGTGTGGAGTCACCACAAGGTGGCGGTGTAACACAACACTTAGTGGTTTTAATGGAATAGATGAAGGTGTCCTGACCAGAAACTGCTGGTGAGTCGTATTACTCGAAACTTTCCCAGGTCAAGCCTTTAAACTAATATATAATCTTGTGTCTTAGTGAACTCTTCCATCCACATCTTCTAGATGAAGCTAAAGAAAACTAAGAACCCAGCAACCCTAGCAGGACAGGCACCAGATAAGTTTTGCAATAAAAACTGAAAACATTTCGACACGTTCCAGGGTCGGGATTTATAAATCACAGGGTAGAAAGCACCACCTTCCTGTCAAGAAAAAACTTTCTCAAAGCTAAAATCGGACTTTAGCAACTTTTAGCAACCAGCAACGGACTCTGTGGATGTACCAACAGGTCAGTCTGGGAGAGTCACAGCAGAATGTGAAGTGTGCTCTTTCCTGTAGCAATAGCACGTTGGTAAACCCCCGCTCTCACGACCAAACCCTTCAGTTTCATTGCTTCAGCTGTGATGTAATCCCTGCAAGCTGCTGTCGTAACATCACATCCTGCAGGCTCATCGGGAGCAGCTTCGTCTGCCCTCTGCTCTACCTTCAGTGTTGTGGATATCTTCAAAGTTTTGACTTTGGACTATTTTCTCCACGATGTCGTCAGCATCCATGCGGGTGTCGTTCACCCAGGAGGGGTGACTCTCCACTGAGTTCTGCTTCCTCCTGAAAACAGTTAACAGACATTAATGCATTAATAAATCTGTGCAGAGCAAGATGTACAATTATTTTATTCCTGTCTGTACCTGGGAGGCCTGTTAGGGGGCAGCACAGGCCGCGGGGGTCGAGGGGGTCTTTCTGGACGTCCGGCATCCTTGTCGGCCTCGGGAGGTGTGTCAGCAGTGAAAGCCAGGCCCCCGGAGGTGCTGCTTCCCGTCGAGGTATTCCTGCGATGCGTGAGGTCGGACAGGCTGGAGGAGCAGGAGTGCTCGGTGCTGTAGCCTGAAGGACACACGGGGGCGTCAGAGCCAACAGCAGAGGGAGGTTTTTAACTAAAACCAGCAGATCCTGGCTGGTAAAGACAAAATTCTTATTCAGGTCGTTTTCCCTCTGTGAACCGTCCACTGCTGCAGGGAAATGTTACGCCAACGTACCAGCTAATCCTGCTCAGTACGAGAGGAACCGCAGGTTCAGACACCTGGTGTGTTTGGCTGAGGAGCCACTGGTGCGATGCTACTAACTACGACTGAACTGCTTATGATGACACTTATGGCAACACGTACTAATTCAGGAGAAAAACACCAAGAAGATTATTTTATTTATTTATATTGTAGGCTTTGGCCATAAAGATGTTCCGTAATTCTTGAAGATGCATCACGTATTTTTCGTCTGAGACGCCGCGTGACCGACAGCTGAGTTCTGATTTAACGCGTTACGCTAGCAAGCAGCTAGCAACACACCGGCCGTTTTTAACGCACAGTTGCTGATTCAGCAAAGAAACCCAACAACATATGGGAGTCAAAACAGGGCCGACTTCCTCTGGCTGGAGAGAAGTCAGAGGATGAAGATGGATGCTCTCTGTGTTTTGCTGTTTTCTCTGTGGTTCAAGCATGAACAGAAACGACTTCCAGCACTGAAACAAGCAGAATGTGTGAATACCTGCTTTTTCCTGCTGATTTGATCATGACATAGTTTAAACCACCCCTCTCGATCAGCTGAGCGGCATTTTCATTCTGAATGGACGTTCGATCAGATGGAAAGTGCTTTATGGGGATGTGTGATGGGGGAATTATGATCAGCTGGTTTGTTACACAGCAGGGGTCAAACTGGGAAATCTAAATATTCAAATGTTCGCATTTTCTTCAGGGAAATTCCTCAGTTTTAAACCACATCAACACATCTGATGGAAAAAAACTGTGAAAACTTTCTTTTCTTCCCCGTCCTGTCTTAGAAAAACATCCCCTGGATGTGAATCCGGTACCTGAGATTTTGCTGTGCTGGCTGGCATAGCTGGAGTTACGAGAGTGACCCGACTGGAAGGCTTCTGCAGGACCGGACTGGTTCTGATTCAGCTCCGATTCTTCCAGGAGACCTGAAGGCAACAGAGGAGAAAAATATTAATGTAGCCGAGTCGAAGATGCTGGACAGGGATGGCAGAGAAATCCATCCAGGAATCTTGTTATTCTGGCATTTGGGATTATTTTCGCGAGTCAGGGACCAGAATATTTTTGTTAAAAATCTTCTAGTTAGACAAAACACTTAGCCTGAGTTAATCTAGTAAACCCTTGGGGCCATCATCATCAAATCACACTAATTTGATCACACAGTTTCATCCCTTCAGAAACTGGGCCGTGTCTCTGAGCTCCATCCAGCCCGTAGTGAACCTGCTTCTAGTGTAAACCAGTTATCTGCTCGTCGACACGCCTCATACCCGAGCTGCCGATGGAAGGCCGGGGCTTCGGAGCTCGGCCCAGGGAAATGCCTCCAGCTGGCCCCGCTCCACCAGCCGTTCCCTCCCCCTTGCAGTCCAGCTGCAGGGTGTGCTCTCGTCCCGGGACGGAGATGGACTTTGCTGTGCTCGGAGGTCTGCAGGGAAATTAAAACCAAAACAAGAGTTTCTGAGTCTGGACCAGATTAAACCAGCAGAGACCAGCAGTTTGTGGCCGAAGGGGAAAAAGAGTCACAGCGACTAAATAAAAATGACTTTAAAAACGAGGATCCAGTTTCATTTTAATGTTTTCATTTTTATTTCTCTGATCATTTCATTTTTAAAATTCATTTTATGTAGCATGTTTATAAGAGGAGTTTATTTTAAATGATTTATTCTTTGCTTAAATTTTTTCTTTTCAGTTTGATCCAAGTATTAAGATTTAATTACAGCTAAACGTCTCCCTTTTAAACTTCCAGTGTTTTAGTTTCCCAGTACAGTTGGTGATGTTTGGGACAGAGCTCTTAGAAATGTGTGTGTGTGTGTGTGACTCGTGGGTTTGTGGTCTGTGTTGCAGTTTTCTGTATGAAAAAGTGTTTTATATTATTACTAATTAATATTAATATTATTATAAATACTGATTGAAATTAGTTTTGGATTTTAGAAGGAAAATAAAGAAAAACAGAAAAGAATTAGTTGTTTAAGTCAAAGGAAGCCAAAAAGTAAATAAATACTTGTGCTCGTATAGGTGGACTAAGACTTGAGCTCATCTACGGCTGGCCGGTGTGTTTTGGATCAAATCGGCTCAACAAGCAGACACAGTCACCGTCTGCAGGTCCTGAATGAATCATTATGCTGCAAACATGATCTTCAAGCACGGTGTCTTTACACACCGATACACCGATTAATTATATCATGGAGACGATTAGGTATGAAAAACATTTAGGTTGTTCTGTAAATACAAGCCAGGAAGGTTTTCAGGCCAGAAGGTTGGAGAAGCTCCGCTGTAGAGGATCTCTGCAGGAAGCGACGCCGAGCATGTCTGACAAGCTGAGTTCGATCTGGGGGGATATTCCACGAACGTAGCTACAGAAAGCCAGGCTGAATCAGGAAAGCTTGAACTAACAGCATCTCTGAATTAAGGCTCAAGCCGTTCCACTAATGGGCTCGACACACGGGAGGACACCAAACGACAAATCGACTCCTCTGGAGTCACATTTACATCGTAAGAGCTGAAAAGAGCTTCTTGTTTCACTCTTCATCCACCAGCATGCAACTACGCCCCCTTGAGGTCAGACAGAGTAACGCCTGCCTCACCTGCTGACTTTATTGTAGATCAGCAAGAATAACACTCTCTCACACACATTAAAGACATCACACACACTGTGGAGAGTCATGGTGTGTAACACATATTTTTGTGACGTTCATATTGATGACATGCTGAGGAACAGAAACGCGTCATGAACCCAGTTTGTACTGGATCACCAGTCAGACGAGGCCCAGCTCACCCAGGATCTCTGTCCTGGATCTGAGCAGGAAATCCTCAAATTCAGGATTTTTTGTGTAGTCATACTGAAAATGCATTTTTAACACAGACCAGCGGAAAATAATATTTATTTTATCTACTTTTTTCTGTCCTGACCAAACGTCACTGGTGTCAGTTTATTTCACCGTCCTGGTTTATTTCTGGTTCCTCTTCTTATAAATGTGTTTACATAAAGCAGCTGATTGTCTCTGTATGTACCGGCCCTGCTCAGTTTATTAATAACACAATAAGCAATATGCATCATCTTTGTGATTATCATATGTGTGTGATCTACATTAATTCTGCCCTGTTACATCTGAACAGCAGCATCTTACCAGCAAAGCGAACCTGCAGCAGGTGGAATAAAGAACCACAACATGTCTCAGAGTGGGAGGAATCTATGAAGAAATGTTTGTTCTAAACGTGTTGAGCTCTTTAGATACCAAGACAACGTCAGAGACCTGCTACTGGTGGTCCTCCCCCTGAAAACCCGTGGGTCTGGTGGTCTGAATGAGCTTTGAATGAAGCATTAATTAATTAATAAAAGGCCAAGCCATGGTAACCAGAAAGAAACCCTGTCTCCATCTTTATCTTTCTCCATCCATCTCTTTAGACCAGCTTTCTCTATCTCTCTCTTTAACACCCTCGGCCTGTATGGACGGGGCTCAGCTGATCCCAGTTTTACTGGTAGCCAACCAGAGGCAGTGGAGGTCGGGTTCCTGGAATTAGGGAGGGGGGCTGATAAGGTATTAATTAGTTTTAATGAAAACCATGTTCCTTTAATTTAATTTCATGTTCAGTACGTGTATAGTGGTGTTTCTTTAGTTACACTGGCACTGACTTATTTATTATTCCAGACGAAGTAGTGATGTGTGTTTTTTTGTTTGTTTGTTTTTTTACTTAATTTAATCTAATTAGGGGTTAATCAGATGCTCATTCATTGGAAAATGGATGCCTCATTTATATTTACAACCCAGTGGTGGATTCTGAGCTCAGATTACTGCCACACAGAAAATAAATCCAAAGTATCATCGTTTGTGTTACTTACGTCTTAAAACACGGATCTCCGGACAGAAGCGTCATTCCGATGATCACCTTAAAGACACAAGCCATGACGTTACTGTGGTCCAAATGAAAGACTTCGTCATGTCCCAGCTGTTTACAGCTTAAAGCCAAACAGCAACAACAGCTCAGACACTGAAAGGCACGTTTCCCTTTGTAGCTCTGCAGCGTCTCATCTGCCTTTTTTCTAAAGCAGTAAAAACTATTTTCTCATTTTAACATCAATAAACCAAGTTAGGAAGAAAAAAGGCTCAACATGTGTAAAGCAACGACATCAACCAGGAGCTGAAAGCCGATGATCAGCGTCTTCCAGCTAATCTTTGGTTGATCACTAAGAAAGATTAACTGGAAAATACTGAAGTAAATTCCCAATAAGCTCACTGACGTAGGAGTTACACACGTCTACACGCTGACGTTTTCCAGAGGAATGAAATGACCCTGTGCCAATGGCACTGGCTCTCAAGAGAAGTTTAACATGATGATCTGTGGGTGGCGCTGCTGAGTCTCTGAACAGCACCACCTCCACCCACAGAGACAGTATGCTCATGCTTTTAAAGCCACAAGCCAACACACAAGCTGAGCCTAATCTGGACGCTTTGGAGCTGTTATCAGCTGTAAAAACTCAGTTCTGACTGAAGCAAACACTAAAGCAGAAGTCTTTCATCAGTTCTTCCAGACAACGGGAAAACTGACGACCTGGTTTTCCTCTCTGGCTGCTTCCAAATTCATCTGTGGACTGGAAACAATCACAAGGTCAAATGTTGCAGGTCAAAGATCAACTTTAATGAAAAAACTATCTTCAGACGCGTCTGGAAGTTTGATTGGTCGAGCTTTAATCGAGCTCCCGTCTTGTTTTTGCCTCTTTTCCTTGCCTTCAGTATGGAGTTGTCCTGCCGCGTGTTCTTGGTGTCATATCCCTCCAGCAGACAGCATCGCACGGTGGAGCCAGAACCCGCAAACTCCGCCATGTTGAGGTCTGTGAAGCCCAGCTGAGGGTGAGGAGGAGTTAAAGCAGAGTTAATTCTGGATTCACTAATAAAGGCTTTGCTGCTGTGTATTTAGAAAGGAGAGACACCCATCACTTAACACTGCTAACGTCACGAGCTTCAGCAGCTTTAGTATATGACAGGGTACAAAACCGCATGTCAGACCGGACCCAAAGTGAAACCTGTATTTTACAGCTGCTTTCATGAAACATTTGCTGGCACCTGCTCACACAGTGTGATGTAGCCACGTCGCTCAGGTTAGATTCAGCTGGTCAATAAAGCCGGAAACACGCAGGTTAACAGGGATGAAGTTATAGTATCGATGCATCAGATAGTTGGAGCATGAAGTGAGCAAAGAGCCCAATGTGACTATTTATTTATTCTTTTGGTGGAGGAGTCTTTATACTTTATACTCATCGTAGGGGTCACACATAGCTCAAGTTCATCACCAGTGGGCCGGACCAGTAAAACAACAGCATGACAACCTAGAAATAACGAAACCTCCCAGTTTCCCCCCGTTGTTTTAGAGCAAAAAGGTACACTTACATTTCATGATCTATTCTTCAAGAAAAAAAGGTATGAACAACCTGAAATTCTGGAGAAAATTAGGTCCAGATTCTACAATAATTTCTCTTAGTTACACATAAATATAAAGTAATTATGGTGGTCTCATGACTTCATAATATAACCTGAAAAATAAGAGGATTTACTGTCTAAAATCGGAAAACAGCGGAATCTCTTGGAATCCAGTAAAAAATATCAAATGTCATTACTTTTCTCCCAAATGAGATGCCGACATTTCAGAATGAATCATTTTAAACTAGAATGACCGAGTTAAAAATATGTAGTTGGATGGGACCCACCCTGAATGGCTGACCAAGGGACGGACAGTCCTGATACTGAAAGCTCAGTCCCATCCAGCTACCAGCCGATAACCTGTCTCTCCACAACATGCAAGCTCCTGTCGGGCATCATAGCGGCTAAGATAAACGGGCCCATGGGTCAGGACATGAAAGAGACACAGGAAGGCATTGGTAAAGGTACCAGAGGATCAAAAACCAGCTGCTGGTTGATAGAACTGTCGCCCGAGGCCATAAAATCAGATGGACCAACCTGTGCCCTGCATATCGTGACTCAATACCACAAAACTGGATCCTGGAATGCCTGAAGCTGCACAATATCAATAACACTCAATGAGGCTGTGGCAGACCACCCTTGAGACCAACTTCAAGTCAACTGCACAAGTCTCCATCAAATGTGGTGTTTACCAAGGAGATGCTCTGTCCCCGCTGCTGCTCTGCCAACTCAGGAGTGGGGCCACCATCATAGATACCCTGCTGGGATCACAAGCTGGTTAAAGGAGGAAGTTTAGACCACAGATGTTAAAACACAGAAGCTGTTCATCAGACATGGAAGGTTCCACCCCAGATCCAGGATCCAGAGACTACTGTATACACTAAAGTACAAAGAGGGAGGCAAGCGACTAGAAAGCATTATGGTTACTATCCGAGATGAAACATCCAGGCTCCACGAATACATCAAGAAGACGGTCCCAGAGGATAAAGCACTGAGTACATGCGTCAGGTAATGAAACCTGGAGCAGAATGAAATGGAGGAACCATCATAGGAGGACAAGCCCCTGCATGGGATGTACCACCGACAGACAGCTGAAGTGGTGGATATGAACAAGTCCTACCAAAGACTGGAGAGGGCTGGACTGAAGGACAGCCCAGAGGAGCTAATCATGGCAGCACAGGAGCAAGCCATGAGTACCGGGGCAATCGAGGCCCAGATCTACATCAGGCAGGACCCCAGAACATGGACTGGAGACCCCTAGGTCACAATGGGAAACACCTCCCAAGGTGGTGGAGAAGGAGAGGGCTAAGATCCTGTATGATTTCCAGATACAGGCCGATAAAATGGTGGAGGCCAACCTGTGGCTCCACCAGATACCTGGAGAACCATCAGACATCTCCGTCCAGAAGACAGCAGTCCTAGGAACAGCTAAGATACTGCACAGGACCCTCAAGCTCCCAGGACAGAGAGTACTTTTATCAATTAGATTTTTATGAGTTTTATTGGAGTGGGATGTTGTCTGTTTTATGGTATGTATAATGTTGTAATTTAACCATGACCTGCCCTGGGACAACAGGTAGAAATCAGCCGGTGGGATGACTGTTTTTACTGCTGATTAATGTTTATTTCTGCTTGGTCCCAAACAAATAAAAACAAAGACAAAAAAAGAAAAATGTTGCATGACACCACAAGCAAAAACATTAATATGATAATAAAGGAGCTTCACAAAATCACATCTCAATACATTTCATAATCCTGGGAGATTGATGATTATCCATCTTTCCCAAAAAAAGCTGAGGAAGAACAACGAATGAATAAATGAAGCAACTCCAAGACGAAGTTTAGCTGTAGTTTGACAGACATTTAAAAGAAAAAAAAGAAATTAATACAACAGCTGCATCAGTAAAATGGGTTCACCTAACTGGCCGTTAAACTGAAGCCTCATCAGCACAAAGACTGATAGTCAGCCTCGTATTTCTAATAGCACAACATACCAACATTTAAAAGGCAGCTTTGTACTAGGCTAGTAATATTAACTGAACAAAGAATAATCAAACTGAACGTTTTGTTCTCTTCTGTCCTGTCAGCGATGTAATCATCCAAGAATGTGACACTTGCAGCACATTTAGAAATCTGACCTCTGAGTGCAGGTCAGGGATCTCATTCCAGTGGCGCTCCCTTCCCTGGAGGTAATAGCCCTTTGTCTTAACTCCATTTGTGTTATTCTAAAACAACTCAGCAGCTCTCTCAAGCTAGAAGATGCAATTCTTTATTGTCCAGGTTTCCCTCTCTTCAGTGGAGCTTCTGTTTTTATAGGTGCACATTTAAGGAAACCAACTTCTAAGGAGGGAAGCAGAGTACAAGTATATTTAACTCAAGGAAATCTAAATGGAGAACAGGGAAAAAACCCAGAGGAAACGGCTCCTGTCGGGCCACCGTGTACACGGATCAACAGGCGTTTACGTTCATGTCGGGTTCGGCCTTGTAGCTCCATTCATGAGACGTGACTCATCCATCAGGAGAAGTTACTGTGACCGTTCGAGAGGTGGTGGCAGGATGTTTTCCAAGATTCCGGGGAAAAAGTGAACACAAGATGGACAGGTTTTGGGTTCATGTTTGCTCTGAGCTGGAGGCGTGCTTGTGAGAAATGTTAATATTTACAGGACGTGGCGTTAAGGTTTACAGAAGCTCGTCTCTAGCTGTTTCTATGTGTTTATAAATGTTAGAAGTGAGAAGGAGACACAAGTCCTTACCTTTGTATATGCTTTTCCTCCTTTAAGTTCCTGCAGGGAAAACAGGAAGTCAGTAATGAAGCCAGAGATCCAACCTTTTATTACAGAAGCTACAGATTACAGAGACGAAATTATAGACTGGGACCACACTGGGCTGCTGAGGCAACGTCTGCATGAGAGATTTACTTCAAACCTAATCTGAAACTCCCCGATATGTTCCTATGAGAAAGTCGTCAAACCTCTGATGCTGTAGATCTGAGTATCGTTACAAAAAAACAACAAAACCTCCAACTAAAGCCACGTTTCCACCAACGGCTCCGGTTTAGAGGACAGCTGAGTTCAGTAAATCCTGATCTGTGATGCGTTTCCTTACCCAGTAAAGGGCGCCTCAGCCAGATAGCGATAGACGTGTCAACGAGGTCACAGTGTGATGTCATAGCGGCACGACGTCTTCCTTGAATTATAGTGAAGAAGAAAACGACCAGAAATAAAGGAAGAGGAAGGTGGACTCTTTCTTCTTCTTTTAAAGAAGTCAGAGTCACGCTGGAAGTGACGATTCTTTCTACCAATCAGCGAACTGCAGCGTGTAAAGCTCCACTCTGGAGGCTCGGATCGGTAAGACTGCGATCCAAATATAAGGTTTCCAAAAATCTAGTACAGGTCAGTTGGAAATTCAGACACCCGTCCCCGTTTTTGTCTGTGGAAACACTAAAAAATGCGAACCGACCCGAAGCAGCTGGTGGAAACCGGGCTAAAGGAGGAGTTTCTACAAAAACTCTAAAACTTATTAATCTGAGTTAAAAGTTAAAGGTGGTTAAAAAGTAATTTGACAAACACATTTTTCAGGAAAAATACTAAATATTTTATCATTTCAGAAAGGACTGATCGTGTTTTACTTCTGGGGAAGTTACGTTCCCGCTTCGTTTTGTTGCTAAGCAGGATTACCTAAAAGGTCGACAGTGGATGTGGGAAGGTAAAGGTAAGCAGTCTGCTTTAGTTTAGTTTTTTACCCAGAAACAAACTGCTTTCATAGATGTTGTTTTTGTCTTTGAAGCAAAGATTTTGATGGTTTTCATGATCTTTTACAAGCATGGGATTCACTGGGAGCAGATTAATGGAGTGGCCTTGGCAGAGGAACAAATAAACATAATTTAATGCTTGTTACAGCCCAAATAAATATCTGAGTTGTCAGTGGTTGTCCAATGTGACTGTAGAGGGATGTGGAGGCATGTCTCCTGCTCCTGTAGAGTCAGGGGAGATAGATGATATATATAGTTATATATAGTTATATATAGTCTATAAGGTGAAATCAGCATGGTACAGTGTGACTAATAACAGAAAGGGTAATGCTCTTTACGGACATCTGGGCACCTCTGGACCTGAAATCTTTGCATGCAGTCAATTCAGACCTCATTATACCTGTGTACACACATGAATTAAGGATATGGAACACTTAGCCCAAATTTCCTTAAAGTCCACTTCTGCTGCTACACCTTCATTTCTGCTTCTCCATAACTTTTGTTTGGTCCACGTCCGACTTTTTAAAACCCAGATATCTGCAGGCAACAGGCAACCTCAACCTCAACGTCTGCTACAGCTTCACCTTTTCACAACTCAACATCTCCAACAACACAGCTGCTCTGCTGCGTGTTTACTGGTGCAACAGTGAAAACGGTCCCCCCTCAAACAGATTCCTGCTGCACCACAATCCAAATGTGGTTCTAGCTGTTTAAACTGAGAAATTCAGATTATAACAAAAATAAAAGGCAGATTTCAGTACAAGCCAGTTTACTGTCCAGCATTAAAGATTTATTCTTGTGGAAATCCATATAATCCCCTACCTTCCTCTCTGGTACTGCAGCGATAATGCTGAGAAAGTTTACGTTTTCACCATGCATTGTAGGAAGAGAGAAGTGTATAAACACAACATGTAATGCTGGATTGAAATGGATACAGACCTGATTCTGTTCTGATCAGTGATCCAGGCATCTGTAATTTATTGCTTTAAAAAGACATGCCGGCGTATCACATGCAGACAGATTGATCCAAGATTGACACAAATGTATGATAACATGTCACTCGATCAAAGGGTTAATCCGGTATTTGTGTTCCTTTAGTCGTTTGTGTCTTATAAATGCCCAGTTTTTGCTGAAATTCCAGTTTTTATTTGAGGAAATATGCTAAGTGAGTCGGTTCTCTGGATGTTTGTAGGTGCAGTCAACCATAGAAGAGCCGCTGATTTCTGCCTATTCTACTTGTGTTTACCAAAAATCAAAACGAACTTCAGTGACTAGCAAACGTCCGCTGTTTGCATCTGTGTGGTCCAGAAGCTAAAACCAGATCAGTGGTAAGTATAATAACGCCATCATTCTTTCCTCAGCAGCACACGGTGGCAGCATGTGAAAGGACCCTTTGGGAGTCGTACCTTCCTGACCGACACCCTGCAGACAGATGGATCCAGGACTCCAGTGTGGGGGTTGGCGCTCATCTTCGACACAAAGGTGAACCTCTTCCTCCAGTGGACACAGTTCTCCTGAACCTCCTCTCTAAAAGAAAAAAGCAGGAGCAGAGACATCTTTCAATTAATGAACTGTTCGTTTCTGCCAACTCTTCACTTCTCAGCTTCCAGACTTTGCTTTAAAGAAAGATTCATGCAGCTGATGCTGAAACATGTTTAATTACAGTAAAACCTCCTTTACAGAAGATCACTCTTCTATTTTTCTCCTTGTTTTTTTTTTGCTGCTACAAAACAACATTTTTTCCAGTCGTGTCATTTCTGTCTAACAGTCTTATGACCAGTGCGTCCACTGAGGGTTACAGCCGGAGCATCACTGAGAAAACATCATGAGCAACTTTTTCCAGCTGAATTACAGAGCGGCTCCAGCGACATCTGATACACTGATTCTCTAAATCACTTTAAATGCAAGTTCGAGGGGGACAATTTATAAACAGAGGTTCTTGGTCAACAAAATGACCGAAGTCAGTGATGGAAGCACACCAACATTTAGCTTCACTGACAAGAAAACCTGTCAAGGAAACAGAACAATGGTGGACAGACTTCTGTGAAAACACTCTGCCTGGTGAGAAACAGCAACACCCTGTTTAATGGAAGGGAGAGAGGAAAAAAGGAGTAAAAACAATCCATATCACTGAGCGTTTGTTCATGAAGACGTACGCAGATACCAGCCGCAGATCTCTGGCATGTTTCTGAAAACTCTTCATGTGACATGTTGCTAAAACAACATTCCCATGAAAATGTGATTTTCTGTGGCCTGGCAGGACATCTGTAGAAGTGGGCAACATCACATTTTCCATTTAGAGAATCTTATCAGTATTCTCAGTAACCTGGAAGTTTTTATCTCCAAAACTTAAAAGTTTGCGGGCGACACGAATCCTGTCAGCAGATTTAAGATGAACACGTTGACGTTTAGCAGCGTGTTTACTGACCACCTGCAGAAAAACACCAAGTAAACATGAATAAATATCTTAATACTAAACAAACTGTGGTAAATAGAACATACTGCTACATGTTAAGTATTTACACACAAACCAAAGAGTTAGACCGAAAACAAAATGTGGAACATCCTTCATTTCTCTACATTTCACTTCCAAGCAGCCTGACATTTTTAATATTTCTGCGGGTTTTCTAATACGAGGAGTAAAATTTGACATTAGCTGTTTTTTACTTATTTTCCGGCATGGATTCATCATCAGAAGGATGTGTTTTGGTTTTCTGTTGAAGCAACGAAACACTGACTTGTGACTATCCAAGCATAAAAAGGCCAGTATGTAACCATTAAACAGGATCTGAAAGCCGTGTCCTGAAGAAACAGGAACAAATCCAGCAACGACCTGAACCTGGACCTGAGAGATGCATCTGAACCTTCAGCTGGTCCATCGGCTGAAGCCTCGTCAGAAATGGTCTCCATGGAAACGTGGCTGTCAAGAAGCCGTTCTTAAGGAAGGGAAAGCCTAGGGGATGGCAGCTGACACAAGAACTGGACTGAGGATCAGTGGAAACAGGAAATCCTCCCCAGAACCCAGGAGAACAGAACAAACAGACTTTGGATAGCCCTTTCAGGAGCCTGGAGACCTATTCCAGAAGACGACTTGAAGAAATTACAGAAAGCTTGTCTAAGACGGTTCAGACTGCAATGCTCAGACCAAATGTTCACTTTAAGTTCATTAAAAGTTAAACTAATTGTTTTGCCACATGTACTGTACTGAAAAAAATAGAAAACCTCTTCAGCGTTAGCTGTGAGGTTCAATGCCAATAAAGCACCAATACAAGAAGAAAGCAGAGCCAAAGAAAACAACCTGCAAGAAAATAGACAAATAAAGGTCCAGCTCTCTGCACAGACACATCCAGGTAATAAGGGAAGTAGACCCTCCGCCGTGGCCGCGGTGGCATTTCTCTGCTGTCAGAGTGGAACAGGAGAGACGTCTGAAGCCATTTCTTTACCTTTGAAACTTATGATGAGCAGATTTGTGGATTGTTATTAAAGCAGGTTGTGTCAGATGAATCATAGTTTACATTAATGCATCAGTGTGTAACTAATATGCAAAACACTCGACTTGAAAATACAAGCAGTTCTGGAGACAAAAGTCATGACAGAGATGCAGACTGACAGTAAAAGAAAAACAGTTTCTCTTTAGTTATTAAGGTTCATCCCACAGAACGTATGAACACCTTGTAACGGTTGTAATTGTGGGATGGCCCTTTAAGACTTCTTTTGGTCGTCTTCTAATGATGACGTCATCAAGATGCTTCGAGAAGACAGGAGATCGTCTTGCGCACGCTTGGACTGCAGACGGACATTTTGGGAGCTCAGCTCTTTTTCTTTCTTTTTCCCACTTGTTGTGACAGACGTGTTGTGTGGCGCTGTTTTCTTTATGTATGATGAGACCGTAGCCGTCCAACCGGGCTTTATATGGTTGATGAATGTCCTTTTATTAAAGAGCACGCACTGTGGAATCTTCAGTACCAGTGTCACTGTGAGTTTGTCAACCTTGTGGGAGCTTTATCCGGCTAACTAAGCTAATTCCCCTTACCACAACACGCTCCCCCGCTACAACCTGCACAAAATTCAGGGTTAATTCAGACAATACTTGATAAAAACCATCAACGGAGACCTGGGTGTTCGAAGTCGGTCCTCGAGGTCTTGGATGCTTCCTGCTGCAGCACCTGAATCAAATGAATGGCTCAACATGTTTGGACAGATCTTAACAGGCTGTTGAGGAGAGACATTTAATTTGAAGCAGGTGTGCTGGAGCAGGAAACATGTAAAACCTGCAGGCCTGGAGCTGGATTCCCCTGCTGTAGGCCAAAGTCTGAACAGAAGGCGTCCCTCTGTGTTATTTGTAGTTAATTATGAGGATCTACACTAAAACAAAGACGGACCAAAATAAACCAACCAGAATGCTGAAAGTTGTCCTCAAAGCTCTAAAACGCTACATATCCAACGTGGTGGTTTGTCTTCATGACTGCTGACCCACGAGAAGCTCCTGTTCTGTTTTATTTAACCAGAACTGCAACAAAACTGGGACGTGATCCTCAGTATTTTTGTATGATTCAACTTCTATCTTCATCACAGTACTTATCAGCAAATGTGTATTTTTCTGCAAATGTCTCTCAATCTTACATTTTTTGAGGGCGATGTGCTGTTTGTGCCACTTCCATCAGGAAAGCAGTACAGGAACATTAAACCACCACAAAGACTCAGAGAAAGCAAAGCTGTGAAGAAAAGCCCCCTGTAGTTCAACACTTACCCCCCAGAACCTGCACACATGCACCCAACCCTCCGCTGAAGATACACACCTTCTCACACACACACACACACACACACACACAGACCTTCATCCTTGCACTAGGATGCACTTTATCGACCCTGTAACTATTACTGTCTGCTGGGAATTCTCTCTTTACCTTTTATAGATTTTATATCTTTATTTTTTACTTCGGCCTAAAGCTAAACGCATCACATCTAAACTGTGAAAGTAATCAGACTACGCCTAGCATCTTGCTTACGTAACGTTAGCCATTTTGGCTCCATTCCTTCACATTGGGAACTACACTTGTGGACAGAGTAGATGCAGCGTGCTTGAGTTTAAAGCTGTGATGATGCTTGCAGCGGCACTGGGGGAGATCGGCTGATTTACAAGCCGATTTTCTGTCAACTTCCAATCCTCCTGCAGAACCTGACCCCCTTTTCTGACCCAAATATTAAAGTCTACCATAAAACATCCAAAAAACATTCAGCCATATGTTCATTTTATTGACTCGGAGGGACTAAGTTTTAACAGTTGCGATATTCTGCAAATCATAAAGACTTGAATCTTATTAAGAATTAGTTTTAATCTACTTCCAGAGGCGCAAATATTTTGTATTTTATGTGGAGCATAAACAGATTGAGTTATAACTTTACAGGTTCATTTCTAGATCTGCGGTATCCCTGAAACCTCATTCGTAAAGCTTAGCATGCATGGGGGGGTACAAATGACGCAACCATGCATATACAACATAACACACACTAACAGCAGCAGCTGCTCACATTCCCATCCCCCTCTTAACTATCCACCACCTCCTACAATGTGTTGAGATTTTCACCACTTTACTTCGTCCCTCTCATCTTTGAACTGATTTCTGCTTCTGTGAGAATCATTTTTTGAGCATGTTTAAGGTTGGTTGTTGTTTTTATAGCTGGGATTCTGGAGGGGTACAGGGTTATATTTGTTTGTTTTATGGAGCTAAAATGATCCTCTAGGTGCTCAAGAGTCCACTGCTAAAGAATCAAATGATCACTGTCAGTTATAAAGTACTAATACTTCCCTGTTGTTGGCTATGGCCGAGCAAATCAAGTTTCAAATGTCATTCAGTTCAATAACAGATACCAGAAGTATAAAGTTGTTTACATGGCATCTAGAGCATCTAATGCTAACAGTACTATGACAGACTGTTAGCTAATCCTGCTCCAGCCAAATGAAATCAACTCAAACTAAAAGAGCTGGTGCATGAAAATACCACAAACTAAAAGAAAGAGTCTTCAAGCGTTCCAGTTAAAGTGAACGGAGGTTAAAATGTCTTCATTTGGGAGGATACTTGTTAATTCATGTTTCCCTGGAAACAAGTGAGGTTGCATGAAGTGAAACACACACAGAGCTCTTATCAGGAATCCCACACTTTTGGTCCTCCAGCGTGTAAGGTGGAGCGTTCCCAAACCACATTCCTCAGCCCAGATGGCTTTGTTCAGGCTCCATGGAAACCTCACACTGAAATCCACGGAGAGCTGCCAGCAGCTCGGAGGAGGAGGAGACGCTCACACCGAGCCTCCACTTTTCAGCTTCGGACGTTTTTATAAGCCCTCTGTTGTTTGTTTGTAATCTCACCTGCAACCTTTGAATCTCCTCAGCTCTACGGCCGGGGGGGCAGGGGGACATGTACAGGGACTCCTGTAGTCAGGGTTTTAACTGGGTTCTGGTCACACTGCATTCATTATTCCCACGCTGACTTTGTCCTCTCCGTTGTGCCTCAGACGTCAACTTATTTCTAATGAAAAGGCTGCAGGGAGTCACATGGTTTCAGATGTCTCCTATTAAATCTCAGCTTTTACGAACCATCTGCACATGAAGCCTGAGACGAGAATCTGCTGATTCACAAACAAATCTGAACATGAAGAGAAAAATGGAAGTGATGCATCACACAGCAGCCAGACTTTGTTATAATCTTTTAAAGTGGTCTTCAGCTTTCTGAAGGTCTTCTAGAGATTTCTGGGGACATTTTCTGATTCTTCTCTCACTTTCAGTCCGGTTCTTGTACCTGGCCATTTAAAGGGAACATGTTTCGTTGTTTTTTTTAAAGCTGACCTGCAAATCATTCAGGCAGAAAATGGCTCCCAGCTGAAGTGACCATTGAACCAGCGTTGTGTCGACACATCACAGATAACTTAGCGAAGAACCAGTTTTAAACCGGATCTTTAGGCTCTTTGTTACAAGCAGCCTGTTACAAAGACGTCACTGATACCCATTTCTTTCATTTTATCTGTGACAAACAACAAAGATCTGAGACTGACAGACAGAAAATAGGATTTTAAAGAACTGTTGGCTGAAAACTTGGCATATCTAAGCATGGATAAAATGCCATTCCTCTATTTTGGTAGTTCTCCCTCACATCATCTTGGCACTATAGCCAAGAAAGCTTGGAACTGGTCAAGGTAAAGAAAGCTGAACCCTAAAAAAACACCTGGATTACAGATTATTTCGACCATCTCAAGTAGAGCATCAACTGTAGTAGTCAACACTAAACGTGTAGGAAAAGGAATCCTGTACAGCTTTAAAGAATTTAATGCTAACCAAAACCTCATAAATCTGATTTATCCACAAAAAACACCATGACTGCAGCATAGCACAGTGAAACTAGCTACACTGACGGGACACAGATGCTGAACCGAGTTCACATAACCAGAGGACATGAAAACGCCTCCGAAGAAAGAAAAAAACTACAACACAAAGGCCATCATTGAAGCTTCCATGTTGTCCTGTTGGAAAACATGCTGCTGAGCTAAATCTGGAGCATTTTTAACAGAAAATGTCTGTGTTCCTCCCCAAAACATCATTTCCAACAGCTGAAAACTGAGCAAAGCTTCCCAAATCACCCCGAGGCTAAAGACGCAGCCGCTCGGGAAGGCATCGCACATCAGAACCAAAACTCTGCAGACAATCACTGATAACACCTAAATTTAACGAAAAATGTCAAAAGCCCCAAAGAGGTCAGGCCAACAAAGATGAAAATAAATTATCTGGGTCATAACCAAAATAAATTAGGAGGTTGTAAGAAAAGAATTTCTTACTACAAACAGCTTCAGATAAGACAACACATCAGCAAGCAGGAAGAAATGAAAGGTAAACTTTCATCTGGGACCAGAAGCAAGAGATGAAGAAACAGTTTGATCTACAGTGGAGACACAAAGTGGGGCGAAGATGGACTCAAAGGAGGTTAAATCCAGACCTGAGAAACGTCCAGGAGTTTACCATTTAAAGGAAACTCGATGGACGTAAGAATGAGGAAAGTTGTTTACTCCTCCTTGTCCTCTCCTTAGATTTCCTGGTGATTTAAATCTGTTTTAATTATGTTGTTTTTTGGCAGCTCTTCTCATCTTCTGATGCCATTTCATGTTCTTTGCAAGTTATAAACCAAATGTTAAAACCTCTCAAGCCTAACTTGAGCACAGGAAGATTTTTTTCTGGGGAGACAACACCTTTTTAAACTTTGTCCAGTAGTCGAGTTGTGTCCTAAAGTGAGGGGAAGCTGAAACTAAAGAGGCTAAAACTCAATAACAAAGGCACACACTCCAGCACGATTAGGCGGAAGAAGATAAACTAAAACTCAGCTTGAAAGACTGATATATAAACAAGCCGTCCACAATGTGCATGGCCCCCATCGGACCACAGCATGCGATAAGCCAACATGTCATCAGTGCAGCGCTGTGGGATCTTATCTCTCATCCTGGCTGCTCCTAAAGGCCGGGGCTGCAAAAGAAAGACAAACAGTGGCCGGCCAGGTCGGGTCGTATCGCGAGGCTGGGATAAGCAAAGTGGAGCGGAGTGCTGAGGAAGCACTTGGATCCTGCAGGGGGGGCGGTGACGTCAGGACAGGCGAGGAGTCAATGAGGATGTTCCTGTACCCACAACGACACGGGGTCGACCGGCGACTATTAAACAACCTGATGTAACATCAAAGAAACACTGAACACAACGTCCATCCTCCCAATAAATCATTATCAAAGCCGTTTGACACATGGGCAAGTGTCAAGCTAAGATCTCACTCGGCCTGAAAAACTAACAGAGTTCAACAGGACTGAACAGATAATCCTGATTCAAGTGAGGTCACCATGGAAACAAGAGAAGGGGGTGCATGAAAAAATGAGGAGGAGAAGAAAACACACACAAAAAGGAATCTGTAACAATTGTATAACCAAAACAGAAAAACCAGCTACAAAGGCCCCTGCATGAAAACAAAGCAGACAATCATGAGGAGCACCTATAAGACAAAAAAAAAAAACATCAATACAAAAACAGTAGTGGTACTAAACCTACACAACCTCTGGGGGAGTGAGGAAAAGTCATTTTTTGGATGATTCTAGCACCTGGACTATCTGTGGTGTTCACATAAGTCCTGGTGGGTCGTGGTTGAGCACCTTGCATGGCAGCTTCCGCCATCAGTGTGTAAATGTGTGTGTGAATGGGTGAATGTGATGTATTATGTAAAGCACTTTGGGTATCATTCCAGGTACAGTAAAGCGCTGTATAAAATACGGACCGTTTACCTTTACCCTAACAGACATGATGGCCGAGCGTGAAGTCCAACCGGAATAGGAATAGGTGAATATGTAAACGAAGCAAGCATCAAAGAAGCGAACGCTGGTCCACCTACAAACATAGCTCTCAGTTCGCTTCAAGTGAGCCAAATGCAGGAAGTGGACCATTCACATCAGGATAGTCTGCTGGACTCAGTCCGATTGGGGATTCTGTTGTGGTGTGCAACATTCATCCAAACAGGGTTTGCATTCACTTCTCAAACAAATCTGACCTTTTAAATAATGTGTTAACTTCCCACCAGAGGTGGTGCTGCACCAAGAAGATGCACAGAGACTGTACAAGCATGCACATCGGGTGTAAGCGCAGAATGTGAAGTGTGTGATCATGCAAATGCAGGGCTGGGCGATTAATTGTTAAAATCGATAAATCAAATTTTCCATTTCTGGAGATTTATTTTGATGAAAATCTGGATTTTCTGCCATAGTTAGTTAGTTAGCAGCAGACTTAGCCCTCCCTCCACACTAGAACGGTGTTTGTCTGACAGTGAAGTGGTCCTTCACCCACGCCTGGGATTTAGCTGTGCGTATAACTACAGCAAGAAATGCTGCTCTCTACGAGATGCAGAAGTCAACTTTAGCCCACAAACTCTCGTTAACAGACGACCTTCATGAGGGGAATTATTTCTGCAGTGGTTGCATATTTCTATGTAAGATATGAAGCCATTTATACGGTGGAAAGGTTATGACATTGTATGCTTTATTTTTGCTGGCATTCATTTATATAAATAAATAAATGTTTTAATAAGTTTATTTATGTTTTGTAAAAGAAAAGAAAAAAATCTATTAAATTTGGAAATCGGATTTGCAGTCAATTCAGAAATTTGCATGCAGTCAATTCAGACCTCATTATACCTGTGTACACACATGAATTAAGGATATGGAACACTTAGCCCAAATTTCCTTAAAGTCCACTTCTGCTGCTACTGCTTCTACTTTTTCTTTGCTGGTTATGAAAAAATCTGAAATAATATTTTTAGGCCATATCGCCCAGCCCTATGCACTTCTACCACGGTCAGAAACCAACAAAGGAATGAGGCCCCACAGCCATGGAGCACGGGCCTGATGGGACGACAGGCATGGGTCAACCAGAGGCAAGCAGGGCACAGGCCCCAGGGCCTCCTGGTTACTTTTACGGCCTTGTTTGAATTTAAATCAATTAATGGACCATTTTCAAACATGAATGAAACTTTGTTTCAGGAACATTATGTCACAATCAGTCTAAATGTGACACAAAGCAGACATTAGCATTAAAAATGTAGCTGTGTTTGAGCAGAGCTGGCAAACCATGATGTAGCATTTTTTTAGCCATATTAGATAAACATCAGTGCACAGTGCAACGTGTACTGACCCCAGTTAGACAACATGTACATCCTCATGGTTACATCATTGTCCACATTGTGATTTGATTCCTACTGTACCCACACACAACACGAGGCATGACCCAGTTTACCTTCAGCTGACTCAGTGTGCTCACAATCTTATAACCCAAGCACACTGCAGAGCTGTGCAGAAACTGATGGATGAGGACAACTTTGCCACACTTGTAAGGATCAGTTCTCAGTTTAAATGGTCATTGATAGAAACTCTTTCTTTTATCATGAGGTTGAAAGTTGGAGTCACAATGATGTTAAGCACTTATAAATATATAAAAATGACAGAAATCATAGAATAAAGAGGTCACCCTTAACAACTTAATTCACAGGAAGTGCCCCGTGTGGAGGAAGTTCATTTTGATTACCTGGTCAGACAGCAGCGGAATCATGTCCAAACCACCCCCACTCACCTTTCCTCACATCCCAACAAAATGCTAACGGCTGGAAAAGTTAGATGAAAACAGGAAACAGCTGCTGAGAAGCTGCTTCTCCCAGTCGATTTCAGACTCTCCTCACAAACTCGCTCCCTCTCTGGACTTCTTCCTGCATCCTTCCCCTTGTCTCACAGGCCAAACGTCCATCTACGATTACATATAAATATTCTAAAACTCTGATGCAACAGCAACTATAAAGTTAATCTTACGAGGTGCTGCCACATACGAGCTGCATGTGTTAACAGAAATGTGCAGTCAGATTTTGTCATTAAAAAATCTGATAAATGAACCATTGCCATCATAATCCCATCAGTTAAAACAGATGTAATAAATAAATGTGGACACAAAGAGAAAGATTTCAACAAAGCTTCATACATCACAAAAGTCAAGTGCTGGTGATGCTGACAGTCAGGAAGCTCTGCCAACTCCACCCACAAGGCTCACAGTGCTCCTGAGGATTCTCAGAACTACATCCTGACAAAGTCCTGACAGGAAAACACTGAGTGACACAACTGATGAACGCAGCCAGACCACGTGGTAATAATGACTCAGCAATGTGAAGTTACCTTACCAAATACCTTAACTAACACCATAAAACAAGCTCTAAAACAATTATACTAATTATTAATAACCATAATCCACTTATCAGTCACTTGATTAAGTCCATCTTATTAGTACCAGGTTGGACCCCTTTTTCCTCCAGAACTGTCTTCATCCCTGGTGT
>JBAFSZ010000013.1:2395944-2407412 GCA_036919955.1 Melanotaenia pygmaea | reverse complement strand
TATTGACGAGTACATTAAAACATGTATGATATGCATATTGTTATAGAGTACATCTGTACAGACATTCCTACTTATGAGGCTACACATACATACATAAATACAGGACTGACACACATAAAACACGTAATATTCAGCAGCATAACGTAAAGTGCTACGACAGCTAAACCACCTGACTGTCCTGGAACAGCTTCCTCATTCAGCTGCCTGTTATCCACCGCAAGACAAAACTCAGGGACACTTCAGCAGGACTTAACATTAATGGAAATACTGGTCTTATCGAAGAATTTAACTCATTAGCTCTGAGTCTCTGACCAGTATTTCTGTTTATTTAAAGAGCAACTTAACTTATAATATAGCTTAAAATCAGGAGTACCCTCTCACCGGTTGGATTTTCACTCCAGTTTTTTGTAGGTACACAGTACATCCAGATTTAATCTACGGGTTCTTTTTTTCTGGCTAAAATAATTACTTTGCTGTCTTTGCGAAGTGTTTCTTATATAGTGGGCATTTATGTATAGCAAAACAAACAGGCCAAAAATAAGACTATTGAGCAATCAGGAGAAGATAAATACTTGGCAGCTTCTGATCTATTGATATAACCAACAATAAGCCAAATTTAGCAACTGAATAGTCAGCAGTGGTAAATTAGAGAAGAACTACTTATTCTATCTGGGAAGTAACTTTAACAGGTTTGATTATAGTTTGGGTATGCATTAGCTTGGAGAGGCTAACAACTGGCATCCCTAAGCTGGTGATCCTCTGCCTCGGCTTGGGATTACCATTTCTTAGCTGGCAAACATCCTACAGGGTAAAGGACCATTTTGTTTTGTTTATCACACTTTTATGCCCCCTTTAGTTCATAAATAGACACGTCCGTTTCAAACATTACTGTCCTTTATGTTTGCATGGTTGTTAACCATTACATCCACCAGAGGGCAGTACAGAGTTTAGCGTTCACCTCTGAGTTCCAACATGATGATGTACGTACATGAGACGACCTACTAAATCATCTACATAGTTAATAGCATGTCAAAGCTAACTGGATTAGCTACAACGTTAGCTTGTCTTAACTGGCTAGCGGTAGAGTGTGGGGTACCCTGTTGGCAACTACAGGGTTTTAAAGAGTTTCTCTGTAGAAAAGAAAAAAAAGTATATATTTAATGTGGTTCCTGGTAAAATAAACTTAAATTATTGGCATAAGACGCTCCAGCAGATGGCAGTCCACAGGTTCACCACGACAGTTAAACAGAACTTCTATTATGTTTTTTTGTTTATTCACATAAACAATGTTCAGTAAATACTGTCATGATAATAAAAAACAACTGTTAAACACAACTGTGGTTTACCCATCAGTAAGTACAGATACTTTCTTGGCAGCTGTGTTAAATTACTATAATTATTTCTATTTTATGACGGGAACCTCAGGCTGTTGTAAAAAAAAAAGTCAACAGTTGGTGCCAGTAGCATATTAAGTAAAATAAGCTAACATTGTAGCTAATCTAGTTAGCATCAGCATGCTAGTATTCCTATGCTCTCCATGCTAACAGACAGCAGCGTCTAATCCAGTGGAAACTCCTCTTCCCAGCGTCAGTTTCAGACAATAGCTAACATAGCATCGATGGACAAGGCCTCAGAAAGAGACATGAAACCATGCAGTAGACGTGATGGTCTGTCTGTGCGGCCATTAAATACGCTGCAGCTTTGTCTGCTGCCCCTGCAGTTTCCAGCATCACTGCTACATTTGATAAATCTGGGTACGCATCTGCAAGGTCTCTGAAAAACAAGCCAAACGTTTGTCCTTAAAGGGCGTCAAAGACGGACAGAACTCGCTCTTTACATAATTTATGGCTGATTGGTAGTTGGATCAAAAGGACAGAATTACCCACTTTTGGATGATGTGTATCGACAATTGCTGTGCCTACATGTTGGGACAATACCAAATAATACTGTAATACATTGTGTTGTACATAATTCATTGTACTGAGTTAAGTTACTCTTTAAAACCCAATATTTGCCTCCATCGTTAAGCTCAGTTACATGACCATCAAATCTGATATCGTTTTAATTATCAGATCTTACACATCTATGTGTGTTTCTGAAATGCAGTATCAGAAAATTCTGGTCTATCCTGGCATTTTTAAAACACACAGTCTTTGTTAAACCACCGGGCCAGCAGGCTAAGTGTTAGCTGCTAATGTGGAAGCTAATAAGCCTGCAGAACAGACAACATGTGAATGCTTTACTTTGTTTATAGACCAACTTCCCACTGCTTCAAGTAAACAAGTTAGGTCGAAAAATAATCCGATTTGTGATGTGCATGTAAACGGGCTCAGTAATGAGAACCTGGGAGAAAATATTGGCTTTTCTGTTTGTCTAAGTAGCTTCATGCATTATCCCCGCCCCTCCCCGGGTCTCTTATTACAGTGTCATCATTAGATCTCAGCATCACAGCATATAATTTGCTTAAGTAAAAATAAAGACACGTTCTCACTGTTATGGCTATATAACGCTACGTATGGCTTCTCTTATAATGCTAATGATTGCAGAAGTTCCCCACATGCATTTCTTCCTGTGTTTTAGTAACTGGTCGGTCCGAAGGAGACTCCTACGAAGAAGTGACCGACAAATACATGAAATGTTGGATTTAATGTCTTTAACTTGTTTCTTTCGTCAAGGCAGTGAGCAAAGCCTGTCACAGTGATGCATAGGAACGGCAGCACAGTATTCCTCTGAAAGATAAATATTGTAAATGAATAAAACAAAAAAAGGTCCGAAACGAGATGAATCTGTCTTCATTATTCAGGAGACTTGAAGCAGCTTTAACAGGTCGTTCATGTGAGAATTGATCACATTTGACTTTAGTTACATTATTGAGTCAACATAACTGAAATAGTAAAATAATAGTACTGCAAAGTAGCAGCTAAATTACTTTCACGATGCCGTTATTAAAAAGATTGAAACAAGACAAGCTGACAATGATGCGTTCTGGATGGGACACTTCAGCTTTCAGCTTCTCGATGCTGGCTGATTTTTTTCTGTGCAAACCCAGTTTTCCTGTGTAACGTCATGTTTTCTTAGAATTTCCCCCACATGACTTAAATGTGTATAAAGGGGTTCATGACTGGCAGCCAAGAGCACTGCGAACTGAATTATGTGCATAGCTTTAAAGAGGTGTGACGCTAACCTTTTTATGCATTTTTGAGTCAACATAAGGCAACTTGGAGGTCTACCGCTTCATAAGCTCACAATGTGTGAGCTGGAAAACTGGAAAAAAGGTCACGTAACGAAGACGTTAGTGACGTAAATGAATGGAGGACAATGAGCAGCCACCTTGTACTAATTCGGCTTTTCTGAACTAGAACTCGTCTGATAGTAAAAATGGGCTGCAGTGAGTCAGGATTTCATGAATATTTCTTCAACTAAAGAGAATAAAAAGATATGCCCGGAAGATGCAAAAATATACTCAAGTATCCTGAATCCACCTCGGCTGAATTAGTTTAATTTCAAAGAAGCAAATGTCATAAAACACGTTCTGATAGCCGGAGACGGTCGAGATAAAGAGTCCACCTCAGTTCGGTTAAAATAAAGGTGCTGGCTGGTTAGTGCTGCTGATTGGTCAGTGATAACAGTCGCTCTTATTGTATGACAGCATTGTCCTGTTAGTAAATGACTGAGCTACAACATTAGAAAGTACAGACGACACCAGGGCAGGAAACATTCATGAAAAGGTCATCGAGTGAGATTCTCATTGATTAATGGGATAAAGTCCAGCATTTGAAGTTTATCAATACAATTCTCAGCAATCTTTATGCTTATTTCACAATATTTGCTACTACTACCGTTTTTAATCAGTGCATGTGGTTTACAAATACGTAATAATCAATGTGAATAAGAAGCTACAAGGAGCACAGGAAGGGCCATAAAAGGGCTTATAGTAGTTCACCTTGTTTAAGTTTACTGTATTTTTAATAAAGTAACACAGCATTAAACCAAATGTTAACGTTAGTAATTGTTTTAAAATGCAATAAAACTTACATCTAAGATTTGTTCATTTATTTGGCTCTTTAACAACAAAAGAACAAATATTCTAACCCCCCTAACCCTTAAATGTATTTACAATGATATTAACAAAAAATAAATACATAAAAAGTAAAAAATAACAAAAAAGAAAATGACTGGAATAAAATAAAATTCAATAAAATATTCAATTATAAAAATAAATAAAAAATGAAACATAAATGCATAAATAATAAATCAAATGAAATAAGCAGAAAGAAATTTAATAAAAGTGGTTAACATTTAAGTGTCTTCACCGTTCAACTTTACTATCATTTAAAACATTAAAAACATCTAGAATTTGATGCCAGCAGTCCACTCAACAAGGATCTATCAGAGCCAAAACACGAGCCCAAAAGTTTGTACAGATTCAGTGTGTAAAGGACAGAAACTGTGCCACCTGGTCTACACAGCCACAAGGTTCAGCAGGACCTGGTAGCAGTGATGGGAAATGTGGGTCTTTTCAAAGATTCGGTTCTTTTGGTTTGGTTCCCTTAAAAGAGTCGCCTCTTCCAGCTCCCAAATTTTCCTTTCTTTAATATCACTCAAACTTATATTTTAGCTTAATTTGTCTAATAGTAAAATGAAATTTTAAATTTGTTTCCTGTTTAAAATGTTTGGAGCATCACGAGGAGGAGAATCAGACCTCAACCACAGATTCCTCTCAGATCCTAAAGCATGCATTTAACAGGAGGTAAACAAGCCTCTCTGAATGTAACCGGAATAAAATTTAATTTAATTTAAAAATTTAATATTTTATAAATACAGTAAAGTTTGTAAGTGAAGACACTTAAAATAATTTCCATTCAATTTGTGTTTGTTAAATAAAGGAAACGTGGCTGCACTCGAGAAAATGTGTTTAGTTTGCCAGAGGAGGGCTGATTATGTCTGTATGATGGTAAACTAATGTCATCCTTCACCCATGCAAAGCACAGAAGTCAAAGTCTGCGAATGCTTCCTGCTGCTGCAGCGACAGGTTGAAGGGCTTGCAGGGCGGCGACAGGACGGGCTGGAGGCGAGTGAAGTCGCTGTCAAAGTTGCTGACGTCAGTGGATTCTTTGATTGACGGCAGGAAGGGCGGCTTTGCTTTCTTGGCCAGCATGGCTTCCCAGTCGATGGTCTGAGTTTGACAAAGTCATCTTTACTGACTGCATTTACACGTAGACGCATGATCACAACAACAGCGTTCAGCTGCAAAGGTCACTGCATCGATGGCTTACAGGAATGAGCTAATGTGTTTATTGGAGCTTTGATTTGCTTGGACAAGTTAACCCGCAGACTAATCAACACAAATCAATCCCATACGGCTGAATCAGGACTGTTTTAATGTTTAAAATAAAACTCAAAATGCCTGTGAAGAAGCTTAGAGGCTGAAATGAAAAGGGATTTACCTCGAAGAACTTCTCTCCTTTGACCTCGTTGGCGTCTCTTTCTCCGGCTCCGAGCCTTTTCACCGGGTTCTTCTTCAGCAGCTGCAAACAGACGTAGTTTGTTAACATTAAAAGAGCCAACTGGTTAAATTTTAGTAAACTCCTGCCAACTTAATATTCAGACTGGTAAAAAAGAGCACCACCTTTAGGCCTTACGCTGCATCTGGTAGCCACTCCAGATTTAAATTAGACTTTATATTCTAAAACCACATAATTATATATAAATTTAAGACCAAACGGGTTCAACACAAAATGATTATACAGTACAAAGTTTTCACCTTCTTGGTGTTTGCTGTATTTTTTCCGTTACAGGCTGTAATTTACATTTGTCTTTTTTTCTTTCAAGGATTTTTAGGGCTCTACTGGCCTTTTTAAGGACTTGCTGGTCATGAAATGTGGTGACATGCAGCAAAGGGCACGAGGTCAAGGAGCTGCTGGCTCTGTGTATCCCCTTACAGACGCATTACGCAACTTTACCACCTTAAAACCTGTTTGATGGCACAGTGACATTTATTATGCTTATTTCTGGAGCTGTGGCTGCCCAGCAGCGTCCACAGGCTGAGAAACGACACTGTACAGCGTTGTCATCAGGGACGTTGCTGGCATGGGACATGATTTACACACCGTGTCACAGCAAACGTTAGCAAACGGATATAAACACAGCGGTTGTTGTGAAGGCGCAGCGGGGCTGATTCAGCATAGAAACACAACAACACCTGACTCACATCAGTGGGTAATTAGCAGACTTCTGTAAGTTGACATGAAGTCTGAGTCTGAATCAGGTGTGTTACAGCAGGGAAACTTCTACAACCTGCAGGACCAGGACTGAGGATCCCTCAACATTTTACCACTACATCTCTAATAAGGCATGATCCCGAGTTCACATCAGCAGCTTTTATGCATCTTCAGCATATGTAGGACAGCTCACTAAACCCTGGAGGTGAGATAACATCCCATTACCTTCTGCATGATGGAGACAGCATCAGGAGGAAGAGACGCTGGATACTGCACATCGTCATTGACAATACTGTCAAACACCTCCTCCTCATCTTCACCAGGAAACGGAGACTAACAGGACAGCAGAGAGAGCTGAGTTAGACATCCAGCTGAAGGGTAGATGATACTCAAAACCTTGTTCATATATCTGAATAACAAAGACAAATCACTGATGAGGACAGCAAGAATCAAAGCAGAAGGAGCAACCTCTCCAACAAGCATCTCGTAGATGAGGACGCCCATCCCCCACCAATCCACTGCTCGGGTGTAGTTGTCGTCTGTCAGGACCTCTGGGGCCAGAAACTCTGGAGTCCCACAAAAAGTGGAGGTTCGGTCTCCGTGACCCATTCCTGCCGAAAGGCACAGATTTGTTACTGTGGATCAAAACCATCTTAACATCTCTCACTTATCTTCATAAAAACCTCTAAAGTCTGAGCCGTCCTGAAGAAATGAACCAAAAATGAAGCTCACTGGGTTTAGAGTCAGGGGATGTGTAATTATTTCACCTTCTTTACAAAGTCCAAAATCTGTGATTTTCACAAATCCGTCTGCATCCATCAGCAAGTTGTCCAGCTTCAGATCTCTATCAAGACAAAAAGAAGCATGTAAATGGAAAGTTGCTTCGTATTTTAGTAACTTCGGTGAGTCTCACCTACCGATAGATGATTTTATTCAGATGCAGAAACTCCAAACCCAGCACGACGCACGCTGAATAAAACCTGAGCGTTACAACGAGATGATGCATCAAAGCAGAATAAAAGCTTAAAAATCATCCTAAGCAAGACAAACGTGCAGCATCGTAAAACCCACCTGGTCTGAGCCTCGGAGAAGACATCGTTGTGGATGTGGATCATGAGGTCGCCGCCTGGTAAATACTCCATGACGAAGCAGACGTGGTCGCTGGTCTGGAAGCAGCCGTGGAGGTTGACCAGGAACGGATGTCTGGAGGCGTTGATCATCTCAAAGATCCTTTTCTCGCTCATGAGGCTGCAGGAACACACCTCCAATCAGCAAATGATGCCCCGAATTCAGGCTTCTGTCACACATTTCCAGAGCTGCAGATTTTATGGGCACTACTTTACCCAGAAGGCCTGCTCACACACCTGTCCACCTCATCACGAGTCACGATGTCTCTCTTCTTCAAGGCTTTAATGGCATACAGTTTTTCTGTCTTCTTAAACTCTGCCAGAAGAACCTGCTCAGAAAACAGAAACTTAAAGAGGAACATTTGGTGGCTTAAGAGAAAAACTTTGATTCGCTACCTTTCCAAAGTGTCCACGTCCCAGAACCGAGATGTATTTGAAATCTTCCATCTGCATCCTTGTAAAAGAAAGCACACAGAGCAGGTGTCACGCTTCATTCATGCTTCATGTGACGTAAGATAAATTCTGTGTGGACGCGTGTGCAGATGTACTTTGGAGCAGAAACAGGCGGATCCTCACTTCCTTCAGTGGTGTTTATGGATAACTGCAAACAAAGAAGGAAACTTGGAACATTTTACCAGCCAGTTACGAAGTGAAAGTCAGGATTAGAGGAGTTGCTTGTATGTCTAAAGCATTAAAACCTAAAGAAGATGCTTGTTCAGACAAGATTAGCTTTGAAAGGATCAGATGTGATGGAGTTGCATATCTGGGTGTAAAGATCCCTCCACAGCTGGATAGTGTCATGATAATCAATCTCCTCCCTCTAATCCAGGAAACTGATCTTATAACACAGAACTGGGTCCTTGAAAATCACTAAAAAGTGAATTACAGAAAACGTAGTGTGGCGTCATGTACAGCAGGTTTAATAACAAGCATCTACCAGTTTTTCTTGCAGCGCAGGCACAGGTGACATCTTGTGTGTTGTGGTGTTGATGCCGGGGGGGTTATCCCCCTGGTCCAGACCGACCGGAGGCGGCGGATCCTCAGGGAAGCTGATTACCGGAGCTTTGCTGCGTTTCAACACACACCAAGATGTTTTACTTAATCAAGACCTAGTATGAGTGAAATACTACAAGTCTGAACAAGTTGCAGCTAATTTCATTTCAAGTATGAAAAGTAAAAGTATTTAGCATGCTGTAAAATCAGTATCTCACAAATATGAGTACAGCCTTCACATTTCAGCAAAAGGACAATCGTCATTATAGTAGTCAGTGTAAAACCTGTACAGCAGCTCACATTTACTGTTAACTCACAGCCATTCTTGTATAAAATGAGATTTAAAGGTGTTATGAGATCAAATTCAATGATAGGAGTGATATAAAATAATAGGTGAAATCTTTGTTATGGAAACTTTTCTTTCAGACTTCAAGAAGCCAAATGAAACAACCTTTGGGAGAGACGGGAAGTTAAAAAAATAAAACCGACAATGTGATTCGCAATAAAGAAAATAAAAAAAAGAATCACACATTTAAGGAAAGAGCAGCACAGCTAAACGTGTAGATGAAGCCTCAGAAACTGGGTCAAACTGCCAGGTGTGAGAACATTCAGGTGTACGGCTGCAATCTACCCGATGGCTTCTGTAATGGGGATTGTAAACAAGCCATGACCCTAACAGGCAAACTAAAAACACAGTGTGTAAGAATGACTGAGATCTAGTGGTAAAGATGGACATAAAACCACCAAGAACAGTTCTAGATGTACGGTGGCCATCAGCGGTCAAAATTCTTCCAGACACGAACATGTTTTAATCTGTGAGTGGGTCCGGTGACCTCAGGTGCAGCGATGACTGCACTACAGGTAACTAACAGTGTGCTGTCTTCTTCTATCATCCTTTCAAGGTGTTATACATCCTTAACGGTGCTGCAGTTTTTCAGTTTAGAGTAGGGAACCTCAAGGATCCTCAGGATCCTCGGGAACCTCAGGGATCCTCAACTGTGTTACAGCAGGGAAACATCTAACACCTGCAGGATGCCGGCCCTTGAGGACCAGGATTGAGGATCCCTGACCTTAGAAGGTTTCACTCCACACCAAGTGTTGTTTGTCCATTCCGAGACACCGTAGTAAAAATGGTGGCACAGCTATGGCAGCTGCCATGCATGTGGACCCACAGCGAGTAGATATAAATGGCTCATTCTAAGAGGATAAAAATAAAACAGTTATTTTAGTAAAGTAATTAGACGTTGCACCTTTAAGATCGGAGATATAAAGTTATCTAAAAACTCAATCTCCTGGGGTTCCCATACTTTTGCAGGGTGCTGTTCTCTTTATCCACTGTAAAAGTGTACAAAACCAAAATAACACAAAAAGTGCATCATCTTGAGTTTTCTGCCCTTTGGAGGTCATTTGATCTACTTGATTAACTGTGAACAGTAACAGGAATTTTGACCAGGGGTACCCAAACCTTTGCAAACAATATTTCCTTAAATGTCTCCCAAGCGGGGCAGGGAGAGGAAGCTGCGAAGGCAGCTTTGCAAACAAATTTCCATCCCCTGCAGAAGTGCCCTGACATCCATGAGGGGACAGGACACATGATCCAACATAAATGACGTCAGAAGCGCTGTTGATGCTCATCTGATAGGGTGCAGGAGGAAGGAATTCAGGATTTCTTTACAGTCACGTTCAACCAAAACAGATGGCAGAAGATGGATGAAGTTACGAGGTTTGGATATTTACTGACCTTGGCAGTGAAGTAGTGGTTTGAGGCTCCTTTTCAACCGGATGCGAGGCATCATCGGCCACCAAGTCGGAGGTGGTGGACAGATGTGAGCTGAAGGTGGTGAATGAGCTATAGCGAGGCAGGATGCTCATCATCAGATGACCCCACGTGGCAAAGTTCATGTTCATCTGGGCAGCTCGGAGAAAGTTCTTCCCTGTGGCAGAAAAACAAACCGGGACATGATTCAGAAATGGAAATAAACAGATTAAATCCATCTGGATGTTCGTACCTTTTTCTTTGGTGAAGATGCATCGCTGACGTCTCAGTTTGGGCTGCCGCTCCACCACAGCATCGATGAACTGAAACTGTTA
Source organism: Melanotaenia pygmaea (assembly GCA_036919955.1). Lineage (NCBI taxonomy): Eukaryota > Metazoa > Chordata > Actinopteri > Atheriniformes > Melanotaeniidae > Melanotaenia > Melanotaenia pygmaea. The sequence continues at coordinate 2,396,980 of JBAFSZ010000013.1, read as the reverse complement.
AATACAAAGGAAATAGATAAATTTATGTTGGGGTTTTCCTAGAAAAACATGCATTTATTTAGAGATTTTGGGGGAAAAGAATTGAGGAAGGCCATAAAACAAAGAAAAGTAGACATTTAAAAGTGAGAAGAATAGAAAAAAATCACGCGTGGAGGATTAAAACTGTCGTTTTTTATTATTCCATGTGTGGTTTATTTGATTTCTTCCCCACACTTATAATACCAAAGAATATAAAATAAAAATAGAACAGTTTTCATTTTTCCCAGGGGGAAAGTGGACATTTTCCACAACAAACCTTGGTGTAGAGGAGTCCCTGTGGCTCCAGACTGAACCCCTGGTTGTGATTTGAGTTGTCCATCATCTCCTCCAGTCGCAGGAACTTAATTGCACACATCGCCCTCCAGTCCCGCCAGAATACACATACCTCCAGCTCTCGAGACTGTAACCACAAACAGCAACTTATGAGATGTAATCATTTCATACTGGACCTTGATTTTGGGCTTTGACTGATCTCAAAACCCCAAATCTTTGGGTTTAGAGGTAAAATGTACTGTAGCCGATCACTAAACCTGCTTTTGTTGGGCTCTAGTTGAGTTTCTGAGTGGTGTAATAGTGCCACCTGCTGGCCCATGATAAAACTACAACAAACCGGTGAATGATTAACAGACCACAATGCTGCACAGCATCTCCTGTTGTCCACAAAAAATACAACTCGTTTCTATATGAAGTGGATAAATTTATGTTCAGATCATTTATCTAATCAAATGTATAAAAAAGTCACAAATAAAATAGAAAATTGTACTTCTGAGAAATTGTTGCTGATGCTGTAAAAGTGAGGGAGGATGATGCAGTTTCATTTAATCAGTGAAGATGGAGCTACGTCTTTATAAGCGTGACTTTATAAGCATGTGGTAGTATAAACTCTGATGTTCTTGCTCGAGCAAAGGAAGCTCTTCATATTGGTACTAAGGGGCCCAAAGTGGGCCAAGAAAACCTCCCCCCACCATGACACCAGCAGCAGCCTGAAGCGTTGATC
>JBAFSZ010000013.1:2375013-2395717 GCA_036919955.1 Melanotaenia pygmaea | reverse complement strand
TAACATAATTAAAGAAATGTCTGCTTTTTCTTCATGTTTTGATTTAGAATATAATGTGCAGTGTTACCAATGCATGGGAATAAAAACTATTATAAGGACTTTGGGCTTAACTCAACTTTTTAAACTCACTGCTATTATTTTGAACACAACTGTATACGGGTCCATATAAAAGGAGAAGAGATGGGTTCATCGAACTAGACTGTTTAATGACCCCTTGTTTATTTATATATCCCTAATCCATCTTATTTTGGCAAATTTTATTCTTTTGCATGGCATTTTCTTTTTAATTTTAACTTCAGATGGTAACTTTTTAGTTGTTTTGTTTGTCGGCTACTAGACACATACAGTAGATTTCTTCTGAGATGACTAAAGCATCTGTTTAATAAAAGGTTTAACAGACATGGGACCATCAGCCAGCATTTGTGGTGAGCTCCTGAACTAATCGAATATATACAGGGAGCTGAAACCAAGCAAGGGCTAGTAGGATACAGCAAAAGCCCCTGCATGCCATCTACCACCGACAGAGTGAATAAGTGGTATCAATGGTGGCAGATATCGCATACATGGAGCATCATAACCATGTGGATGGAATAGTATACAGAAACATCTGTACTGAGTTGGGACTGGAAGTCCCAAAGTTGAAGTGGGAGGCCACCACCACCATCACACACCTCTAAAGCAGCCTCTAATGTCTGTAACTACTCACCCGCTCCAGCTGGATGTAGAAGGTCTGATCCCAGCTCACCCTGCCAATGGCCGCCCAACATGTCCGTCCAACCACTCTTCCATCGAGCCGCAGCACGGCACTGATCTCTGCTGTACGGCAGACAGTAACACATTACTGACACCATCCTGAAGCCAGAGGCTTACAGGCCTGAACAGAACAACAAACTGGGTAATAAAAAGCATTAGTGCTTGTTTAATATTTACCTTTTGTATGAATTTACTAAATAGTTGCTTTAAATATCTTTGATATAATGTAATAAAACATAATATGAACATTAACTATAAGAGATTAAAGTTAATTTTTCTACATTTATAAATGCTTTCAATTTCACGTCTGACTCTAAATTGTACATTTAAAACTTCTCGTTCCTTTTTACAGCTGCTCTGGATTTGACTTCGTCTTCTGCCTCACTGATTGAGATTCTAAGAATATGCTGATCCGTTATCTGCCCACGCACCCACCCGCCCACAAGCAGCTGACACAAGCTCTGCTGAGCAATGACCAGTACAGATACTGGCGTAATTCAGCTGAACATTTATATCCAGTTGTATGTTCGGACTATAGGTTCAATAATCAGTAGAAAAGAAAACTTCCATACATCTTTGAAGAAGATTGGGATTCTTTAGAGAGCTGAACGTACACAGTATATGCACATGGAAGTACCATAAAGACAATGTGTTCACTAATTAGAGTACAGTTAGCTCCAGATGATGGGACAGACTCAGTAGGACTGAGCGATACTGTAAATTTTGGTATCGCTGTTATTGGTTGCTTCTCATTCACTTTCTTGCTTTTAGCCCCCAAAGCACTTTGTAAAAAAATATCGACCATCAGGCTGGTATTGATCGATGCCGATACTTGCCTTGGTATTGATATATTGATATTAAGCTGTTATTTAATCAGTATTTGGATCGATCCACCCAGCCCCAGTACTTAGTCCAGTTCCTGGCATTAGCATATACAGCACTGCAAGTAGCAAAATCAAGGCCGAAAGAAAAATAGCACCATGCAAGCTGACTTAAGGTTCCTTTGCCAAAAGAGCTGGTAGCTCCAGGAGTGCTGGGGTTGCAGAGGAAGGTCTCAGGCTGGGTGCAAGCCAGCTCACTGCCGAAGCAGCTAGTTTCAGGAGTGCCGGACTAGCCCAGGAACTAGCTATGTCGACTGGAGCTAGGTCTGAGACCACTGGGCTTAATAGGTCTGAGAACAAACATAGCTCTTGAAGCTTAAAGTTTCTAAAGTCCAGCAGCTTCTCACTTGGCCTTACTTCTGCTGAGACTTCATTCTGCTAGCTTCCAGGTTTGGTGCTTTCTGAGCAAGTGCTTTCCACGGTTAGTTCTTATTTACCTGGGACCAAGCAAACAAGTTTCCCACTCCCTTCCATGGCCTGTTCTCCACCTAACCTACACTGACTTCTCCTCATAGTTTGCAAGCCTCTCATTTTATCTGATCCTCACAACATGTGCTAATTAGCCACACAGGGCCACCTTGTAAGTACTCTGGATTTGTTAACGCTAGTTCTTCTAAAGAGTCTACGTAGAGCATACAGGTCCGACTTCACCTGTCAGTCCGTGCTTTGCAGAGTCAAAACAGAAATCTTTAGCCATCGTGACAATGGCTGATTTTCTTTATGTTTAAAATTTTCACTAAGGAAGGTGAAAATAATAAATTGGTGGTGTTGATTTGTTGTCCTTTGTTATTGTACATGCAGGGTTTAGAGTTCATTCTCCAAGTTCTGACGTCAGTTTCAGACAATAGCAATATGGTGACAGTGGAGGAGATCATGATGATGTTTGTCCTCTGAAAGAGACACAGAAGCAGCACAGAAGATAGTGAAGGTCGGAGAGGCCATTTACAACCAGGCTTCTTCTTTTTCTTTGTTCCTTTTGCTGGTTAACATCAGCTAAACTGCTCAACACTGCCCCTACGTTTTCCAGTGGTACTGCTTCGTTTGCAGCATCTGGCTACGTATCCACAAGCTCTCTGAAAATTAGCCAAAAGGACGCAGAAGATGGATAGAAGCCTCCGTCTGCATGGCTATGCGCATTTAGCATAGAACATAAATGAGCCTTAACACATGTAAAAAGATATTAAACAACTTAAAAAATTCCAAACTTGTTTTGTAGCACAGAGCAACTTGAACCTGTATACAGATATTTCTGTCAAACTGGTTTTCAGACAGACAAACAGGCAGAAGAACGGATGGAAGGACGGACGGATGGATGGACAGAGATCATGGCAGCAGGAGACGAGGAAGTTGCACCCAAACGCAGGATTGTTGTGATAACGAGGAACCAGAATCAGGGAGCAGGAAGTAAACTCAACAAAATAAAACAGGAACAGGACAAAAGACCAGAAACTAAAGAACAGACTACAACAGAAAGACAAGTACTAAAAGAAAAACCCAAACTTGAAAACTGGGTTTTCTTTAGCATCAAGTCTTGTGTTTCTCTGAGAGCGCCCACTGTTACATCTGAGCTGGATTAGGGAGATATCCTTTAGAACAGTGGTTCCCAGCCTATTTTTCCCTGAGGACCCCCTTCAAGCAACTACCAAAAACCTGTGGACCCCCCCCCGTCCGCCCCACGTTGAAACCAAGCTTCAGTTTTATGCTTCATTAGCTGCTTAAAATCAGATTTTAGTCTCTTCTTAAAACTCACCTGTTCTCCTTGGATTTTTCACACTCTTGACATTTTGCTTCTGTTTTTACTTTTTATTTTGTCTTATTATTTGATTTCATTGCTTTGATTGATTTTATTCTCAGAGCTTTTACTTTTGTACAGCACTTTGGTCCACTGTGGTTGTTTTCAAGTGCTTTAAAGATTAAGTTGAATTGAAGTGGATTCTCACCATAAATGCTGCATTCAGGCTGACTCCGTCCCCTTTGATAAAACCAAAGTTAATGTAATTACACACAGTTTTTCGTTTTTTTCTCTGAACTCTTTATTTATCTGAGGTGGGCCAGTTTCTCCATGGAGGGTATTTCCTCTCCAATGCCCTTCCACTGGTTGCAGCTTGGAGGATCACATTTCAACCAGTTCCTTGTAATTACCTTTTTGAAGAGAAAAAATGTGAAGAGATAAACATTTTCAGTTTGAGATACGGCTTCCGGTTTCGAACCCAGGAATGTTATTTTGGGATCCTTGGGGATCTTGACATCAAATACATCCTCGAAAGTCTTAAGAATTCTGTCCCACAGTGGATGCAGTTTTGTACATGACCAGACAACACGTGAGTGATTCATGTCTCCGGCATTGCTGCTCTGCTCTGCTCCTAACTGCTTATTTTTGATTTGAGGCATGATGAAAAAACGAATCAGAATCTTCCATCTAAATTCCCTCCACCCTTTAGAGCTAGTGGAGGATTGCTGAGTTTTACACTACTCACGTTCAGACAACTGAATGTTTATTTCATGCTCCCATTTTAATTTAACACTCGTATAATTTATACAGCTTAGACAGTTATTCTCGGGATGTTTGTGTCGACTGGCTCGTGACCTCCTGCTGAGATCCCTGATTTAGTGTCTGTATCGTAAAAATGTCTCAGCTGCAGATATCTGAACAGGTCCCTGTTCTCCAAACTGAATTCCCTTTCGATCTGTCCGAATGTTTTAAAGGTTTTTCCTTGGTATAGATACAGCTTTCCATGGTCCAGGTCTAAACTTTAGGGTTTACTGTCACCTTCCAGTTTATACTTTTTTAACAATCTATGCGAACCCTTCCCTTTGGATAATCATACACACTGAGCCAAGTCTGAGGTTGAGATCAGTCCATGTACGTTCAGTACGTTTCCATTAAGCCTGGTTCTCTGGAGAGTGTCAATAAACAATGTCTCGCATTTGAGCGGCATAATAGTATTCTTTAAGATTAGGCGATGCTAGACCAGCCTTGTCCTTGTTAAGTTGGAGTATTTTAAATTTTACCCCCGGTCGAGCTCCTGCCCGTAAACCGGGATATCGTCTTATTCCAGGCTGTAAACGGAGAATCTGGGATCCTAACTAGTAAAGATAAAACGGATACAGCAACCTGAGCAGCAGGTTTATTTTCATCACTTCACTTCTAGAATTAAAGTCTATTATTAATAGTGACCATTTTCTTACATCCTTCTGAATCCTGTTATTTATTTTGTCGTAATTTATATCATATAACGTCCTCATATCTTGTGTGATGGAGACACCCAGATATTTTATGGCTTTAGCATCCAAATTTAGTTTATATTTCTGTCTAATTTTCATATTTGGTGTGTAATTAATAGGGAGAACGTGTGTTTAGTAACATTTAAATGAATACCCGACATCTGACCATAGTCGTCCAGAATGTTCATGAGTTTAGGTAAAGTTGCGTCTGGGATCTGGAGGTATGCTACAGCATCATCTGTAAAAAGTCCAGTTTTATGAATTTCTTTCTCAGTATTGATTCCTTCCAGCTCCCTGTCCTGTCTAATAGCTGCAGAGAGCAGGACTGAGGCGACAGCCCTGGCTCGTACCCCTACCTAGCCTGAAGCTGTCAATCAGATGATTATTGATTATATAAGGCTTGTATACTGTTTACGAATTGGTCATTAAAACCAGCTGCTTTAATCCTCTAAATAGAAAAACTTGTTCCTGTGTGGACATGTCCTTAATTTAAATCATACTGGCTCTGAACAGTCAAAACATCGAGGACCCACTGTAGACCCCCTTAGGGGTCCAGGGACCGCAGGTTGGGAACCACTGATTTAGATGCATTCTCTTTGCATTGCTTCTTCATAACCTGAATACGTTCCAACCATGGAACCCTGAGATGCATTATAAACCCTAAAACAGTTATTCACCACTGTGTATTGTTATGTTTGGGTTGGATGGCCCGCCTCATCCTCCTGCAGACTCAAACACTGGCTCCTTCTTATTTCAAAGCTGTTGTTAGCCTTCTCCCATCCTCCAAAACAACACAGGGAATTATGGCCTCTGCTAACAAGAGTTGTAGGTTTTGTGTACTGAGTTGGGAAAAAGTCATTTAAACATGCAGAAATGACAGACCTGCAAAACTTTTTCTTTTTACCGAATTATCTCCCATGGTTTTAGTTTTTCTTACAAGAATACTCTAGACAAAACAGGATCACCTTTAAGTAAAATAGTTTTTTATCTAAAAGTAAATCAAAAATGAAAGATGTCAACTCACTGGAGGAGCTGCAGGTCTTGTGAGGACTCTGTGAACTGTCTTCAGTGGGACTCCGGGGGTTTTCTTGCTCCGAGTTTGTAAGAGGGTTCAATAAATCCTCACATCCAAGAAGACTGACTTCAAGTTTTCCTTAAAGAAATAACAACGGAAATTTCATTTAGACTAGGAATCAGTTTACAGACATCCTGAAGTTCTTACTACATAAGCTGCTCTTAAATCCGCTCCAACAGAATCCAACCAAGCTCGTTTCAAGCTCCTCGGTTAAAGCAGCTGACCAAAACCCTGCAAAAAATAAACCTTTCATTTGTCAGCATGAAAAAATCTCCTGCACTCAGCCCTCTAATCAGTCCTCTCTGGAGATTCACGCTGAACCTCTTCATTTTCCTCGTTTAAACAGCTGGAAGCTCAAAGTCACCTCAAGTGTTTTCCTCATTCTGACACTAATTCTCATTATTCGCCATCAAGAGAGCAACTCTGGTGTTTGTCTCCTTCATTACATAACCAAAAGGCTTTTTTTTCCTGCTTTGTGCTCTCGGACCAGCTTACAACTGAACTGTCCAAAGCCACCAGATTAAATGTCCTGATTATCCTTAGCCAGAGGTCAGCGTATGGTAAACCATGTTCAGACACGGGCCATCCATAAGGCTGCAGAACGGGATGACATGTTAGAAGACAGGCAAAAAATAACTTAATAATAAAAAAATAACTTAGTAATATTCCTTGAGAGAGGATTTGTTTTGGAAGTTTGCTGAACAAATGAATCTGTGTTTTACAGGTCAATAATGATTTCCACTAGTTTCCGCTCTGAAGTCTCCTGGGAATAACTGTAATTAGGCAGCAATCAGAGGGAAAACAGACAGTGTTAAATTAGCTCCCTCCCAGGTAATTCATTCAAGTTGATTGCAGTCAGCTAAACCTGTTAAAAATGCGGCCACTGCCAAATAAGTAGCGCAAGGATTAAAGATTCTTTAATGAATAAATAATTCATTTATCTGGGATGAAATGGAGCAACAGGTTTTAACAGTTGTGTATATTTTCCTCAGTTCTTGTCACAAAGATTCCTTTAAGCTTGTCTGGAAAATACTAAACAATAAAATGAAGTAATTCACTGAAAATCTGAAATCTAGGCTTAAAGGTCAAAGGTCGAAGGTGATTTAGACTTAATAAATTCCGAATATTTCAAAGTCAATTCCAAACAATAATAAAACTCCACCATTCAGACTTTTAGGGCTTTAACTCCTTAACATATCATAGCTGACAGGTACAGCTTCTGAGACCTATTGCATCACTTTATGGTAACGCCTTGTAAAAAAAAAAAAAAACGTGTTGTATTTAAGCTAATGCTCGTCTTCTGCCCTCTGGTGGATTTATTTTGCATGGCAATAAACATAGTAATAACACATACAGTTTATGCAAATTATTCTATTCTCCATCTATTCATTTTCTATTTTCTTCAACACAGGTTATTGGGATCTGGAGCCTATCCCAGCAACTACCAGGGAAGATCCAGGGTACACCCTGGACCGGTCACCAGTCCATCCAGGGCCAAAACAGCGAGACAAACACTCACACTCACTCCTAGAGAGTGTGAGCAAAATTTAAAAAAAAATTCATTCTAAACATTTTTAACTTTTTACCCTTTATTTCTTCGGTCAGGTATGTGGGGTTAAGGCACATTTGGATAGAAAAAAAAGACATTTTGTGTTGATACCGGTTAAAGATGCAGGTTTGATGGACAAAATGGACGGCGAGGAGGAGAGGGGACACCCACGTATGGGGTTCAGGGGTGATGGAGGTCCCCCTGAAAGGTCGAGCCCCTTTGCAGGCTGCTGTAGAGGCTTCTGGTGCTTTTCCTTCAGGTGTTTCTCCAGTGATAGGTGCAGAAGATCCAGCTTCTGGGAATATTCCTGCACCCGAGAATGAGCCTGAGCAAGAAAGACACATTGTGTTCTTATATTTGAGTATTTGCTTCACTTCCAACAAACATGTTTAGATTTAGGACTTTTAGAAATGTGTCTAATCTAAATTTATTTCCATGGAGAATATTTCCTGTTTTAAATTCAAAATGTGAACACCCTGTGATGTTGGATGTGGCCTAAAAATCTTAACGCTCCACCTCTGAAACCTTCAAATCAGCATTCTGTCCATGTTAAGTATTAATACTTGAAAGTAAAACTGAGTCGCACTTCAGCCAGAGCCTTCTGGTCCATCGTTGGGATCCCCTGTAGCTGTTTGACCACATCTTTGGCCAGAATCAATGCATCTGTTTCTCTTTGCATGTAGTGCTGCAACTCGGCCAAATGAGCGTCCGCAGGACTGACACTGACAGCAGAGATCTCTGAGAAAAAGTGGAAGAGGAAACAGGAAATTTTCAGTATGAAGGAATCATTTCAGACAGCTCCTCTTTTCATTCCTGTGATCAATAATTCTAGCGCCTACTAAGCCATTTTATCTGAGCTGCTATCACATGCCAGACAGTGGTCTAAATATTACCTTTATGCTGTGTCGGATACTTTCAAGCAATGAATAAAAACATGGGCAGGGACCATGGCCACCCTTGCCCACCCCTTGGCTCCACACCTGCCAAACCAATATTTGCATTTTCACATTTAACCGTCTATCTGATTAAACTGCCTGCTGAAACTAAAGTTACATTTTCCCCAGGAAATTGTAGCCTAATACGGAATCAATCAGGGGACAGGCTGGTCAGTGGTACCTAAGTCATATTTCACATGCTAGGAATTAACTTTGTTAGTTTAGAAGTAAATGTCATTTTTACTATCTTCTTCAATAAATCCTGTTAGTGGTTTTGCTTTCTGCACTTGACAGCTGGCAGGAAATAAGATTCAAAGACACTGATTAGGGCTATAGTCACAAATAATATATGGATATAGCTTCCACTGATAATCAGTGGGGGGTTGGGTTTAACAAATCTCGAGCACAAGTTTGAGAAAATCATTAAAAGGAATAACAGCAGAAAATTCACATATTTTTGATCTTTAACAGATTCTCCAATAATCAAACATGTTCTAATATGTTTAATAAACACTGATATCTTGAAGAGACAAATCAATTTTTTCCTGCCACATGGAAAAAATAGCAAACAGTGCCTGCAGGGCATGACGGGGATTGTTGTCAATAAGAATGGATGATCTACTCAGCACATTTGTGCCGGAACCTGTCACATCTGTCATGGCTAAGTCAGAGATTTGAACTTTAAAGATCATAAGGCCGTGTTGTTGTTTTACATTTTCACTTATTTTATTGTTTTAATGAGCCAGGGTGGCTGCTTCCTGTAACATGTACCTGTCAAGGTAATTTATTTGACTAAAATGAACCAGAAACAGAGGTTATGGATTAAATATCCTTCTTCGACCCTCTAAAGGCGGCTTATAATTTACTTATCCCAAGACTGACCTCTATGAGTGGGGCTGTTTTGGTTCCCGCCACCATCCCCACCGATGCTGCTGCCAGCCTGGGTGACTTTGATAATCTGCAGTCGGATCAGCTCGATCTTGGAGCGGCTATCTTGCAGCATCTGCTGAGCTGTGGACAACATCTGATCCTGGATAACAACATCACATTGAGAAGCAGGAAGTCTCACTTCAACACTGACAGCTCAGCTGGGACAGGAGCACATTCACAAACAACACAGCCACTTAACACTGGCACAGTTCAGCAAAATGAATCCAGACCCATGAGAACAAGTGTGGAAGCAGACGTGGAACAAGTGAGAACAACATGTTCAAGCCAGGAAGAAAACAGTATGACTTAGCACTTTACCAACCTCGAGGTGATCCTTCGCTCCTTGCTGAATAAAGACTAATTTGTCATCCTCAGTGGAAGTGATGGGGCCACCGCTCCACCTTCACTCTCCTTGAAACACAACAAGTCCTCTGATGTTATGGTGCGTTTACAGACACACTTTGACTGAGGACTCTTCGGATGCAGTGCCTACATCCTGAGACTTGAATCTCACAGCATGTCCTGTTGTTTGTTTTTGCTTCTCTGCAGCCACTTCTGCAACATCCCCTTCCCACCGCATCCTCATCTTCTGCTCCAGAACCAAACAACTCCCCCCGCCTCTCCACCTCCTCTTTCTCACTGTCCTGTCTTTTTTAGGGGGGATTTCTTTCTGCAGAGGGGCAGCAGAACTCCTCGCTGCCAGTCCTGCTGCTGCTGCTGATCTGACAGCGCTGATCATCTGCTCTCAGCTCGGCATTGGCTGCTGCATGACCACATGTTCCTGTTCTGCCACCAACCAAAAGACAAACACAGAGCTGCTGCTGCTTCCTTCGGGACAAAGCAGAGACCAGCCTGCAGTGTTTGAGAGATTTGTTTCACTGGCTCATACACAAATAGGGTCTAGGAGATATTAATATCAGCTGCAATTGATGTACATCCAGGAGGTGGGAACGTAGCAGTAGCTGCTCTTCCTGCCTGTTATCCTGAGCAGAACGCTGGCTAGGTTTACTGACAGCACTGCGAATTCCCATTGTGACTGTTGACAAGGACACGCAAAAGCTCTGTGGTCGTTGTGGTCCTCCCGCTCTCTATTGCCCTACCAGAGGACAGTGGAGACAGACAAGCTGAAAGGGATTAATATAAATAGACACGGGGACACACTTCAGAGGAAACAATAAAGGTAGAGTGTAAAATTATAACTAATAAATAAAACACAATGAAGCCCACCTCGCTGATTAGTCCTACATCAAAAGAATTTTTGCATTGCAGATGTTGTGAATTTGCATTTTGAAAATCTTCATTAAATAAGGAAACTAAGTTTTCTCTTTGACAATGGGCACAAATTTTCTTCGATTTGTGTAACAAATATCTAAATGAGGCTATATAAAATATAATTCAAGATTCAAGATCTTTGGACGGGGGGTCAGTGTTGAACTACAAGGGGGGCTTTGCTTCATAGCTCTGGGGAAGACGCTGTCTCTGTCTCCACAACGCCGAATTGCAGTAAAACCGCAAAAGTATTTTAACAAGCCACCCTTTTATCCCCATGAAGCCAGGGATTAGCCTCCATGAAACCGATCAAAACCAGGTACCAAGGTGGATAAGTTTGAACCTCCACCGTCTGTGGTCTTGTGAGGACAGCGTAACCACAACATTAGAGGATATGATGTAGATAGATAGATAGATAGATAGATAGATAGATAGATAGATAGATAGATAGATAGATAGATAGATAGATAGATANNNGATAGATAGATAGATAGATAGATAGATAGATAGATAGATAGATAGATAGATAGATAGATAGATAGATAGATAGGAAACATACATACATACATAGATAGATACATAAAGAAAAACAATGTAAAGTAAAAACAAGAATGAAGTAAAAATAATTTTATACAAATAAGTTAACAATATATCAATGAAAAAAAAAATAAAATAAAAAATCCTCTCAACAAGGCAAACTAAAAAAATCATTGGTGGTGTGAATTAGGATAATAATAACATATAAACACAGGTAAATAAAAATAGATAAAAAAAATACTTAAATTAACTGAAAAGTTAAATGCTACTAAAGCAAACATTTAATGAATAAAAATAACAGCATTTATACCATACATTTCTATTGGAAAGCACAATAAAAGGTTTGTAATTGTAATGCACTTGTTTGCATAATTGTCAAAAAGACTAAGTGCTGTAGCCCGAACACAATTTTTAATCTAAATTTTGTAATTTACACTAAACTGAAAAAAGATTTTCGGTCAAAATCCTATTTCAAAATCTGTTTATGGGCTGTATCACGACCAGTAACTGGGAGGTTAGTTCCTCAGCAAATGACAGATTGTAAACATAAACTGTACTGAGACCGATAATAGATAAAACATTGACCAAAATGTAATAATTATTTGTCCTTTAAAACATTTACAAGCTAATTAGTAGCTACCGACCACAGAAAAAGGCTCCGATTTAAACTGACGTTCATTTTTTTTATAAGTGCGCAAGTGCGAGTCGGTCCAACTGAAGATTTGGTCTGGCCTGATCAAATCAAATATTTTCATCCCACATAATTTCTTCATCGCATGTTATATTGATATGCGTATTAATTTGAGGTTTTATTTATATTGAGGGTGATTTTAAGAGAGGAAAGGGTGCTAAATGAGCAAATTGGAAGCAAGAAAGCGAGACCTATTTTGAGAGGCGGAGCTCGCCTCTGCCCCATTCGGCGAGGCGCGTTCGTAATGAAAGGAGCGCGTGAGCAAGGTTTGCTGTGACTTCCTCGCTCATCGGCAGCTACATTGTGTGGAAAGCAGCACGTTGTTGGCTTCTCCACGCTGAACTTTACAGCGAATTAACGCTCTCCTGTTCAAGGAGATTAAAAAACTACCAGCTATTCTCTCAGACATCTTTAAGTTTTCCCAGCTTACGAAAACATGTCTGCCTCGGCGGCAAAAGTGAGTAAAAAGGAGCTGAACTCGAACCATGACGGTGCGGACGAGACCTCCGGTAAGGGAATGGCGGCCTCCTGTTCAGCGCCATTTTCACTTTCTTCTCTAACATTTGTTATATAGCCGTTAGATGCATTTAATTTGAAGCGTATTGTGTAATTTGCTCTGCTTTTGCTTCACGTCCCCGGTGCGTGTTTCGCTGCTGCGTATTTTCACATTTCGCTAATAGCCGCTAGCTCTGTAGCTAACGCGTTTATTAGCATGTCGCTACTCTTGCCTTCTGTTGTTTAGTGCTGAGAGGCCATGTTAGCCATTTAGCATCATCAGCGTGGCCAGTTATGTCGATTGATTTTGAGTGACCGTTTGTGGTTCTGGAGGGTTCCTGTTCTGTGTGTGCTCGTACAAATATTCCAAACCGGTCAAATTAGTATTAATATTCACATTTTGTATCCATAAATGTTGCAGTAGTTAAATTGGGCAATAACAGTTAGCCTGCTAGTGTTGTTATTGTAATGTTACCTAACACTAGCTGACGACATGTTGTTACTTATTACTGAATCCAAACCAGCCAGCTCCTGAATAAACTATGGCTGCTAATTATTGCATGCCGATAACAGCATGTATTGGTGGTTTTACATCTTGGAGGTATTTCCTGTCAAGTGTCCTAGCGTGGGGTTCTCACGTTATCGTAGCTCAGTGTGCAGTCTGCTGTCCCACATTTAAACCACGCGGCCTTGTAGGTAGCAGCCGGCAGGAAACTGTGAGCGTCTGAACCGCTAGCGCTGCAGCCATTGGCCGTTTTTATTACCTTAACCTCCGGGGTAATCTTATATAAATATCATGGTTTTACTAATAGTTGAAAACAAAAATACAAACTACTGGCTTTATCAGACTATATTTGCTTGCGCATATATATAATTTTTTTGAAGTGTTTTGAAAGTAGTGGAGAACTGATTCACAATATGCAAAGTTTTGCGTCATGTCCTTGGGGTTTTGGTCTCACTTTTTTCCCCCTTTCACAGAGAAAGAGCAGCAAGAAGCTATTGAACACATCGATGAAGTTCAAAATGAAATTGATAGGTAAGGCATGTCCTAATGTGTAACAATTAAGTTTATTTGTATTGTAATTTAATGTGAATTGTGGGTATTGCCTATCAATATGTGCCTGTTGGGATACATTTCAAGAGAAAGCTAAATATTTTATTGCCATATAAGGGTGGGTAGAGGTAAACATTGACCCCATAAGTTAGAAACACACTAGGCATATTTAATATAGTAAGTTATCTTTGTTTTTATAATCATGCAAATAAGTCATTACTCAAGTAAATGGCTATATATTGGGAAAAATCTCACCTGAGGTCCAATTCCCACCCCCCCTTTTTTTTTCTTTTCTTATAATGTCAAGTCTTCATTTAAAGCTGATAGTTTGGTTTGAATTTCAGCTAATCATGGCTAACTTTGGGGTATCTCTGTTTCTAAAGTATTGATATTATTCATGTAAAGCATATTTTGTTTTCCCTTCTCAAGGTTGAATGAGCAAGCCAGTGAGGAGATCTTGAAAGTAGAACAGAAATACAACAAACTCCGTCAGCCATTCTTTCAGAAGAGGTCAGAACTGATCGCCAAAATCCCCAACTTCTGGGTCACCACGTTTGTCAACCATCCGCAAGGTGAGCGGTTCAGTGCCAGGTTGTGATCGCCAGTGTGTGTTGTATAGAAAGTCAATTTAATTAATTTTCTAATGTGCATCTTCACAGTATCTGCCCTACTGGGGGAGGAAGACGAGGAAGCACTTCATTACCTGAGCCGAGTGGAGGTGACAGAGTTTGAGGACATCAAGTCGGGCTACAGAATAGATTTTGTAAGTGTTGTAATATTGTGTTCACACAATATGGGTTTATTTGTTTTCAAGCTAATTGTTTTTCTTTTTTAGTATTTCGATGAAAATCCGTACTTTGAAAACAAAGTACTTTCCAAAGAATTCCATCTGAACGAAAGCGGAGACCCATCTTCAAAGTCAACAGAAATCAAATGGAAATCAGGAAAGGTGTGAGAATTTCTCTCCTGGACTAAGATCCCGTTGGCAGATTGTTTCTGACCGCACCCGTGTGAACGATGAATAAGTTCAGGGCTGTTTTCTTTTTTCTAGGACCTGACCAAACGCTCCGGCCAGACACAGAACAAAGCAGGAAGAAAGAGGCAACATGAAGAACCAGAGAGCTTCTTCACTTGGTTCACCGATCATGCCGATGCTGGCGCCGACGAGCTCGGGGAGGTCATCAAAGATGACATCTGGCCAAACCCCCTGCAGTACTACTTGGTGTGTTTTTAAGACCAGCATTAAACTGGTTTAAGTGTTTGTGACGTAAACATTGTTAAACCAGATCAGCAAACTTTGTTAGACTGAGTTTAATTAAAGGCAAAAAGTGTTCTCAAGATAGTCCTCATCCCCTAGGTTCCTGACATGGATGATGAGGAGGGTGAAGGAGAGGAAGAGGAAGAGGATGAGGAGGGCTTGGAGGATATAGATGAGGAGGGAGATGAAGATGGAGAGGAAGAGGAAGAAGATGAGGGGGAAGATGGAGAGGTAAGCTGAACAGATGTGTTTTAAGTTTGTGCTTGACGAATAAAGCTAAACTGAATTGAAATTAACTTTTTTTTTTTTTTTTCCCCAACACTCTTTCAGGATGATGAGGGAGAAGACGACTAAGACACCGACCTTCACCTTCTATTCCCCGTTTGTTTTTCCATTCATGTTTGGGAGCAAAGATTTTACTTTTTTTCTCTCTTCCAATATTTTTTTTTATTTTTTTTTTTATATATATCTGTATGTGCTTCACTTTACATTCTGAAGCCTCTCCGCCTGTTGGTGCCATGTTATGTTCTCCTTTGACTCATCCAAGGCCAGTGGCACTTGCCTTGAATTGTGAGTACCATCCCTGAAGTCATCTCAGAATTTAAAAACAAAAAAATGTTAAGAAAAATAAAAAAAAATAGAAAGCACGGTATCCTGAGTAGAATCTGAAGACAACTCGCACATGTCCTCCTTTTTTCAAGGTTGTGTGGTAAATCAACTAAAGCCATGGTGTAGTGACCTAGCGCTAGCAAACCTCTCAATATTTTCTTCCCAATTTATTTTTATTTTTATTATTTTATTTTCTCCTCCCTTCACCCCTCAGTGGGACACTGTGCCCTTAAAATGTATTGTGGTTAACGAATATCTGCTCGTTCCTTTGACTTGTAATGTTTAGAGGGGGGGTAATATAGGGTAAGCTGGGGAGGGGGCAGGAGTCTGTTGGTTATCGGGGAGAGTGATTATTTTGACACCATTTCTATGGGATTTTTTTTTTTTTCATTGCATTGTTTTACAGATATCCACAAGATTTGAAATGACGTTTTTAATAAAGAGAAAAAACAAAAAAACTTGTAAATTTTGACCCCCACCGCTTCATAAGTTAAAGAAGTGTTATCTCAGAATTTACATTTAATCACCCGTTCCTTTTTCCGCTAGGGTGGGGTGGGGACTGTTTTAAATTTGAGGTGTACAACTTGCTTTGTTATAATAATAATAAAACTTAACTGTGTATACACAATGAGTCTTAAAAGTGGGTGCATGGACATTTTTATTTTAAAAAAATAAACTGTTAGTAGTAAAGGCAAAGGCACCTGGGTTTAACCACACAGTCCATCAGCTCACAAAGGATTTTGGAGTCATCAGCAGGCTCGATGCAAAGTCTTCTCTTAATAGTTGGTGGGTGATTAAAGCCAAGAAGGTGTTCTCCGACTCTTCAAACATGGTTTTTGTGGTGGTGTCTGGCCAGTCACTGGGTTGGAAGGCCCAACCTGGAGGAATGGGAAGTCGGTTAATGGAAATGGGAACTTATTCAGATGCATTAAATCAAATGGTGCAACTTAAAGGTGATCACTGTTCACATGCTCGATTCCTGATTATTAAATCCTTAATTCCCTTTGTCTCCAATGAGGCAAACTGCAACGATGGGTGGGAGGACACACAAATTGGAATTATGTTTGTTTTTGTTGGGCAACCTGTTATATTTATTTGTCTTACGTCAGAAGGTAAAAACTTGGTGTTAAATTGCAGCATTCATTTGTGTCTGGAAGCTGAAACATTTTAAATTTAAGTCTACAGATAAATGCTTCTAGCACTGCCAGTTCTTATTAAACATTGTCTATTTTTAACGTTGGCTTTTAAACGTTATCGAGACAGCTTTTAAATGCAACCATTCGGACCTTGCCGCATCTCGACCATACCCACCTAAATGAGATTTACACCTGGGACAGGTAGCCATGGTCCACGAGAATCCTGGGAACCAGGAGAAGTGAGTGTCTGCCGGCCAGTGCTTGGTCACGTCTGCTTTTCTGAATGTAATAACTTCAAACTGGAGTCCGTGGGGGTTTTCAAAAAGCTGAACGTTAACTCGTCGACCACTGACTAACGTATCGTTGCGGCTGGAGAGCGCCAGTCGGCTGGGAACGAAGTGAATGTCAGTCCCGGACGCGAGCTCGTGTCCACATGCTCTGCATAGTATCAACGTGTCGGTGCTGGTTCCGTGCTCTGGTTCCACGGCTGCACACGACTGGGCGAGGTGGTTTGTGGCTGGGTAGAAGACCAGCGTTAAAAAAACATGTAGTATTAAATTCTCCAGCTGCATTACGAACACCAGCAGGCTCCTTGTGAGCCTCATCGCTGCACTGCATGCACGCGGAAATCTAATCACACTATCTAGCTTAAACGGCTAGCAGCTTTGTTTTTAGCTGACGCAGTGCACTGCATGAGCTCGAGGGAGTTGAAATTTTAAACTTGTCAGATTAATCACATAGTGTAATTCAGTGCACTGATAGGTGTAAACACATGTAATAGCTTTCGTCACAAAAAATAAAACAGTTTTATAGTAGTTAGCATGCTGCTAATGCTAGCCAACGCTGGGAAATGCCGTTAATGAAACCGGAAATTCAGGCCAGTCGTCTCAACCATCCGTTACCCAAAGTGCGCACAATACGGTACAAAGGTTAAAGCGTAATTTACATTACGGGCGAATGTTTAGTACAACCGAATATTTATTTTGTTTTATTAATGTTATTTAATATTGAAAACTTGATAATCTAACATTTTGAGAAAAGCAAAAATAACTCAAATTTCAGTCGGAGACGTAACAGAAACATCCAACACTTGTCAGTTTGTTATATCAGCCCGGTTTTGTGTTGTTATTTTGATATACGGTGGCTAAAGACGTTCAACACAATAAAAACTTACATTTTTGTTATGTTTACTAATAAGGTTTGCACTTGGACCAAATGGTGGACATTCCAAATAAACTAAATTTCCTCTCTTTCCGAGGTTCTTGAAAGCCGCATCAGCCTTGTCCGTTACTTGCCATTGTTACCAGTGGCAACGCTTAATGAAAACCCACTCTTCCAATCACGAATGAAGATATTGCAAACCAGCCAATGAAAGAACTTCTTTTTCGAGCTGAACAACCGTTCTGTTCCACAGACAAAAGTCGAGATTTGTCTTGAGAACACATCGTGTGGCACTACAAAAATGACCTAAATTCTTTTCGTATTTGCTTGGCTAAGTTTTAACTCAACCGTAACATGCTTTAAACGCTGCTGTTAGATCTCAGAAAAGAATAATGAAAACTCGGGATTCGCCACCGGTTCACGTTCACGTACCGGAGACAACACCTGTACATGTTCATATGAGGAGGAGTCCTAGCAAACCTCCGCAGGTAAATGCCCTTTAAAAAAATTCTGTGTTTTGGTGTTAAACATAATCCCCACTACAGTGTCGTTTTCAGTAATACCAAACTGCATTAACTTGGAGGGATTGGTTTATCATAATTTAATGTATTTCGTGCCTTTTAAGGTACTTTTTTGTGGATAAATATATGAAAATATCAAAAGACAAAAGCTGCAAAAGAATGCCTAAAAGTTTTACATGAGGATTTGTTTTCGATTTAGGATCAGGCGAAAGATGATGCAAGAAGAGATGGAGGGAGGCCAAAATCCCGGACGCCTTGGATTCCTCCGGGAAGACTGTCCTGCAGAAGAGACGTGGGCTCCTACACACCTCAGGTCTCCTCGTATTGCTTGATGTCTCACTGTCATGCATAGTTAAAGAAAGTATGTCTCTAAAACTGCAAGACAGCTTTATGTATTTGAGCAAATGAAAGTACAATACAAAGGGTGCTGGTCCTCTCATTGCAGTGGCTCAGTTGGAATATAAGATGCAGCATGTATATTATGCAGCAATAAATACATTAAATATTTAACTTTTATTCCAGAAATCAGACACTTTTTCAGTGCATTTCTTTGCGCATATTCCTTGAACATATGTTCTGTTTTTACTTTCTTTCAGATAATTTATGTACATCTTCATATTAATTCAATGTTATATACCAATATTAAGGTTAAGTTTATTTGCAAGTTGTGGCAGAGAGATAGCACTTGTGTTGAAGACGCTGCAGAACTCAGTCTAACTCCAGATGAAGGTTAGTTTAGGCTACAGTCTGATTCCAGGGGCAGTTTTATTGATGTGAGAGTTAGGTTAGACCAGGGCTACTCCATTCGGTCAATCCAGCAGGTTTCCAATGAATTCCTTCTTCAACACACCTGAATCAAATTAAATGAGTCTAACAGTCTGTCCAGCTCTGCTCAATGACTAGTTAATTTGAGTCAAGTGTGTTGGGGCAGGGATACATTAAAAACCAGCCAGATTCCAGCTCTCATAGGACCAAATTGAGAAGCCCTGGTTTAGACTATTTTTGAACTGTTTACATGCATCCACTGTCCATGTTCTTAAAACTCTTGGTTGACTGGCAAAAAAAAAAGAAAGTAAAATGCACTTGGAGAAGAATGAGGAGTAAACAGATTCTACAGACTCTCTGGTATTCTGTGGAACCAGATTTCCTGCTGCAGCATAATAAAGATGCTAAAGGCAACTGGAGCTTTGTGTATTTATTTCTCACCAATTGCTTAATGAAGAATTCTCACAACATTGATTTTTTTAGACAAGCAGAGTGATGCATCAGTCAGACCGACGGAGCAGACATCAGAGAGATGCAGAGGAGCAGGAGGAAGAGCTGGCTGGAGTATCTCAGAACCTCAGTATCCTGCTAAGAGAGCAAGAAAACCTCCGTCGCTCAAAGATGTACGAGCTTCTTCTACAGAGAGAGAAAAACCTACCAGATTCCCACCGTAGTAAAAAAAGTCCTAAACTAGCAGCTTTTATTCACTTAAAAACTCGTCTCTGCTCCCGAATTTTATATACTTCAAAGTTTTTGTCTCAAAATTTTGCTTTGAATATGTTAATTGAGCCGTCATCATCAATATTGAGATGCTAACCCTTCTGTGCAGTCTTAAAAAATATGTCCCCTATTTAAAGACTGAATGCAAATATGAATATTCTAGTTGAATTATTTTTCTGTATTTATAGATTGGATGCTCGAGATCAACACAGAGATACAGACGTGCTCCTGAGGGCGCTAGTAGAAGCAGAAATAGATGGCGTAGCTGTATCTAATCAGCTGACAGCCCTGAAGGAAACAATCGACAGCCTCTCTAAAGTAAATTTAGCTTTAAATGATCAATTTATAGGATGATAAATAGACAGTGAAGATGACCTAATGGAGAACATGATCGTGTTTTTATTTTCCAGGGAAAACGGACGTCGAGCTTGCACGCAGCCTCGCTGGGACGACAGCAGGAGCTGCTGATGGAGAAGATCGAGATGTTTGTCAACTCAAATCACAGCCTGCGAGACCTCCTCAGAGAGTGGAGTGAGCTGGAGGTAGAGGAGAGCAGAAAACTCAGCCGGAGAAACGTCAGCATGCAGTTATTCACAGCTAAAAGCAGCTGTCTTAATATGAGTTTTAAAAAACACTTCAGTTGACAAGATAAACTATAATTAAGCAAAATAATCTGCTAGTGCAGTAAAATAATTACACTTGGTAAAATTTTCTGAAACATGAAGACATGTTAAAAACATCTTAAAATGAGTTCATTTCAAGTCCGCCATTAAGTGAAAATCCATCAGAACTAACCCATCAATGCTTCTTTCACACACTTTCTCACTCTGAGAGAAAAAAATCTCAAAAAGATTTTGATTTTAAAGATAATTCTTTTAAATTTAAGAATATCTATTGTTTATTTTCTTTAAAGGGGAAATAAGTGGAAATCCATCATTTCCAGATTGAAGGACTTAAAACATGGCTGTGTGAAGAACTAGAGGTGTAATATCATCTGGAGCAGGGCTACTCAATTCGGTCCTACCAGGGCCGTATTCCTGCACCAACACACCTGAGTCAAATGAATGAGTTATTGTGTAGAACCTGATTGGCTGTTAGAGCCACCCAATTTGACTCAGGTGTGTTGGTGCAGGGATACAT
>JBAFSZ010000013.1:2355623-2369012 GCA_036919955.1 Melanotaenia pygmaea | reverse complement strand
TGAGTAAAGTAGTACTAGGACTGAGTAAAGTAGTACTAGGACTGAGTAAAGTAATATCTGGTGAGGAACTATGCTACAGTACGCAGGTAAATATCTCAGGAAGCCATTGGCCGATGATGATGCCGATGATGATGATGCCGATGATGATGCTGATGATGATGATGATGATGATGATGATGATGATGCTGATGATGATGATGATGATGATGATGGACGTCTCTATCAATGGTCAGAGTCAGGAGGATCCAGGGATAGCCCCACATTCACCTTAGAAACACCATGAGGACCCAGAAAGAAGTGAAGCCCAAGATATGATAGGATGAGTGAATCCTTCACTATAAACCTCCTTCATCTCCATGGAAACCAGCAGGACCTTCATGGTTCATTTCAAACAAAGGCAGAGTTGTAGGAGAAGTTTTTAGAGCTGGAATCAAACTTTTCACCAGAAAACATCAACAGTAAGACCTGGTTCTGGTTCTGGCTGCTAGCTCCAGAGTTTCTGTCCCACCGTCATGAGACGGACGTCTCTGGAACCAGCAGTGTCTCTGCTGTCACCTGAAATGAGCAGAAGCTCTAAAGTGGACAGAGCTGTTCTCCTGGTTTTCTTTTCCCCATAGAACTGTGTTTGGTTTGGATGCCAGTGCTTGGTCGAGTCTTTTAGCTGAGTTTCTCCCGTCGTGTTGCTATGCTACCTGTTAGCATCGCTGCTTCCTGGTGTCTGCAAACATCTGCTGGACTGTAGGAACTCATACTGTCTCCTGTACAGGTGGGGATAAAGAAGAGGTTCATATTTATGCTTAGAGATATTTATTTAAAGAGTGATTCAAACAAAAGTAAATGAAGTAGTACAAATCTCTGATTGAGTCTGTTCTCACCTTCAAATCTTCCTCTCGGTTCAGCCACCTCACCATCAAACACAATAAAATCTCAACCATGAAATCATTCAGGCCAGTAAAATAATCGACCCACCCCAAACACCCTGATCACAGAGGACCCCCCACCAGCTTAACACCTCCTTTCAGTTGCTTCCTTCAGGCAGACGTTACAAAGTCCCATTGGCCTGAAAAATGTCTACAAATGAATCTTTCATTCCCTCTGGCATAGCTGTTCTGAACAATATCAAATAGGCATCTGTTGCTCTTTCTTCGTTTCTCTTTGTAAATTTCAATGTTTTGTTAAAATGTTTTGAAAATGAACCCTTGAGCAAGTCCATGAACTCGACAGGTGTTCGGAGGAAGGCCTCTGTGTGCTGTCAGCAGCAGTAAAGCAGGATCAGTTCTTTTATTTCTGACACCGATTTTGTTCTTCAGGTGGAACAACAAGGAACTCAGCTGGAAATGCTGCAGCAGAGGAACCTTCTGCTGCAGGAGGAAAACAACGTCCTCAAAGAGAAAATTCACAGCTTAGAAAGGTAAAAAACTCGTTTTTACTACTCTGATAACTTTCTATGGCTCCACACTTGCAACAGACGTGGCAGAAGGACTGTCTCTGTGTTCATACATTCATCTGTCCCCTGGTTTCTAATCCGCTTTATCTCAACGCCTGGAGATGATCTTCAGTCAAGTCAGGAGTAAAGAAGCTGTGCTTAATAGAAAACACGTTAGCTTGATTTTTACCGTACCGAAAGTAAAACCTGATGAAGTCCAGGCTTTTAATCACCTTTTCAGTAGCCTTGGAAAAGAAAATGATCCTTTCCACCACAGACTTGTAGAAAAATGAAGCGTCTTAGTGCATCACCAGCTTCCTGTAGAAAAGTCTGCTCTGCCCCTCGTTCTGGATGCTTCTGTGTTGCATTCCCAGTCTGTGCTTCAGCTGAGCTATCGGGTATGTACACTGCTCAAAAAAATAAAGGGAACATTTAACCAACACAAGTCAATCACACTTCTGAGAAATCAAACTGTCCACTTAGGAAGCAACATTGACTGACAGTCAGCTCCACATGCTGTTGTGCAAATGGAAAAGACAACAGGTGGAAATTATCGGCAATTAGCAAGACACCCCGATAAAGGAGGTTTCTGCAGGTGGTGACCACAGACCACGTCTCAGTTCCTGCTTTCTGGCTGCAACATGACCTCCAGCAGGACACAAATGTGCATGTGTAGCTCAAACAGTCAGAAACAGACTCCATGAGGGAGGAATGAGGGCCCGACGTCCACAGGTGGGGGTTGTGTTTACAGCCCAACACCGTGCAGGATGTTTGGCTTCTACCAGAGAAAACACCAAGATTGGTAACTTGTGTTCTTCACAGATGAAAGCAGGTTCACACTGAGCACATGAGACAGACGTGACAGAGTCTGGAGACGCCGTGGAGAACGTTCTGCTGCCTGAACATCCTCCAGCATGACCGGTTTGGCAGTGGGTCAGTAATAGTGAGGGGTGGCATTTATTTGGGGGGCCACACAGCCCTGCATGTGCTCGCCAGAGGTAGCCTGACTTGTATTAGGTACCAAGATGAGATCCTCAGACTCCTTGTGAGACCATATGCTGGTGTGGTTGGTCCTGGGTTCCTCCTAATGTAAGACAATGCTGGACCTCATGTGGCTGGAGTGTGTCAGCAGCTCCTGCAAGACGAAGCATCGATGCTATGGACTGGCCGCCTGTTCCCCAGACCTGAATCCAGCTGAACACATCTGGGAAATCATGTCTCCATCCACCAATGCCACGTTGACCACAGACTGTCCAGGACTTGGCTGATTCTTTAGTCCAGGTCTGGGAGGAGATCCCTCAGGAGACCATCCGCCACCTCATCAGGAGCATGCCCAGGTGTTGTAGGGAGGTCCTACAGGCACGTGGAGGCCACACACACACACACACACACACACACTGCTGAGCCTCATTTTGACTTGTTTTAAGGACATTTCATCAAAGTTGGATCAGCCTGTAGTTGTTTTTCCACTTTAAGTTTAAGTGGGACTCCGAATCCAGACCTCCATGGGTTAATAAATTTGATTTTCATTGTTAATTTTTGTGTGATTTTGTTGTCGGCACATTCTACTATGTAAAGAACAATAAGAAGATTTCATTCATTCAGATCTAAGATGTGTTATTTTAGTCTTCCCTTTATTTTTTCAGCAGTGTGTTTTCCTCCACCACCTTCCCCTCTTCCTCCTGGATGTAAATAGTGCTTTGTTTACTCCTGCTTCACACCTAAAATCCACAGCCGTCTCTTTGGTTTGGTTTATGTTCAGGTGAGGTGACAGTTTCTGTACCTTCCAACAAATCAAACCAGGCGACAAGAGGCGACATTTCATATCGAAAGAGTCAAAATTCACATCTGAACTGACCTGAATGTAAAATGCAGCTCGAACCGCTGGCAGAGGAATCCATCTGCATCTATCTCCAGGCTGCACAGCGTTTCCCACGGACCAGGCAGGAATCTGTGGCGCCCCCCTGGCGTCGGTCAGGGAATCGCATGTCACGGTGTTGCTGTGGAGGGCGTGTGCAGCGGACCACGTTAAAACACACTTTCTGAGCTGCCATGATAAACTTCTCTGTTGTTCTTCAGAGTCAGAGTCAGTCATTTTAACGCTACAAGCTCAGTTTTAAGGGAATATTTGTTTTTATTTTGTGGTGCACAGTGGCTCCGTGTGTGAGCACCCTCAGTTTCGTTGTACCATCACACAATAAAGACTATCTAAGACTATCTTATCCTAATTCTTTAAAGTACATTTTTAAGAGATGAAAGAGCTAAGAGAACTAAAAAAATGAATCAGGTTAATCACAGCTTACAAATGAATTAATCATGATTAATCACCATGTGTGACTGACTGAAATTTGCCCGTTTTTAATGTGTTGTATTAACAGAGCCGATGCTTAAATATTTACTGTTAGCTGACCTTCTCTTGGGTAAACATCACATGTCCAAAGGTCAGTAAATGCAGCATGTAATGTACTTCTATATGTTGTACTGCATCATCTCTACCATGTTCTAGATCATGATTCAGATCATAAGGCAGAATTCATACAGCATCAGCTCGCTGACCACAGACTCTGAAGAACAAGAGGTAACCATGGTGATAACTTCTGTCCTACAAGCAGCAGATGAGACGACAAGCTAAACAGCCGAAATTGATGAAGAAACTGATAAAACTGATGATCTGGATAAAAACAGCTTTTCCTTTTATCACTGAAGTGTGTGTGTGTGTGCAGCCGTGAAAAAAGTCCTACAGCAGCTTCACCCAAAGTAAAACCAGCTGGTAAAACACATCACTGGCTGCCTGTTTGTTTGTTTTACATTAGATGATCGCTTTAGTTGTAAAGATTTAGTTGAATATTTTATAAAATCTTCACCTCAAAAATGGTCTAATTTGTGGCAGGCTTTTCCTGGTGGGTGCGCCCCCCCCGGTCCCCCAGGAAGGGGACTAGAATTGGATCACAAACGCAGTTAATTACATAAATTAGTTACCGCCATTAACGCTTTGTTTTTGTTTTAAAATCGAGTTGGGGGCGGAGTCTGTGTTGCTCCACACCGGTGTATGTGTGGGAAACCTGCTGTAGCTGATTTGAATTTTGTTTTTGTAGGAAACTCGAGGACACAAACATGGAAAACAAAGAGATGTCCCGTGATCTCACCTTAAAGGAAGGCAGTGTCCGCAGCCTACAGCAGCAGCTGGAGGAGAAGTCTCGAGAGTGCAGCGTCTTGTCCAGACAGCTGCAGCAAACTCTGGATGATGCGCAGAGACAGGTCTGAAACTACGTAGCCACAACTACCAGCTTTAAAACTTTACAGAGTCTCAAACTCTGTTAAGATGCACCTGAATTGAAAAGCTTGTAAATAACTTTCCTACAGGTTGATGACAGCATGCAGAGAGTCTTGGCCAAAGAGCGAGTGTCCCAGTCCAAAGCACTGGACCTGCAGAGTCAGCTGAGTCAGGCCAAAACAGAGCTGAGCCAACTACAACGAAACAAAGAAGAGGTAGAGCTCTCATCAAGCTGCTTTCTGTCATGAGAAGTCTGTGTTTGTTAGACACGGACTACAGAAGCAGCGTGAATTCACATGAAATCCTCCGTGCTTCAGCTCAGCTTCTATTTTTCATTATCTCATCAATTTAGAAAAAACTTTTTTTTTAAGTGAATGCAATACATCTCTGTTAAATCCTTAACAACAAAGTGGTTATAGATGCCAAAAACAGTATGTTTTCCTTTTCTAGATGGAGCGGCGTTTCCAGAGTCAGCTGCAGAACATGAAGGAGAGGCTGGAGCAGTCGGACTCTACAAACCGCAGTCTGCAGAACTACGTCCACTTTCTCAAAACATCATATGGAAATGTGTTTGGTGACTCTTTACTTGCAAGCTGACTGGCGTTTACCATCATTAAAGCTCTGTGGCAGACTCAGATCACATTGTATGCTTTATATTTATTCATTATGCTGTCTATAGAGTAAATAAAACAGAATTCTCAAATGATAGTATTAATAATCTTTGTATTAAACCGCTTGACACATAACTGATTCTTCACGTAGTTGAATTTGAAAACTTATCTGTAAAGCAGAAAGTGAGAATTTTTTTTCTTTTGCTCTAATATTTGCTAAATTCGTATCTATACCTTGACACTAAGGCAGGATTCATACAAACAGTTTTAGATTTAAAGAGTCTCGTTTCTCATTCTGACTTCTGACTTTTTTTTTTTTTTTTTTTTTTGTGGCGGGGGGTTCTCAATGTTTCACCTTGCTTGCATAATTTTTGGGAAAAAGTTCCGTTTTCCTACTATGAGGCCAAGGGAGCAACATCTGTGTGAATCCTGTTGAAAACAAGGCGACGGCTGTTTGGCTCAGAAAAGGTCGGAACCACAAAGGCAGAAGGCAGTTTCTCATCGGACTATATTTTTTGTAACGTCGTATGGCGATTTGAAATTTAGCTCAACGTTTTCTAGCAGTGGTCAACAATCAACGTTTTACTCGTGATGCCTTCTGAAAGTCTACGATGGGAAACTTTACAGGCCTTAAAAAATTCCCCAAAAGCAAAAATCACGTATGATCCATTCTGGTCGGAACGTGGCGAGGTGAGTCGGCGCCAGTTAGCCCAAACTTTAGCTAGCTAACCCGGTGGATAGTTACCATCAGCCAGACTTCTGTTACTGGGTTAGTTTACCTCGATAAATAAATCGGAGCTCAGCTAACAATTTAAGCAACTGTGTAATTAATAATATCAAGCCGCAGGGAATGCCTTGCGTGTTGGTTAGCACCACGGTTTGTGCTACATTAAAGGTACTGAGATGTTAGTAGTGGTGGAAAATATCTGTTAAATATGCGAAAAAAGTGCCTGCTCCTTACATTTTAAAATACTTAGAATATATCTCTTTGTTACATTAAGCTGCTTAGTACACACCGGTGGGCTGTGTCACAGTGTAACTTTACTAACTGCATGTATTAGACGGCTACATGTACTTTTCTTAGAATTTTCTTTTATTTACTTGTCTTTTTATTTATATTTGTTCCCTTTATAAGCATGTTTATACATGTCTTGTCTAATCTATAAGACATTATTTTATTATGCCACTTTTGTTGTATATGTTGTTCATGTTTAAAAAGACAAACTCATGAGTCGCAGCTATAACACGTCATTAATCGTCGGCATAAACAACCCAAAGCTGTAGTTTAAATAAATTCAACAGGGACCTCCACAAGTTTATTGTTGATTCTGTATTTTCTGGTTTTCTCCTTTACTACAAAAATGTTATATTTGGTTTCCATAATTTTAATCACAAAGATGGTGATGCCTCCTTTTTTATAAATGTTTTATTTTCAGTAAACAGCAAATTTCTCAACAGAAAACCTGAAAATCTTTTGAAAAAAAGAACTTTAACAATATTTGAGGACACATATAATTTTCTTTCTTTTTATGAATGTTATCAGAATGTCTTGTTAATTTCTGTATTTGCTGTTATTTCTATTTTTGATTGTATTTTCTAACAAGTGTATAAAAAATTGTAGTTTAAAGAGTTGTTTTTTTTTACTCCAGCTAGAAACGTCTGTGAATTTATCAACCAGCTCGAGTGATTCAATTGATTTTTCTTTAACACCCCTGGTCAGAATATCTTATGACATAAATAAACAAGTTAAAACATGAGTTAATGATGATCTGGTTTCCCACAGACATAGCATTTAAAATCGTGGCACGTCTGTACTATTAAAAACAAAAAAAACTTTTCTATAATTTTTTAAGTTTAGCATCATCAACCTCATCAATCAAGATTATTTTTCAGCTGTTTTTTGGGGATGTTTGGTGTCTTTTTAGAGCATTATACAAATATAGGATTTGCTAGGAGTTGGAATTGAAGGTGTGTTTAGGAAACCTTCTTCTATAAGATATCCTCATGTGGTCTGCAGTGTTGTTTCTTTCTTTTCACGTTTCATTTTTGTCTGGGTTTTATTAGATCCACTCTTCTCAAGCAGTGAGGAAAAAAAAAAGAAGAGCAGGATGGATCTGCCAAATCCAAAGCCTGACTTTGAACATGATCTGACCATCCACTCGATCAGGTCCACCTAAAATCTAACCAGCCAATCACAGGGCAGCAGCTCAATGCATATAGTCATGTAGACATGGTCAAGATGACTTGCGGAAGTTGATCTGCTGATCCACTGGGATTTTCACCCACAACTGTCTCCAGGGTTTCCAGAGACGGTCTGAAGAAGAGAAAACATCCAGAGCAGCAGTTGTCTGGACCAGAATGTCTGGTTGATGTCAGAGGTCAGAGGAGAATGGACAGACTGGTTGGAGATGATAGAAAGACAACAGGAAGTCCAATCAGCACTGGTTCCTACCAAAGATCTGTAGAACATCATCTCTGAACACACAACACGTCCAACCATGAAGCAGATGGAAATGCCTTAATGCACTGAGTGGCTGCCTTGTGACTGGCTGAGTACATATTTGTGTTAACGTCTGTTAAACAGGTGGACCTGATAAAGTAGCCACTAAATGTAAATATACAAATAATAAATGTTAGTGGAGAATATCATTTTTGTGGTAAATGTAAGATTAAACTTGACTTTGAAAAATAAAATGAGTTTAAAACTCCTCTAACTTTTAAAATAATCTCAGACTCAAAGGAGTGATTTAAGAAAGAAAGAAAGATATGTGCGAACTGATCCTGAAGCAGGGACATTAAAGTCGCAGCCACACACACTGACACAAACAATGACGCCATTGTTTAAACCTTTCTGTGTCATCGCAGCATATTTTGGCAGGTTGTAAAGAGGCCCTCAGCTTGTCTCCTCAGTCTGTGGCCGTATTGGAGCGTCTCAGCTCGCTGTCCCTTCAGAGGTCCTCCTTTGTGGACTCCAGCTCCGACTCCAGCCCCATTTTCTCAGAGGAGACTTCAGCCTCATTGTCCTCCACAGGATCCATCACGGACCTCAACAGGAGGCATGCTGCACTTTCTGCAACTTCATCTCTAAAAAATCAGCTCGATCAGGCAGGTTTGCCATCCTGAACACAAACTCATCTCCCTAAAGAGACTTTTCTGGGTGTTCAGGTTCAGGAATTATTCACTCAAGTTCATCATAAACTCTTCAGCTTTAAGTTCATTCTGTGTCTTGCTGCAGGCTGTTAATGACGAGGCAGAAGATGAAACCCCAGAGAATGACGTCAGCAAAGTTTCCAGTCCCACATCGCCACGCGCCATTTCCCTGCTCTCACCCAGAGCCATGGAGACGACAGGCTGCATCATCCGATTCAAGGAGGACCAGCGAGAAAAGGCTAAGGTCCAACTCCGTTTCCTAAATGTCACATCCTCGAACACTCAGTTTATCTTCTTTAAAACAGTTTCTCTTGTTGGTTTGTTTACTTCGGTTCATGATTATCAGGAACTCAGTAGTCGGCCTGCTTAAAGTTTCATGTTTTCCTCAGATTGATTAATGAGTGAAAATGTGGACACGTGGCCTAAAAGCTCTACAGTTTAACTGACCTACGTTGTAAATCTGTCGCCTCAGCTGGCGCTCAGGCTTCGGCAGGAGACGCAGGAGCAGATGGTGGTGGCGGTGGCGAGCGCCGAGTCGGAGCAGCTGAAACGCTTCGAGGAGCTCATGGAGCTGAAGCAGAGACAGGAGTTCCAGAGTATGAGGGACATGATGGACAGAGAGTAAGAACCCAAACATGCTTGAAAAGAAAAATGATAGTTCTGTTTCTGAAATCACGGGCATCATCAGAATTCTCCGCTTTGGACAGAACTAAGGAGAGCATGGGGCGTCAGGAGAAGCTGAAAGAAGAACAGCGGCACAGACTGAAGGTACGATCAGCCGAAGGTCCCATTAACAAAAAC
This sequence comes from Melanotaenia pygmaea, assembly GCA_036919955.1. Lineage (NCBI taxonomy): Eukaryota > Metazoa > Chordata > Actinopteri > Atheriniformes > Melanotaeniidae > Melanotaenia > Melanotaenia pygmaea. Next base: position 2,359,750 of record JBAFSZ010000013.1, on the reverse strand, counting down.
ACTACTGAAAGCTCTGAGGAGAACATCCGGGTCCTGCCGGTGCTCCATCATCTTTCTGATTTAACTGTCTGAACCGGTTTCTTTAACAGTTTTATGGTTTTTATTCGTCCGCCAGATCCTGAACCTGCGTCTGAGGGAGGCGGAGCAGCAGCGCCTCCGGGAGGCGGAGCTGGAGCGGCAGAGACAGACGGAGGGCCGGGAGAGGCTTCGGAACCTGAACAGCATCCAGGAGGAGATCCTGCAGCTCAACCAGCTGCTGGAGCCGTCCACCCCGAGCGGCACCGACCTCCCGCCGGCCAGCCTCAGCTCCTACAGCGTCCGCGGGAACCAGCTCTGCTCCCAGGTGTCGGAGGTGGTTAGAAAGACGGCAGAGGTCAGTTTGAACTAAACGTAGAAGATTCCAGTAGGAATCGAGTCAAAGCTCAGACGGCGTGACGCCTTTTTGTGGTTGTGATTATCCGTCTTAGCTCAGAGGTTTCTGGGAGATTTATTTTTACTGTCATGGCTGGAAGTAGACATCCCCAAAACGCCTCGTGTGGGGGGAGTCGGTTCATTCACAACATTGCATATTGTGACCTGCCATCTCTGCAGAACTTTCTAGTTCCTTGGTCGGATTAAATGATGGTCTAGCTGTAAGAACCTCGGCCTGAACATGATCTCTAACCAGGGGGAGTTTCCCAGCGTGGAGGACATGAGCGTGGCAGAGAGAGCCCTCCATGAGATGAGAGCACTGATCCAGCAGATGCAGGAGGAGGTGGCTAAGGCCCAAGAGAAGAAGAAGAAGGAGCAGGAGGAGGAAGAGGAGCGCAGGAAGAAGGAGGAGCTGCAGGCTCAACAGGAGGCGCAGAAGGCGGCCGAGAAGTCGGCCAAAGAAAAAGTCCAGAGAAAAGGTGACGAGCTGAGGGCGTCGGCTTCCAGCCACGCTGGAGGAACATAAGAATGAAAGCAGCAGCGTATGAGGTGTTAGGAGGTTAAAGTGCTGGTTCTACACCCTCCAACAGGTCTGCAGAACAGCGCTGAAGACGGCACACTGAAGTGGTTCAAGGAGCTGCAGGAGTCGGCCTCTCGGTGCGCTCAGGCCTTCGAACGGCTCAACTCTCCAGCAGATTCACAGGTGGGTGATTTCACGTCACAAGAAAAGACAATTATTCTGCCTTTAGTTTATTTGATTTGTAGAAGAAAATCTTCCAGGTAAAAGCAAACGTTTTATAGAAAGAGTCTACGGAAAGATGTGTTTGTTAGAGCAGAACTAGTTCTTAGAACCAGTCCTCAGCTTTCTGCCACTGGCCTGGTTCCTGGAATGAAAAAACCAGAGAGCTCAGAGAAAACTTCTTCCACCAACATCCGGGCTGCAGTTTCAACTCGCCTCCATCCACATGTAGCAGGTTTCTCCTTCGTCTCAGTGATCACAAACAATCATAACTCCACCAAGACCGGATAAGAAATTCCCAGATCCCAGATCCTACAGTAGTGTCCTGAATTCTCGTGAGAAAAAATCTTTAAAAAGGAAAAAAAAGCTCTTTGTCTGAATTAATGACATGTTTTTTAACACACACTAAATTTAGTAGTGTTTAATATTTGGTGTCTGCTGGTCCTGCTGGTCCTGCTGGTCCTTCTGGTCCTGCTGGTCCTGCACTGGACTGGCCGGTCCAGGTGCAGCTGGGATAGGCTCCAGCCTCCAACCCTGGATTACACTGAGCGGTGCAGATGAGAGATGGATGGACGTTTACTCCTTATTTTATTTCTTTATTTTTTATTTTAAAAAGTGTCTCAATGCAGAAAAACAGAGTTTTTTTCTTTTTTTGTTGATTCCATTCTGATCAGATTAATTCTGTATAAACTTTCATCCCAACTCCTTTACAAACCCCAACCTCGGATCCGGCTGGTGGGAATCTGGTCTGGGAATCTCTCATCTCCACCAAACCGCAATAAGAGATTCCCAAATCCATCTCCTGTTTTCCCTTGAAAATCTTTTTCAGAAATCTTTTAAAGGCTTGTTTTTCTCAGTTCTGTTTTTAATAAAGATAAATTTATTTTTCTGAATACAGCAGATTTTTATATTCTTTTTTTAATAATTTAATATATCGTTGATTTCCATTGAGGGTTTTATTTTATTTCATCTCACTTCAGAAAATTGGTAAGTACTTTGTTGAATCATCTTGTTATATCAGGAAAAAAATACTTTTATTTTCTTTTTTCCCTCTTTTACATTTGAACACAGTCCAGTTCGTAGAATCCAGATTATGTCTATATATATATATATATTTTTTTTTTAATAATCCTACTTCCTACTATAATCGAATTCTCCTCCCCGATCACACACTGAGATGTTCTTTTATTCGTTTATTATTATTATTATTTATTATGTACCTGGTAAAGAATTATTGATATTTATTCTCTGTCTTCCTCGGTGAGGCTGTTAAGTTTGGTGAAACTCGACGTTCATTTCAGGTTAAATAGACACGAAGTTCATATGAAGTCAGTTTTTTTTAAAGAAAGAAAATTTGATTTTGGATTTAATTCTGTGTGAAGAAAAGTTACAGACAGATTCCAAAATTACCAAAAACCTTTCTGTAGTTATTTCTGCTGCAACGATGACTCGGCACTTCGGGGGTCTCGTAACGTCTTTTCTCTGGACTCAGACCAAGAAACTGAAGCTGGAGCTCCAGAAAGCCGCCACCATCCCCGTCAGCCAGATCTCCAGCAACTCGGGCTCGCAGCTCCGAGAAATCTTCGACAAGATCGACAAGCTGCTGTCGGGACGGGCGGTGGTGTCCGGGGGGAGGTCGGTCTCCACGTCCCAGCATCCACAGGGTCTGGACTTCGTCAGCTACAAGCTGGCTGAGAAGTTCGTGGTGAGTCCGTCTGGTTCTGGCTTTTTTCAGGGTTTTCAGGTAAATTTATTTCATGGGGAATATTTATTCATTTCGGTTATTAATCCCTGTAACTTTTCTGCTGTTCCAGACAGAAATATAAATATTGTGGTTTCCAAGTATTATTTCCCACAAAACTAATATTTAAAGTATGTTTTACGAGTTTTGTTTCTTCTTTTTTGTTTTCCTTGTAGAAACAAGGCGAGGAGGAGGTGGCGTCTCACCATGAGGCCGCCTTCCCCATCGCCGTGGTGGCCTCGGGCATCTGGGAGCTGCACCCGCGAGTGGGAGACCTCATCCTCGCTCATTTGCACAAGAAATGCCCGTACGCCGTCCCACACTACCCCCCGATGAAAGACGGCACGCCCGTGGAGGAATACCAGAGGTGACTGGCTCAGCGAGGTGCTGCTGCAGCCTGGTTTCAGCTCCGACGGGCGGACAGTCGTCACAGTGTTTTGTGCTCGGTTCTGCAGGATTCTTGGTTACCGTGTGGACGACGGCGGAGTGGAAGGTCAGGACAGTTTTCTGAAGAGGATGTCGGGGATGATCCGACTCTACGCTGCTGTGATCCAGCTGAGGTGGCCCTACGGCTCGAAGCAAGGGGTAAGAACTTCCTTCCTGTTCTTCTGCTGCTGATAAGACTCACGGGTCGACGCTCCCGTTAAACTTCTCCTCTGTTCAGCCTGTTCCTCACGGCCTGAACCACGGCTGGCGGTGGCTGGCTCAGATGCTCAACATGGAGCCTCTGGCCGACATCACAGCAACGCTTCTGTTTGACTTTCTGGAGGTGAGTGTGCAGCGGTGCGGTCCACAGGGGGTCTGCCTTGTGCTGCCCCCCCGACGACTGCAGTGGTGCAGAAAAGTGTTTTCTAATGAGAAGCTGCAGATTTAACAGCGTCCGTGAACACGGCGCGTGTCTCCTTCAGGTTTGTGGGAATGCTCTGATGAAGCAGTATCAGGTCCAGTTCTGGAAGCTCATCCTGCTGCTGAAGGACGAGTACTTCCCCAGGTACAAACAAGGCCGAGCCAGCCTGTGAGACCCGCCGTGGTAAGAAATCTAACTCGCCTTAAATGTTTGTTCCTCCAGAATCGAAGCGGTGACCGCCAGCGGACAGATGGGCTCCGTCATCAGGCTCAAGCAGTTTCTGGAGGTACGCCCCTCCGAACCGAGCAGACTTGTTTCTCACATTTAAACAAGACGGCTGCGTCCTGAAAGACCCAGAAAACACAGGAGCCATTTTTATGCTTCTATGG
>JBAFSZ010000013.1:2333764-2346839 GCA_036919955.1 Melanotaenia pygmaea | reverse complement strand
GAGTGTGTGTGAATTGTAGCCTCAGTTTCCTGTTCTTAGCTGGCAGGAGGAACCTGGTGTGTCTTCTGCTGCTGTAGTCCATCTGCTTTAAGGCTGGACCTGTTGTGTGTTCAGAGATGATGTTCTGCAGATCTTTGGTAGGAACCAGTGCTGATTTTTCCTATTGTCTTCCTATCATCTATCACGCCATTCTTAGGGAGGGAAACGGGGAGAAAAGGCTGAGGAATGCCACATGACACAAGAACTGGACTGAGGACCAGTGGAAACAGGTCTGATGGAGGGCTGGGTCTTTCCCAGAACCCGGACCTCAGCATTACTGAAACAGTGTGGGATCATCTGGACAGAGAACGGAACAAAGAAGAGCTTTGGAAAGTCCTTCAAGCAGCCAGGACAACTAATGTTTCTACACATTGAAGCTGCAGCAGCTCAGGCAGGTGACCCGTCTGCTGACGGCGCGAAACCACCATGACCCGGTTTACCTGTCCCGGACTCACCTTCCTGTCCTCCTCAGCCAGGTGCTGCTGCTGCACAGACAGCTTCAGTGTCTGATATAAACCCAAACCTCCACCGAGGAGAAAGGCGCAGCCGAGCACCCTGCCTCCTCCTGTACGCACAGAGAATAGTTTGGACCGGAACTCCGCCCCGCCGGTGCCGTAGGTCCTCCTGGACCCGTGTGCGCCCACATTCCCCAGCAGGTAGGAGACGGTACCGGACCGGCGGGTGGCTGGAGCCTCCATTAAAGACAAACCGACCTTACTAAGCGTTCTCGCGCAGGCGGCTGCCATCTTGATTTTACATAAGTCCCACAATGCACCACGCGGGATGAGATAAAGCGTTATGCTGCCCTGGGTTCTGACTGTCAGGATGAGCCCTCAGTAACGTAAAAAAGAGGAAAATTTGTTTAAAATCAATCTAAGAAATATTAAATGAGCCTAACAGGGATGTTAAATGACACATAAATATGGTAAACAATAAATACTTAGAGGAAAAACAAGAATGTCAAAAGAAACAAAACCCCACAAGAATCACAAAGAAATGCTGAAACACCTCAAACACACGTAAAATAACGAATTTAATAAACATGTAGAAAATGAGATGATTACAGGCACCGTGATATAAAATAAGACAATGAAAATAACTGCAAATGAAGAAAAATATGTCAAAAATCCTAAAAATGAAAAAGAAAATCATTCAATAATTAAAATGACTTGAAAGTGATGCTCAGGTCACTTCAAATGAACCTCAGATGAATTCAAAATGACCAAAGGTAAAAGTAAGACAAACTGACACACGGAGATACAAACTACAATAAACATGTAAAAAACACAAATAAATAAATAAATAATCTACTAAATAAAAATATGTAAGAGAAAAAGGCACAAGCTATTTACAAGAAGACATGCAAAATACAGCTTAGATATTAAATGGTTTATACAAATATAAAATTAAATACTAAAACATGTAAAATTAACATAAAACAAATAAAATAAAATCAACCAGTGACACACGTGCAACAGCTGCAAGAGACATGAGCACACACTAAAAAATTAACACAAAATTATATATGTGTCATCTAAAATGAAAATAAATTCAACCACTAACAAGTATGCAATAAATACAGAGGACAAAAACAGAAACCAAAACAACTAAAATTAGCACAAAAAAACTTTTAAATTATTATAATACTCACACAGACATGATAAATTACAAATAATCTGGAGAAAATAACCATCAAAGTTTGAGTAAATAGTATAAAATGTTCTCACAGAGATGCCCATTATGATTATAAGTGTTTTTTATTGGTAAAAGACAATAATTAATATCACAGGACAAATATGTGTGGCTTTAAAGGGTGGCGTGTGTGTTGGTGATATCATGACAGACAGGTGAAATGAGTTTCCATATTGTCCTCAGATCCACACAGATGCACCAAAGCTCCTGAGATGGAGCTTCACACATGGTCAATGATTCAAAACATAGTGAAACAAAAACTCAGGCTTCAGTAAAAAGCTTCATAATCTGCAGAATCAGGGACTTCATCTCAACCAAATCCAAAGTCACCTAAAAAAAAAGATCTGTATACATGAAAGAGATCAGTTCGTGAATCCTTCCTTAAAATTTAGATGCAACTGGCTTTATACTCTAAATGTGCATGGTGTTGTTTTAAATGATAATTCAGCATGGTGACAAATAACACTTTTTCTCACAGGGGTGCCCAAGTCCGGTCCTCGAGATCCACCATCCTGCAACTTTTAGATGCAACCCTTCTCCAACACGCTTGAATCAGATGTCATCTGCATATCATTCAGCTCTGCAGAGGCCTGGTAAGGAGCCAGTCATTTGATTCAGGCGTGTTGGAGAAGGGTTGCATCTAAAAGTTGCAGGATGGTGGATCTCGAGGACCGGACTTGGGCACCCCTGGTTTAGGACAATTTCAAGGATCCGGATTAACCCGCTGGTACCAGACGTCCCATGGGCGGGATGACAAAAAAATATTTATTTTACTCAATCTTCCTTTCAAGTGGACGGCTACGTTTCTTGAGGTGTGAATGATGCATATCATTCCAGGCTACAAATTCCAGATTTACTAAACACTTATTCCAGACCAGCTGCAAATGTAATTTACCTTTGAAGCCATGTTGTACTCCAGTAGCAGCTGATGCTGCAACAAAAACGCCCGTTATATCAGCAAGGGTCCATTAAAGTAGTCCAGTAAAATAGTTCATGTCTTTAGCCACAAAAATCCCATTTTAGGCAAAAATGACAGGATTTTCAGGGGTCTGTCCCAGAAAAAGAAACAAACACTAACAATGTCATTAAGGTTTCCAAAAGCTGATTTAAGTGTACGGATTGGGAAACATAAAATAATTTCTGGAAAAAAAAATGTCTAAACTAGTATAATAAAGTTGTAATATCTTCTATCAGTCTGTTGTAGAAAGTTCAATCTGCTTTGGTGGGGCAGCAGAACCAGAGACTTATAGAAACAGGACTAACTGATCCAGAAGTTCTGGTTCTGTGCTGGGGACTGATCTGGAGCTGATTGTTCAAGGAGAATTCCTCACATCCTCTACAGCAAGGATCCAACTCTGGTCCTCAAGGCTCACTGTCCTGCAGACTTTCAATGCTTCCCTGCTGCAACACATCCGCCTCGAATAAATGACTCAACAGCAGACACGAGCAGAGATGGTAAGAGATTAATGTAATTTGAATCAGGTGTGTTGCAGCACAGAAATGTCAAATACCAGCAGGACAGTGGCCTTGAGGACCAAGGTTGCAAACCACTGCTCTAATACTGTGGGAAAAAACAGTGTGTATTCAGTCAGAGGCTTTCCTGCCTATAGTAATCACCTCTAAGAACATGACTTTAAATTCATTTTCAATTATTTCTATTTAAAACGGCCAACTATAAATTTAAATGGAATATATTAATTAAGTATTTTCAGTCTAATTTAACTTAATTTCCCCCTAAAAATAAACAGCAATGCTACCAGTAAAGCAACAATCATTGATTTTTCTATTCTATAAGTTAAACTTCTGTTCCAATGAAAATAAATACAGCTGTTATTTGAAGATAGTCTAATGGAAACTATAATGGGTGATTTTCCCCATCTTCCATCTCTGAAAAAAGGTCCTGTTGCCTTAACATATTTTTATGTCACATTTAAGTAGCTTGAATAAACAAACAAATAAAAAATGAATAAAAAACTGGAGTCTGTTCAAACTGCGCCCGTTTTGCTTCAGCGTCGCTCCACTGGTGGTGCGTTCAGGACCATCGTTATTCCCAGTGATTCTTCGGATCAGCAGCAGCACCAGCAGCGTCTTGTCTTGTTGAAAGCGGAGATTCCCCTCCGCCAGCAGCAGCAGCATCCATTTAAGAGCCACAGTGGTCAGTTCACTACATCACCCCTGTCTTTCCTCGGATTCGCTGCTTTCCACCGAGATGCCGCCGTCGAGCAACGGCGAGGATTTGTCGGGGAGAGCCGATGCCAGAGGACACGTTCCCCGCGTATTTTTTCGAGCGTGACTGGAAGGGAGCGGAGCGGCGATGGATGAGGCCACGAGGAGACAAATAAAATTTTGATATTTGCTGAGTTTAGCTGGCTAACGCTAGCACGCTAACGTTAGCTAGCCCTCAGCTTTGATGGCTGTGTTCTCCTCCCTCACCGGCCAATCTGGTCTTTTCCTCCATCATTAAACACCCCTTAATGCCTTGTTATATGGATGTTAAGACATGCTGGAGGCACCGAGGACATTTCTAACAAGAATAAAATCACTGTAACGAGATACTAGCCTCCCAGAGGCAATGCTAGTTAGCAGCGTGCATCAATAACCTTCACTTTTATTTTTTCTCCTGCTCATCGATGAAGATGCTGGCAGCGGAGGAGTGTGTCTAGGGGTGAACTTGAACTCGCATGGACACTCTCTCCATGAAGGTCATGATACCGAAAGAATGATCATGCTGGAAAAACAGGTAAGAAACCAGCCGACAGCATCAGGTCAACGGGTTCCTATTTAAATACACACCTGGGCTCATTAGCATATTGGTGAGTAGGCGTTGATGAGTCCGCGAGATGCAACGTCACAGTCACAGGTTAGATCCAGGTTGATGTCTGCAGCTTTGCTCTTTTTTTCTATTATTTTCCTTTTTCTGTTCTCCTTCTGAGTCTGTTAATCAACCACCTCCGCTGTTAATACAAATTATATATATATATATATATATATATATATAATTTTTCATAACAAATTTAGCCAATTTTCCTTGTTACATATGATAAAAATTCAATTCTGACCTAAATGACCAAAACTGCAACAATTAATTCACAAAACATTATATTAATCTCATATCAACAATTTAGTCAGAACATATAAAAATGTACTAGATTTATTTGTAATCAATTATTTTAAAGCAAAAGTTTCAGGTCTTTGTAGTCTAAAGAAAACAATGATTTTCCATTAAACCCAGCTGGATTTTACATGAAGATTTTTCACTATTTACTGATTATTTTATGGACTTTTAACCCTTGAAAGCTTGAATTTATTTATAATTACATAAAAACTAAAATAAATACAGAGGAAAAAGTAAAAGAAGAAAAATAAAATTAAAATACATAAATAAATGAAGTAAATAAATAAAGAGTAGTCTAATATAAAAGGTTTGGAACCAATTTGTCTATAAGTGTTAATAATCAGAGGTTAATAATCTCACATCAAATAAATTTCCCATGTTTGTTTTCTGGCATTAGTTTTTTATGAAGTAAAAAAAAGTTATACTTCCATTAAGTCCAAATATTGGGAGAACTGGTGCATATCTAAGTTGTAAATGATAATTAAAGGATTATACTGAAGATGGGTCATTGGAAATAATGTTTTATTCTGCATGTGTGTCACACACAACACATGGCAAATTTGGATTTTAGAAAATGAAAGAAATGAGTCGATAACATCCAGAAATACTGATAATTTATTAATATTTTATTGATCGTAAAGTATCAGAAAATGCAGATTTGACCACAAAATAACTGTTTAGAGTTCACAAAGTAAAGGAATATCAGAGATGAACTCCACTCAGAAATATTTACATATTTTGGTGAAAGTGATGCTTTTATGGACCAATCAGCTGAATTATATACTGAGGAAAGAAAAGATCGCATGTCTCGGTGTGTGTGTTCTCCTGGGAAGAACTGTGGATGTTTGATAGTAGTTAAAGGTCAACGTGTGATCAGTCCAGCTGGAAAAAATCTGAGAAAATTAATAATTTAAAAAAAAACTAATTTAGCTTAAAGACATTTCTGTTTAATTTCCAACTGAAAATTAATCAAATTCTTCCATCAGTTCATCACTTTGATGATGGTTAATAAACGAGTCGCTTCATATTGAGCCTTCAGAATAAAACGCAGAGTTTAACGGATGATTTACAGTTGGAGCTTCTGCTTTGGGATCGTGTGATGAAACACTGAACAGCGCTCGCTAACGGGACCAAAAACAGAGAAACTGCTGAGGCTGTTTATTGATCGTCCGTTTCTTCTGCTTCTTATTTTATAAAGTTTTGGCAGCTGTTCAGATAAAAGGATTGTTTACAGGATGACACTTGGATCAGTTTAATTGATTGTTACCGTTTCTTTTGCTCTCTTGATATTCCCGGCTGCAGACCGGAAGCCCTTTAGGAAACATCCTTCAGCTGGTAGTTTTTGACCTCCTCTGTCTAAGAACTGGGGCGGGGGGTGGGAGTGAAATTGTGACGGTGGGATTATTTTCTCTTGTTTAACCCCACATGGGTTTTAGTGACCATAAACAAACCCTCTCACATTAATAATGCATCATAGCTCAGATGTGTGTCTGCAGAGGACGGAGTGAACACCATGAGGTGCAAATAAATCATTTTTCTCTTGATTTAATTTAACTTTTAACGTTTTGTTAAGGCATTTATTCTCTGAATCCCTTCCTAGCAAATGAATCTGTTTCTGTAACAGTTTATGTGGCTAAATGAATTCTTATACCATGTAAAAGCATGTTTTCATGTCAGCTGTGGATATGATGCGTTTATGGGTCTGTGTGGGTGTCAGCTTTAATTTGATGTCATTTCAAACACCAGGTTCACCTGTTCAGTTGCTTTTTACCACAGATATCTAATCATGTGCATTTAGTCGTGTAGACGTGGTGAAACGGGAGATTCTCATCATGGATGCAGACAAACCTGCAGCAACCGTGTGATGCTGTCATGTTACCGGCTTCCATCTGTCACACCGAGAATGGAGGAAAAGGGTCCAACCCGGTACTAAAGCTTGTCTGTTGTGCCTCTACTTTTGTTTTCAGACAGAATTAGGTTTTGGAGAAGTTTGGGTTTAATCAGAAATACAATAGTATATAATTTCTGCATAGACACCAGTTACTCAGATGATACCATCCACTGGTTGTAAGCTCGTTTAAAACCTCCAGGGAAAATCAAATCTGTTTAAAGCTGCTTCAAGCAACAGATTTTCCTCTGAATGTGTCATTTCTGCTCAAATCTCTAATGAGTTTAAAGAACGGTAAAGATGAGAGAGAAAAAAGTCACTGTGCAAATGAAACCTGAGGAGGCTGGATTTCGTGTTTATTATTCTCTGTAGGAACAGAAATTTAACAGCTCAGATTATTCAAACAGGCTTCAGGCGACTTTGTGTAGTTGTAAAGCACATTTCTGCAGTTTGCGAGGAATCGTGGCGTAAACACGATGGAAGTGTGTCAGAGGTCAGCGCCGAGCTTTGTCTGAGAGGCCAGCAGGATGAAGCGCTTCTGGATGTGAGGCGTCCTGCTGCGGCTTCGCCTTCACAGCAAACAGACTTATTCTTCTTTTCTTTCTTTTCTTTATGTAAATCCTGTTTCCTGCCGCCGCTATTATTGATCTTTATCTTCTCTGAAACATTTATGACCCCCTTTTAGTGAAAGCGTTGTAGATAAAGCTGTGGGGGTCTCTGTTCTTGAAGCTTGACTTCACTCCGAGCATGTCCGACTTCTTTGTCTGATGGAATCTGACAAGGATCAGACCCTTTCCACATTTTTTGTCCTGGGGGCTTTTCTTTTTCCTTCTTCAGAAACACAAGTGTTGCATGCATGAAGAGAGGGTTTGTCCTTGAAATCTTTTATCTGCAGAAGCGTTTTTGTGTTGTAGAAAAGTGTATCAACAGGGTTGCAGCTGGACTTGTTGCTGGAAGTCTGCCATTGTTTTTTCTCAGGTTTTTTATGGTCAATTGTCAGCAAACCTTTTTAATTGAGTTCTTTTTGTCCTGACAGCTGTCTGTATTTCTACTTTACGTGTAAGCAAATCATATGTATGTGTGCAAACTGTGTAAATATCTGCTGACTGAAAGTTACATCATTAAGTTTGTGTACTGATACTAAGCCTTTTGCTTGAACTTTTTGTTTTAAATCAAAGTTACAGCACCACAAAAACAACAACACAACCTATAAATATAACACACCAATATTGTAAAATGAATACAACGTTTTAAAGCTGTATTAGGTTGAGCAAAGATGGTCTTCTTCAACTGTTTGCTCACTTTAAACAACAAAACAAAACAAAAAGCTAAAGAAAATTTAACCACTAGTTACTTATTAACATACTTGTCCTTTTTTTACAGTACGGAGGAGAGATCAAACAAACAATAGAAAGAAAACTAGTTAAGATCACCAAGCAGTGTTTTAAATTCACATTACGAACAAGCCTGAGGATAAAGCTCACCAGATAAGATCCTGGTCCATATAAACAACCCTGTTAGGTTTTTGTATGTTGGGTGATTTGGTTTCTGTGTTTTTGGTAGAAATTGCTGGTAGAGTGGGCTGTGTTTGTGGTTGTTTAGGTTTGGCTGATGGTCCCCTTCTATCATCCTCAGCCTGGGACTATAAGAGCAACATTAGCCTACATGGCTACTGAAACTGTGATGCTAGCAGTACAGCTATATTACAGTAGCTGTTGATGCTAGCAACACGGCTATATTACTGTAGCTGTGGATGCTAACAGCACGGCTATATTACTATAGCTGTGGATGCTAGCAACATGGCTATATTACTGTAGCTGTGGATGCTAGCAACATGGCTATATTACTGTAGCTGTGGATGCTAGCAACATGGCTATATTACCATAGCTGTGGATGCTAGCAACATGGCTATATTACTGTAGCTGTGGATGCTAGCAGCACGGCTATATTACCATAGCTGTGGATGATAGCAACATGGCTATATTACCATAGCTGTGGATGCTAGCAGCATGGCTATATTACAGTAACTGTGGATGCTAGCAGCATAGATATTTTACCGTAGCTGATTATGCTAGCAGCACAGCTTTATTACCGTAGCTGTGGATGCTAGCAGCACGGCTATATTAGCATAGCTGTGGATGCTAGCAGCATGGCTATATTACCATAGCTGTGGGTGCTAGTAGCACGGCTATATTACCATAGCTGTGAATGCTAGCAGTATGGCTATATTACTTTAGCTGTGGATGCTAGCAGCACGGCTATATTACCATAGCTGTGGATGCTAGCAACATGGCTATATTACCATAGCTGTGGATGATAGCAACATGGCTATATTACAGTAACTGTGGATGCTAGCAGCACGGCTATATTACTGTAGCTGTGGATGCTAGCAGCACGGCTATATTACTGTAGCTGTGGATGCTAGCAACATGGCTATATTACTGTAGCTGTGGATGCTAGCAGCACGGCTATATTAGCATAGCTGTGGATGCTAACAGCATGGCTATATTACCATAGCTGTGAATGCTAGTAGCACGGCTATATTACCATAGCTGTGAATGCTAGCAGTATGGCTATATTAATGTAGCTGTGGATGCTAGTAGCACGGCTATATTACCATAGCTGTGGATGCTAGCAACATGGCTATATTACCATAGCTGTGGATGCTAGCAACATGGCTATATTACAGTAACTGTGGATGCTAGCAGCATAGATATTTTACTGTAGCTGATTATGCTAGCAGCACGGCTATATTACTGTAGCTGTGGATGCTAGCAGCACAGCTTTATTACTGTAGCTGTGGATGCTAGCAGCATGGCTATATTACAGTAGCTGTGGATGCTAGCAGCACGGCTATATTACCATAGCTGTGAATGCTAGCAGTATGGCTATATTACTGTAGCTGTGGATGCTAGCAGCATGGCTATATTACTGTAGCTGTGGATGCTAGCAGCATGGCTATAGTACCATAGCTGTGGATGCTAGCAGCACGGCTATATTACAGTAGTTGTGGATACTAGCAGCACGGCTATATTACTGTACCTGTGGATCCATTTCAGTAAATTCCTGAAAATGGACATAATACAGAAAAAGAAATGCCATACTTTCTGACCATTAGTTTGCAAGAGGAAAAAAATATTTTTTTTTCTTTTATAATAAGTTATAGATGTTTTAAAGCATTGCTATTGGTGTATGAACAGGTTTATGTTGATTAGTGACAGAGTGTTCCTCTTGTGTACCTGTACCACCCCGTCCTGTCTTTGTCTGAGTCTGCAGGAAGCGGACATTCAGGTTTCAGTCTGACTTCCTGTCCTGGCTGCTGGGTATCTCTGGAAGAGGGAGGGAGGGAAAGACAAGAAAGAGGAGGAGGAGAAGAAGAAGGAGGGGCGGGGGTGTTCTTATGTTGCGCTATGAAGAGCTGGCTTTGCCTCCCTGTTTCCATGACAACCGCTCTCCTACAGTATTCAGCCGTGGGACGGCCTCTGCATCTCAAAGCAGTTCCCAGTGGTGTTTCAGAGCCTTCAGCTGCTCCTTTACTGCTTCTTCCTCTGCTGGCTTGCTGCTTTTCATCTTCAGCCACTGCAGTGCTGTTAAATCTACATGTCCACCATCATCAGCATCTGAACCGGTTCTGATTTCAGCCTTTGTTTCCTGTTTAACCCCACCCCCCACTGACACTTCATGCTTGGACTTGGAGCTGGCACATACTTAAATTATTTAGTCCGCTTGTCCTGTAAGTATGCATATATTAGCCCTGTGCAAAAAACAGCCAGAAAAGCCACAGAGTTCTCAGTGAATGACGGATGGCTGTGTTTATTTCTCAGTAGTTAATAATTACACAGCTTAAATGTGGACCTGAAATAAACTCACTTTGGTTTCGTATATTTGCTATGAGTCAGAAGTGAGAGCACAGAAGACAAAACATCATGACTGATGTGATAAGATTTAAAAAAAACAAAACAAAAAAAATTCTGAGGTTTTGAAAACAAAACAGACACTTTCTCACAGTCCTAAAGTTTTTTTTCTTCTTTCAGGTCAAACTTCCTTTTTATCAGCCATTTGGGTTAAAAGCTGTGTGACCTACATAAAATGAGTTTGCATCGAGATCTGGCTGTTCAGGCTGCAGGACCCAACCATATCTAGATATCAGCGTGGAGCCGATGCTGCTGTTGGGAAACTTACTCCACTCAGTAAAAGCAAACACACGAAGCAAGCAGCTACGGTCGAGATAAGCCTTCCTGTTGGGAAAGATTTGTAAATGTACAGTTTCTCTTAAATGCCTGTTCAGATACTCGACCGGGCGGACGGGAACAAGCTGATTTATCTAAATACAGAAAAGCATGCAGAGACAGTCGGTTCATTTCTAAGGAGCTCGAAAGTGAATATTTGGTCTGAGCAGCTCTGTTCTTCAACAGTCTGAACCCTCCTAGAGAAATTTTGTCATTTCTTTAAGTCGTCTTTAGCAGAAGTTCTCCAGGATCATTTTGTTCCGTTCTCTGTCCAGATGATCCCACACTGCTTCATTAACGTTCAGGTCCGGGTTCTGGGGAGGATCCATCCCTCCATCTGACCTGTTGAGGTCCTGGTTCTGGGGAGGATCCATCCCTCCATCGGACCTGTTGAGGTCCTGGTTCTTGGGAGGATCCATCCCTCCAGGTCGGGGTTCTGGGGAGGATCCATCCCTCCATTGGACCTGTTGAGGTCCTGGTTCTGGGGAGGATCCATCCCTCCATTGGACCTGTTGAGGTCCGGGTTCTGGGGAAGATAAATCCCTCCATCAGACCTGTTGAGGTCCTGGTTTTGGGGAGGATCCATCCCTCCATCGGACCTGTTGAGGTCCTGGTTCTGGGGAGGATCCATCCCTCCATTGGACCTGTTGAGGTCCTGTTTCTGGGGAAGATAAATCCCTCCATCAGACCTGTTTCCACTGATCTTCAGTCCATTTCTTGTGTCATGTGACCTACCTCAGCCTTTTCTTCCCATTTCCCTTCCATAACAACGGCTTCTTGACAGCCACGTTTCCATGGAGACCATTTCTGACAAGTCTTGGGCTGACAGTAGATGGATGAGCTGAAAGGTACCGAAACTCTGCTGGATTTTGTTTCCTGCTTTTGCCAAGTTCCGTCTCTCTTTTCCTGCTGCTGTTTGTTAAGGAGACACGTTGCTGCGTTAACGTACGTTTAGACAAATAGCTTAAAATCCTAATTAAAAGAATTTACATGTAGATGCTGTCAAACTTTGTTATCTTTGGTTTGATTTGCAGAAAGAAGTTGACCAATAACAGAGTTCCTGAAGATATTTCACTGCAGAAAATGTGCAAACAACATGTTTGCAGGACATTCAGAATAATGTGAAGTTCTAATAAAACCTGGTGTGTGTAAGTGTGTTATCATAACCCCGGAGAAGTTAAATGCTTCTTGCTTCAGGTCTATGCAAAAGGTGAAAAAAAAGTAAACTGGCCAAAACTTTTCACCTTTTATTTAATTTCTGAGATCTGTGCTGCACATATTATCTAAATTATGGATTAACCTGCAAATTTCTCTGTTTGCAGGATAATATTTTATCTGTCGCACCTGATTCGTCACCTGTAGGTCCTTTGTTCCCTTATGTTTCGTTTCCTTTCCCCATGACAACAGGGACCCTGCTCTGGCATGACTTACCGATGCTCAGCGACATTTATGCACAACTGAAAGTTTTCCTGTCGCTTCCACGCTGAGATGATGCCACATTCAGATTTTAAAAGAGTACTCGTAATAACTATGTTTCTGGACACCCGACGGTCTAAATGTAAGACTGGAAAACGGAAACAGAAACTTAACACCTGAGGAGGTTGAAGTGATTTACGTTCACGGCTGTAAGAAAACAGCTAATAAATGCCCCAAATCATCTTTTGTCTCCGAAATGCCAAATTCTGATGTTTACATTCACTATTGGATTACGTTCCCCTGTAAACCACCTGTAAACTACCTGTAAACTACTTGTAAACTACCTGTAAACTACCTGTAAACTACCTGTAAACTACTTGTAAACTACCTGTAAACTACCTGTAAACTACTTGTAAACTACCTGTAAACTACCTTTAAACTACCTGTAAACTACCTGTAAACTACTTGTAAACTACCTGTAAACTACTTGTAAACTACCTGTAAACTACTTGTAAACTACCTGTAAACTACATGTAAACTACTTGTAAACTACCTGTAAACTACTTGTAAACTACCTGTAAACTACTTTTAAACTACCTGTAAACTACTTGTAAACTACCTGTAAACTACCTGTAAACTACTTGTAAACTACCTGTAAACTACTTGTAAACTACCTGTAAACTACTTGTAAACTAC
>JBAFSZ010000013.1:2274607-2294199 GCA_036919955.1 Melanotaenia pygmaea | reverse complement strand
GCTAAGACAGTGGGCTCTCACATTAGCAGCTAATGCTAAGACAGTGGGCTCTCACATTAGCAGCTAATGCTAAGACAGTGGGCTCTCACATTAGCAGCTAATGCTAAGACAATGGACTCTCACAGTAGCAGCTAATGCTAAGACAGTGGGCTCTCACATTAGCAGGTAATGCTAAGACTGTAGACTCTCACATTAGCAGCTAATGCTAAGACTGTACACTCTCACAGTAGCAGCTAATGCTAAGACTGTAGACTCTCACATTAGCAGCTAATGCTAAGACTTTAGGCTCTCACATTAGCAGCTAATGCTAAGATAGTGGGCTCTCACATTAGCAGCTAATGCTAAGATAGTGGGCTCTCACACAGTAGCAGCTAATGCTAAGACTGCAGACTCTCACATTAGCAGCTAATGCTAAGACTGTAGGCTCTCACAGTAGCAGCTAATACTAAGACTGTAGGCTCTCACATTAGCAGCTAATGCTAAAACTGTACACTCTCACAGTAGCAGCTAATGCTAAGACTGTACACTCTCACAGTAGCAGCTAATGCTAAGACCACGGGCTGTTCAACAAACACCAAATGCTTTGAAAATAACAGGAAGTGATGTCACTAAGAATGTATGTACTCCGAAATAAACCTGATAATGGACTGGTAAATGTAGACAATGCTCTTTTATATACTGTATTTCAGAACTGCATGTCAGATCAGATTATTACTGTAATCTGATTACTCCCTGATGGTCCTGTATGGTCGGTATATGAGGCATGACAAATAAAAGTTCTTGGCTCTTGACAGCGTCTTCTGATAAGGTTGTTTACTATGAGCAGCTTTAGGCTTTTCACTTAGGTGGACCTATGTTTATAGATGCAGTTGCTTGTTTCTGTCACAAGATCTGGCAACTCCCAGTTTATTGCTGAATGGAAGGCTGATAGATGTAGTCCAGACTTTGATCGGGCACAATGTGGGCATGAAACATGATCTGGACTATACAGCTCCCTAAAACCGAGTAAAAAGGAGGTCAGGAGCGCATAGCTGGTGATCTGTTGCCAGACCAGTTCGACTTTTTTCTTTAAAAGAAGTCTAATTCTATAGAAATGAAAACTTTATCGTTTCCACAGGTGCATCTCTACCTTCTTTTATATTTCTGTTGCTTTTTATTCCGCATTTCTTTCAGTAATTTACTTTTAAATGTTTAAAGTTGTTGAACATCACTGTTAAACCTTCCTGTGCTACTTCAGGCTTTATAATTCGAGCCCAAATCACAAAGTAACTGGATTTTAGTGCTAACGCCGGATCGGTGAACTTGTCGTTAGTTTGACACAGTGATGCATCGTTGTTTTTCATGTGCAGGAGGAAACAACAACATGCATCAGCCTACAGAGCCTGCATTCCTGCGCGGAGCAGCGTGTGTTAATTTGCTGTTTGGGGATATACAGGCTGCAGCTTGTATTGTCCTACATATCCAGCAAGCTCGGTTTAGTAACAAGCTATTGTTGTTTGTGCACGGCCACGCACATGATTCACAAAGTATGACTCAGAGAGAGACGGAGCCAAAAGAAAAGATCCAGGTCACACAGATGGTCCTGATTGAAGGGGTCCAAACTGATCGTATCTGAAAACTGAAATAAAACCTAAAATGGAGTAAAATGTCATGTTTTTTGTCCTTTTTGTCTTTTAGAGCTCGACACAGGAGATCGGCGAGGAGGCCGAGGAGGACGCCATATTCACCATCACGCTGAGGAAGGTGCAGCTCCACCAGTCGGCCAGTAAGGGGCAGCGATGGCTGGGTGTGGACACAGACTCCGCCCTGAGCCTCTACGAGACCTGCAAAGTGCGGACCATCAAGGCCGGCACGCTGGAGCGGCTGGTGGAGTACATGGTGACGGCCTTCAGGGGCAAAGACTCCACTTACGTCACCATCTTCCTCTGCACCTACCGGTCCTTCGCCACCACCAGGCAGGTGCTGGATCTCCTGCTCAACAGGTACCAAGACGGAGCGATGATGAAGTGAAATGACATCAATCTGAAAACTTGTTGTGATTAAACAAGAGCACTGTTTGCCACCTTTTATAAAGATGTTTTGTTCTTGTTATCTGGTCTTTTAGGTATGCCAAGCTTCAAAATGTGCCTGCAGCCTCAGCACACAGAGTCTCCCAGGATGACTGCACAGAGCTGAGGAAGTAAGTCGCCACCGTCAATCACGTCCTCGACACCGAGCCTCGTCCCACTCCTGCACCGGCCGGGTGGCGGGCCGGTTCTGCAGCCGTTTGATCAAACAGTTCATGAACTAAGAAAAGATTTGGTTTCAGTAGGAAAGCAGTGAGCAGCGTCACTTTTTCTAAACAAAACTCAAGTTCTAAAATTTACACATGGTTTCCAACTTTATTTACATTTAACATCCATCTTCCAGTCCAGGGTCGGACCCCCTTTTCCTCCAGAACTGCTTTACTCCTTGGTGTGATGGATGGAACAAGGTGTTTCCATAGCAACGTCTGTATCATCTGTGTGTTTCAGCACCGTTTCGTCCATCCTGGGTGCGTGGCTGGACCAGTACTCTGAGGACTTCTGGAGCCCTCCAAACTACGAATGTTTGCACCAGCTCCTGTCCTACCTTCACCTTCACTTCCCCGGCTCGGACCTGGAGCGCCGCGCCCGCAACCTGCTGGCCCACTTCCACCGCCGGCAGCAGTGTGAGCCTGATCCTGATGGTATGAAGGCAGGACAGGAGAGGGACAGGGGCTCCTGAAGGGGGAGGGAGGGTCACAATTAAATTCTGGATGTAAAAAGAAATTTCTTTTCATGATGTTTAACTGCTGAGAAATTCTGTGTCAACTAACATGGAGGCTGAAGAAAGGGTGAGGTGTAGAAGAGGAGCAGGAACTGTGGAGGCCAAGCTTGTTCGGAGGCAGTTTGGTAAAAACATGTTTTATCTCTCCAGGGGAACACATCGGCTGCCCTTTCGCTACGCAGGAAGAGAGCGGCTTTGAGGACGAGCTTCCTGCCTTCAGCTTCCTGTCGTTTGACCCCATCATGGTGGCGGAGCAGTTCACGCTCATGGATGCGGTGAGGATGTTTTCCTTCCCTGATCCACACACCCAGTCGTTTACAACCAGACTGTCATGGAAACTTCAGTATTAAAACGTTTCTTTTGTTTATCTGTAGACGAGGAGCTTCTGTTCATCCAGACTTCAACAGGTGTTTGCATGTATAATTTTAGTAAAATATTCTGTAACCAAAAGATTAATTTAACTTTATTTATACAGCAGCTTTCAAACATGAGCACCAAAGTGCTGCACGATAAATAAACAAATAAAATCAGCACAGGCATATTAAAATAAATTGCTCATATTGTTCCAAACACTAAAAGCTGAAACGTAAAAATAATCTACAGGCGGTGTAGAGCAGAGAGGCCGTCAGCTGGTTTCACCTGGAAACCAGAAGTTCTGCTTCCTTTTCTGGCTTTTTCTGAGCCCGGGATGATTTTTGGAAGAGTTTGGAAACGTGTTTGGAAATGTCAGCGTGGAGCTTCACCTGACGGAGACTTTTAGAAACAGTGATGCAGAAATTTCTGCTTCATTTTAATCTTTAGACATTATCATTAGTCCAGCGTATGTCCTCGCTTCCTTCTCGATGCCTGAGTTCCTCCTGGTGAGGATGTAGGAACAGATGTGTCCTGCATCTGGCTTCAGGTTTCAGGGCCTCCGTCACTCTGTGCATCTGTGGGCGAAACGGAGCTTTAATGTTCTGCGTCTGTCTGTCCACCCAGGACCTGTTTAAGAAGGTGGTCCCCTACCACTGCCTGGGGGGCATCTGGTCTCAGCGGGATAAGAAGGGGAAGGAGCACTTGGCTCCCACCATCAGGGCCACTGTGGCCCAGTTCAACTCTGTCACCAACTGTGTCATCACCACCTGCCTGAGCAACCCGACCCTGAAGCCCAATCAGAGAGCTCGGCTGGTGGAGAGGTGGATCGACGTGGCGCGGGTGGGCGGCCTCCTCAGCTCTATTTACGCTCTGAAATGGTTGACATGGCTTTAAAAGAGTTGATTAAGTTTGTTGTGTGACTGGATGTTTGTGTTTAGGAGTGTCGGATCCTGAAGAACTTCTCCTCGTTGCGCGCCATCCTCTCCGCCCTGCAGTGCAACGCCATCCACCGCCTGAAGAGGACCTGGGAGGAGGTGTCACGGTGGGTCTCCTCTCTGCTGTTAGCTGCTGCGTATGTCCACAGACTGAGCAGCTGCATGGATTTTATTATTCTGCTTCATGCTCTGACCTCCGTCTGCCTGCAGGGAAAGCTTCAGAACCTTCCGGGAGCTTTCCGAGATCTTCTCCGATGACAACAACTACTCACAGAGCCGGGAGCTGCTGGTGAAGGTGAGCTTCTCTACAGCCCGAAAACACAGAGGGGAAAAGGTTTTTTTACTTTACTTTATTTCATTTTATTTTATTTTATTTTCACTATTTATTTTAGTTAGATTCGTTAAAACTTTATCATTTTTGGTATTAAATTAACATTTCAATAAAACTGTTCAATTCTTAATTATTTCAGATTTAATAATTGCAGTGTTGATGATAAAAAGACTAAATATTATCTGATTGGCTGCATTAATCAGACAAACCAACCAATCAGAGAGTGAGTTATGTAATGCAGCAGCTGGGCGGATGGACGCACAGGAACATCCTGCCGTCGGATCACCGTGTGCCGTCGCTTTGGTTCTCAGGGTCTGCATGTCAGTCGTGGGGTCCTGGGTGGGCTCTGACAGATTTCTGAGTTTTATAGCTCATAGTGTAACCTGCTGTCACACAAAGTGGAACAAATAAAAACAGCTTTTTATTTCATAAGTTGTCGAGTCCTGTTGATACGTCGCTGGAGGGGTCTGAATACTTGCTGAGCTGGCAGCGGTGAGCAGCAGCAGAGGCGTAGATCTACTTCTGGTTTCTGCCATGCGACAAAAAAACACAATCTGGCAACGCTGTCATTGTTATATTTTGTTCTATATCACTCTTTTTCTGAATGTTCGGAGCCAAAATCCAAATCTCAATTATATATGTTGCACAGCGTCATCACTTCTACCATCAGCAGCGTCTCAGGAGCGGCGGTGTGCAGCTCTGTGGGGTAAATGTGATGGATAGCTACCCTTTAGGATCTACGGAGGTTTTCCAGCATTTCTATCCGTCCTGGAGGTTTACAATCCAGCCACTAAATGTAGTTTTATTCAGAGACTCTATCTGGTAAATCCACCATGATCCATGATAACAGCTTTATTTATCACATTTCACCATAAAAAGATAAAAAGAGAAAGTTCTGTTAGTAATAAATTCTGTTTCTTCTTCTGGTCGACCTTTATGCTGCTACATCTATTCATACATTCATTTTACATCATTTACCTCCCAGTCTGACAGCTGAGAAACATCATGTCTGACGGGGGTTAAAGCTCGTGTTTCTACAGGCTGTTTAATGTTTAAAAAAATAACAGGTGGACCAAAAATAAGAAAATGGCTTGGAAGCCATGCTCTCAGTTTTATCCTTAAACTGCTGACTGCTGTTCAGCTGACATACGAGGTAAATCCTGACTGAAACCATTTGGAAAGAAGCACATTTCACCTTTTTAAATTGAGCCAATCAGTAAACGAGGGCAAACCATCAAGGTGCAAATCAAGCCCAGTAAAGTTCCTGTTATTGAGGAGGAGGTGACGCATTTGGTCAGCATCGTTTTTCTTAAGCAGATTCATCTGAATGCTGTTTTCTAAACGTGGGAGCGACTTATAAGATGCCAACGTTTATGTAATTACTTCTGGGGTCAATAGATTTGCATATCAAGACGTGACAGTAGAACAGAGAAATTTGAAATATCAGACATATGGTTGTTGTTTCCACAATGAAAAAACATCAGCATGTTTTCAGCCGGAGCTGATAGGACGTCAGCAGCAACCCGAGGCCTCTGAGGGAATCCCTGCTGACGTCAGAGGGCAGAAACCTAATGCAGGTGTAGATAAGAGCGGAGACGCCAGGGCGTCGCCTCTTCGCGGCTCTATCTGCTCGGACCAGGCTGCTCCGGCTGGCCTCGGGTTTCAGTGTTGCATCACTCTGGTGAAAGCAGAGGGAACGCCACGACTTCTAACACTTTCTCTCTGAGGTTGAGGTTGTTCCCACATTTTCAGTTTTACCTGATAAAAAATTCTCCCACAGACCTGCAGGGGCAACATAAAGCTGCATAAAATAAAGAGACCTGGTTCTTGTCCATGGCACATTAAATGTAAATATAATATCAGCTTCCTTCTACCAGATGCAGTCATGGACACACAGTCATTTATTTCTGTCCTTTAGATGTGTTTCACTTATGGGCCATAAACCTCTACAGATGAAACGTGGGAAACGTCTCGGTGTGTTATAGAATAGAAGTACTTTATTCATCCCTGTTGGAATGAATAAAGTACTTCTATTCTTCTATTTTCTTTGTGCGTTTAATAAAAATGTCTTTTTCTCTGCTGCTGTGCTTCTGCAGGAGGGAACTTCCAAGTTCGCAACTTTGGAAATTAACCCCAAGCGAGCTCAGAGGAGACACCAGCAGCAGAGAGACCTGGTGAGGCCACTTGATGACGTATGGAGGGGCTTTCATCCCCGTTCTGGTGTTTAGATGAAGCTGAGCAGCATCAGTTTGAGCCATCAGCGCCATCTAGAGGCGGGATGAGTCTCTGCAGTCTGGCCAGTTAGGATCTACAGAAAATCTCTTTTTATAACTTCTATTTAAACATTAAAAACCTCTGTGAACAGGGGGTGATGCAGGGGACGATTCCTTACCTGGGGACCTTCCTGACGGACCTGGTGATGATGGATACTGCCATGAAGGATTACACTGAGGTCAGAATTGGTTGTTTTTACTTCCTTTTTTCCAGCTTTTCTTTCACCATCTCTTTTGATTTCATTTTATTTTTTAATTTTCAGGGTGGACTCATCAACTTTGAAAAGAGAAGAAAGGTAGCTAATGTCATGTGAACAGTCGGTTGGGAGACTTTTTAAACATTTTCCAGGCTTGGTTAAAGCAGACTGAACTTGTGTGCTCCTGCAGGAGTTCGAGGTGATCGCTCAGATCAAGCTGCTCCAGCTGGCCTCCAACAACTACAGTTTCACTCAGGACAGCCACTTCAGGGAGTGGTTCGCAGGCGTGGAGAAGCTCAGCGAGGCCGAGAGGTAGCGCCACTCTTTCCTTCCGGCTCAGGCTGATTGATTGAGTCTGATTGGTTGAAAACATTTATTTGAACGAAGCAGCTAAGTAACAAAAAAGAAGGGAAGAGACACCAAACAAAGATCTAAAGGTGGCGAACTAAAACGTCATTATGAGGACGTTTAATGTGCTGCTCTCGTCAGAGGAGGCAGCAAGCAGCAACGTGTGTTTTAACTCGAGCTGATTTTCTGCTCCTCGTCCTGCAGCTACAGCCTGTCCTGTGAGATCGAGCCTCTGTCGGAGTCTGCCAGCAACACCCTCAGAACCAAGAAGAACGGAGGCATCATGAAGCGCTGGAGCGAGTGAGTACCTCTGCTGTTCAGAGAGGCAGCGGCGTCTTTTCTACCGACACTGACTCGCTCTTCTCCTGCCGTTATTTCCCGTCCAGCCGACAGCTGACGGAGGCGTGCTCCAGCGCCGGGTCTCATTCCAAGTCCTTCGACCACTCGCACTACAGGCCGTACCAAGGGGGAGGGGGGGACAGCGGCGACGCGCTCAGCGTCACCTCCGTCAGCTCCAGCGGTTCAGACCTGGAGGACGTCAACGCCAGCTTCCTGTCAGACTCACCTGAAGGACACGAGAGGAAGGTAGAACAAAAAGATTTGTCCTTTTTCTGCTTTAGACGTCTGGACGAACACACACATTACAGATTAAATGACTGGAGGAGTGTCGCCGCCGTCTGACACACAGACGCCGGACTGCGGTGGAATTTTCCCAGAACAGCTCGTCTGTTTTCATCAGATTTTATTTACGCAGCACTTTTCATACAGGAGC
Source organism: Melanotaenia pygmaea (assembly GCA_036919955.1). Taxonomy (NCBI): domain Eukaryota; kingdom Metazoa; phylum Chordata; class Actinopteri; order Atheriniformes; family Melanotaeniidae; genus Melanotaenia; species Melanotaenia pygmaea. The sequence goes on along the minus strand of JBAFSZ010000013.1, from coordinate 2,286,202 downwards.
AGCACAAAGTGCCTCACACGATGAAATCTGCCTCATTTGCATATTAAACCAGAATATAAAACAACAACTTAACACACACACTCATTTCCTCACACACACACACACACTCTCACATAAATCAGTTTGAAGGCAATATGATGCTGTATTGATTGTTTGATTGGATCCAGAGATTAATATGAGACGATACCACAGCTGATTCAATCATAAAATCATAGTTAAAAACAAGAAGATCTCATGAAATCCCGACTGCAGCACGTTCTGGATGCTGAGCTTTAAAACGTCACATCACAGAAGAGAAAACAAAAAGTTTGTGGACATGAAACCAGGATCGACGGAGACCTTCGTCCCATTTACAGCCCAGAGCAGAGTTATGGACCGGTTAGTGCCGGTTAACTCTGACCGACCACAGCTGGATACAGTCTGGTTTTTAGACACTTCCAGATGTTTTACTTTCTGCATCCATGTTTGATGGATGCTGTGATGCTATTGGCTCATTGATCGCAGAATCGGTGTGTTCAGATAGGTAGTGTGTCGTCTAGTTTACGTCACCGGGTGGTGTAGTTGTACCGTTTAGTTCAGGGATGTCAAACTCCGGTCATGGAGGGCCGCTGGCCTCCAGGTTGTCCCTGTTTTACCTAATTCAGATCAAACGTCCCTGACCCATTCATTTCATCTGTACTATAATTAAATGTAAGAAAAGCAGCCGCATCTGTTTAAGCTCCTCGTTCATTTTACATGTTTACGTGTCACACTCGTGCTTTTGTGTGTTGCTGGTGGGATGTGGTCTTTACTGACTTCTAGAGATGACGTTGATCCAAGAAGAAGAAGATCTTGGTCATGAACCTATGAAACCAGCAGACTCTGATCTTTTCCTCCTTTCTGTGTCCAGACGTCGACTCCGTCGGTGAAACTCACCGTCTCTGCTCTGGGAAGAGAAGCTCCACCAGCAGACACCACCTCAACGGTAAAATCCTGTTTTTATTCTAAAGCACATTTGATGTTGTTTTTAACATGAAAGCAAAAAGTTTTGGATAGATTAGTTGTGAGAAGGACATGATAATTTAACCCACTGTTTGATTTGTTCCTGAAAAATAAAACCAAATCTGTATCTAGATCTAAACAAATGATCTCTGTTTTCCATCGATTTTACTTATTCATCCTTAAAACGCCATCACTTCTACCATCACCAGCGATGGTGTGTAGCTCTGTGGGGTAAATGTGATGGATAGCTACCCTTTAGCTGATCTACGGAGGTTTTCCAGACATTTCTGTCCCATCCAGGAATTTTACAATCCAGCCATTATAAGTATTTTTTTTATTTAGAGACTATCTGGTAAATCAACTGGATACAAAAGTTTTCTGAGACGCATTTCATCACTTTATGTTAAAAACTTTGTTGTATATAAACTTCTGCCCCCTGGTGGACACCTGCTGCAATACAACAGCTCCACACATCACACAGTAATAAACAGTACATGTGTGCATATTTTTATTTTATTTTATTTTATTTTCTTGCATTTTGATTTAAAGGGTTAATGCATTAGTGCTACTAAATCATGACTCGGGGAGTCAGAAGATTCAAAGGTTTTATATCTTTGATTTTTCAGACTAAATAAATAAAATAAATTAAACAAAATAATTTAATGTCATTAAAATTACATCTTCAGTTCTGGGAGTGTACGTCTCTGTCGTCCCTGGACACCTCTGGGATGGGGTCCAGCTCCGGTTCAGCCTCGGGCTCCAGCAGCGCCTCCTCCTCCTCCGTCTCCTGCTCCACCCCACTGTCGGCCTCTCGCTCCCACAAGCGCTCGGTGTCGGCGGTGTCCAACTACTCCACCCTGTCGCTGCCGCTCTACAACCAGCAGGTGGATGACTGCTGCATCATCAGGGTCAGCCTGGACGTGGAGAACGGCAACATGTACAAGAGCATCCTGGTGAAGATGCACCTAAACCGCCGCTCTGCTTCCAGAGAAAAGGATCCAGTTTTAGGGAATTTTAAACATGTTGATGTTTTTTTTTTTTTTCTTTTTTTTGTCCCACCATTCAGGTGACGAGTCAAGACAAGACTCCAGCGGTGATCAGGAAGGCCATGATCAAACACAACCTGGACCGAGAGAAGGCCGAGGACTACGAGCTGATGCAGAAAATCTCTGAGGACAAAGGTGAAAGCTAAAAACACAAACTGTCAGTGAAGATAATAAATAATATAACCCCAGTTACAAATCTCATCAACACATTTTATTCCCAGTAGAAGAAAAAAAAATCAGATGAAACTGAGACGTTTCACCATGTGATGAAAATATGAGCTGATAGTGAATCTGATGCAGCAACAAAAGTTACCTGGTACAAACCAGAAACACCTGGAGGAGCATTCGACAACTAACCAGGTTACCTGGTAACAGATCAGTAGGTCTGATGTTTATGTTCTAGGTGGAATAAAATGGGTTGATGGTCTGGAAACGATTCCGTTCTTTATCTGACGTTTCATACAGTCCCCATCTTTATAAATAGTAGAGCCGTCAAATGATTACATTTTTTACTCAGATTAATCACAGCCTACAAATGAATTGATCATGATTAATCACCATAAATGGTAATTAATGGTGATTAATCACCATTTGCGACTATGCCTGAAATCTGCCCATTTTTCTGTGTTGTATGGACAAAGATCCAAAGCTCACTTGGGTTTTTCTTCGCATTTTTACACTAGCTGATCACTTTAATTGTAATAATCAGTTCAATATTGCATAAAATCAAGAACTTATAAATTATTTTAGTGCCTGGCCCCCCTTCTAAACTGTTCTAGACCCGCCCCTGCTTATCTGAAGATCTAGAGACGACTTCTCCTCACTTCCTTTTACTGTTTAATTCTCACAGATATCTGAACCTGGTCTGTCCATAGATGTGTGCCTGGCTGTCCGACGACTAGTAGATTTTCCAGCCGTGTCACTGGCAAACCTCATTAATACTGAGACGTTATATGAAATAAAGCAAACAACATCTAACTGAAACAAGCTGTTATCACTAATTTTCCTTCTTTACGTGACAGTGACGTGGATCTGATCTAAATGTTGCCTGCTGTAACTAGCGCATCCAGAAACAATATTTTGGAGCAAATATGTGCCGGTGTGAACCGCTAGTTTCCTCCTCCTCAGTTGATCAGTAAATAAACACAACAAGAGAGAAAAGCCGATCAGCTGATCACCAACACAACAGGAGGAGGGGGAGGAGGACAGGGAGGGGAAGGGGAGGCTGCCATGCTGTGCTGGGCGGACACAGAGACGACCAAAACAGGGACGTTTGTGCAAAACTGTGTGAAAAGTCTTAAAAAAACAAGGGAGAAATGCAGGTGTTGAACCTGTCACCAGGAGAAGTGTGGTGTTAAAACATCCTTACCCCCCCCAGCTGACCCTTAGACACCTCCACATCTGGCTGTCATGAATGACGGATGCTGTGCATGCGCTGAATATTTTAATGCTATTAATTACATGAACCAGTTGCCTCCGTTAACGCATTACTTTACCAGCTTAATAAATGGTAAATGGAACTTTCTTGTTTTGCTCACACTGCTCTGTTGTGTTGTTCTGCAGAGCTTCGGATCCCAGACAACGCCAACGTCTTCTACGCCATGAACTCCACTGCCAACTACGACTTTGTACTAAAGAAGCGCGGCCCGGCCCGGCCCATGCGGGCCAGAAACGTGGCCAGCTCCACGCTTCCTCGAATGAAACAGAAGGGACTGAAAATCGCTAAAGGGATTTTCTGAGTTGAGACTCACCACTTTCTGCCTCCGGCCCACCGGACTCCTTAAATCCCCCGTTGAGTCTTCACCCCTCAGCGGAGACCTTTCATGATGAAGAGTGTTGGAGACAAACGGACCTGCTGCATCAGAGTTTGGGTCCAGACCAGAGCAGACGTGACCAACACAGCTTTCTGTGGAGCAGCAGAAAGCAGGGGAGCACCTTAGCACTTAGATGCAGCAACTTTACAAGCGAGGCTGGAAGTTCAGACCAGAAGAAAGACCTGCTCAGACTTCGTTAGCTTCCACAGTCTCGCAGGAAACACCCCATGTTTGGTTTACAACTGTTTACATCTCAGCACCCCCCCTCCGGCTCCTCCGTCAACCATCTGGTTCCATAATATCACTTCATCCGTCTTCAGTGCGCTTTGCTGAGATGGAGACTGCGTAGACGCGACGCCATGGCGACCAAACCCAAACGAATGTGTTGTTTTTCCCGCGGTGAGCGCCGCCTCTCGCTGGGATGCAGCTTCCGCTCCGTCAGCTGGACAAGGAGGGAAAAACTTTAAACATGGCGTCTAAAGCCCTGAATCACACACCACTGTTTTCCTTTTTTATGAATGAACTGTGACCACTACACGTGAAGGACCGGAGGGACCACGCCTCACCGGACGGAGCTGAAAACAAACCGAGTGTAAATATGACTTAACACCATCTGTGCAGTAAATTCTTTTCATTTGTGATTTTTTCTTAATAGACTCACAATATCAAGACTTTTTATGTTTTCATTCTTTTGCTTTGAACATTTTTGCATCTCTGCTCTGATGTGGTGCTGCTACTCGTCCCTCGCAGCGTTCCACCTGCTGCTCTTCACCTGCGCTTTCTCCTCTTCATCAGCCGCCATGTTGGAAGAAGGCAAGAACAGATCTGAGCTGCCGGGTGGAAACGTGACAGACCAGCCCGGAAAAGATCCGATGAAATCAGCAACTTAGAAAGAAAAGTTCATTCACTTGTTAAATAAACAAATATCAGGAAAAACAGCCGAGTTCAGCCAGAAAACCAGTTTCACCAAAAGTGTCTTCCCCTAATTATTACTCTCAAAAAACGGGAAAACCGAGAAACTGTTTTAACTGGAATATTTAATATCAATTCAATAACAGAAAAGTCTCCAATAAAAAGAGGAAAATTGAAAAACTGAAAAAAAACACAAGCTCTAAAAACAAACTGTTAAAATAAAAAAATAAAAAGTGTGGATGGATTAAATGAAATTAGAAGTTTAATTAGTTAAGGGTGTACGCTGCCGCTGGCCTACTGACCTGCTGCTGGGATAAGCCTGATTTAATTAAGTTTAAATGTCAAATACATTTAATTGTAATTTAATTTACACTTAATTTAAATATATTTAAATATTAAATAAATTTTGGCTTTTGTAAGTCCATTTAAAGACTACATGTGTTCTTTCCCTGCAGCAGCAGCGAAGGCTTCTTCACTTGTTCATCAGGTGATTTTATTTTCAGATAATTCACCTTAAAAATCAGCTTTTTTCCCAGAAACCTGCAAGAGAGCAGCTCTGGAGTCAGCATTCCTACAAGTAACGAATAGAAAGATTTTCCGTCAGGTTTCTTCCCGATGCGGTTCAGGACCCTCAGATCGTCTCTTGCGGTTCGGTTCTTCCAACATGGCGGCTCATCCTTCGTATCGGTAGCGACTTTCCAAATGTGCCATGAGAGGCGGCGAGCTGCAGATTTATCCTGCAGAGCATCGATGCATCAGTCGTCCTCGCCGGCCTTCGTACCAACAGCACCTGCGAATGATTTGCTCCCATCAGGCATCAGAAACGTTAAGGAAGCCGCCAGATGAACGATGCGACACTGCCAAGCTGCACGTGAGGAACAAACGTCCTTCTCTGTCCTGTTTCCGTAAAGGAAAACTCCGGCCATGTTTCTTTCCTCCCTGTGGACGCCGTGCGAGGACAGAGTTAAAGGGCTTGTTTTCACGACTGCGCCAACAAATTTGTGCCAAGCTGTTAAAAACAGTGTCTGAGGAAAGGTGGAGCACATGTTGTTGTTGCACAGCATTCTGGGAAATGTAGGAAACTTCAACAACTCTTTGAAGGGTGGATTTTTTCTGATTCTTTCATATCAAAACAGGACGTTTGCCGCAGCCATGTTTTGCCTTTTTATTTTTCCATCTGCGTGACGTCCACGATTATCATAACGATCAAACGAATGAAGCATCTCCAAGGAAAATAAAAACAAAAACAGCTGTGAAAACAAGTCGGATGAGCAGCAGGCGGGCTGTGGATGTCGTCATGGAAACCTGTCGCTGTCAACACTGTGACCCTCGAGCCTTTCACTCTGCCCGTTGATTGGCGCGTCTTGTCGAGCACTGTGAACCCCCCCAATGCTGTTGTCGTTATGGTAACCATCCGTCCCTCTCACCTTCGAACAGGCTTGAGCCGACGTGCCAAAAAAATGAACAAGGAAGCAGAAAAAAGGTTGAACAGACGAGACGTCTGCCTTTCACAGTAGAAAAAACGATAAAGTTTAAAAAAAGCTTGTATGTCAGGTTTTTCTGGAGGGAAAAGGGTGAAACAAGAAAAAAACATCTGGACCCATTTATCTGCAGAATTTCTGAAACTTGAAGCGTTTGAAGCTGAAGTAGAAACAAGAAAAATTTCTCTTTTCAACATTTCACACTCTCAGTTACTAAATATCTCAACATTCACTGTGTCTCAGACTTTCCATCAGTTTAAACCTTCAGTCTCTCCTTATCCTACAGGACACTGAACGCATCACAGTGTTTGATCCCCCCATCACCTAAATTTATTTACAATTAAAAGAAATACAGTTTAAAATAAGGGGGAAAAACGTTTGGAATAAGATGAAATATTAAATGCCAAGTCAATTAATGATTAATTAATATAAATAATACATAAATTATGGTATTTAAAAATATTTTTATTTGCAACAGTAGGTGTGAAGGGGTTTAATTCATTTTGATGTTTGCTCATCAAACTAATTTTAAAATCATTTCTGGTTGTGGTTTGATGGGGACTACTTTCAGCGGTGGATGGATACGTTGACAGATAGCTTCTCTGTCCTGTTTGGTTGGAGTTAAATCTCCAAACAGAAGTTTCTGCAGCAGCTCCGTCTCAGACGTTGCTCAGAGGAAGTGCTTTTCTTCTTTCATGCTTACGAGTGGCCCTTTCTGATGGATTCGTCGTGATGAACTGGTCTGTGTGTCGTCGCTGCCCGTGTTAAACATGATGTACCACATGTGATTTGACCCAATTCTGTGAATTTGAACAAAAACAGCTGTGTTTAGAAGAAGAAAAAAACAAAAAGAAACTGGAAAACAGCTGACGTGGTGTGTGCGTGTGCGTGTGTGTGTGTTCTGTTTAAGTTTCCCTGATCCTCGCTCAGGTGCCATTCTCCATTTTAACAGAAGGATTTCAGAACTTTTTCTAACTGCAGTTTACTCTTTGGTTTACTTTGATTTACTAAGAACACGAAACCTGTAAAAAATCAACTCTTTGGTTATGTCTTTGTTTATTTATTGATTTGTATATAGAGCTTTTGTTTTGCATTGTACATTCCCTCCTTTCTTGGTTATAGATTAATATATTCATGTATATACAAATAAACATTACGTTTATAAAAGTGTGAGGGTGTCTCTGATGTTTTTCTTCAGCGGGTCCCTGAAGGCATCATTTCGTGCCTCAGCCAACCATCTCAGCTGGGTGGAGACCATTTATGCTCTGACTAAAAACTGATGGAGCAAAAACAATTAAATTCTGAATAAATGTCCGTTGGTGAAACCAGAAAAAGAGCTCCTGCTGTTTCCTCTTGTCTTTGAGTAATAGGTTACTCAGATTTTTTGTCTCTCTTTGAGTAAACCATAAATATACTGCTCTAATACATACATTTTCCTTTCTTAGATGTCTTTAAAAAATAAACTTCAAAAGTAAATGAAGATTTGGTGGATCATTTCTTTGTTGTAACGACTCTTCTTGGTAATAAATCTTTCAGAATTTGTAAATACGGTGTAAAACGTGTAAAACCGGTGGCTTTATGAGTCTCTTTACAGTCTCGCTGGCTTTTTAGTCACTGAATGATAACAGAGCTGCATTTTGTCTGAAGGCGGGTCACCCCTTTATTATTATTTTATTTTCAATGTGTTTATTTTTTTAAGTTTTGTTATAATTATAACAGAAAAAATCCACTAAACATTAAATTACTTTTATTGTAAAAAGTTTTTATTGTATAATTAGGCTCATGTAAGTATTTAAATAAGTACTAAAGTACTTACCAGCACATTTACTACTGTGTATATGAAATTTTGCCACAATGATAAAAAGATATACATTAAAGAACAGTCTAAAAATTTGTCATTCTGTTGGAAACCAAACAATATATTCTTCTAGTATAACTTAAATTTAAATTAAATGTTGGAACAAATAAACATGCATACATTTAGCAAAAATAGTTCAACAAATGTACAGTTACAGAACAGATGAACAATGATTTCTGGGTAGCTGTCACAAAACTGCAGTTTATCTCAGTGTCTTTTTGTAATCTGGATTTTATTTATTTATTTATTTGTTTATTTGACAGGGTAAAGCGTGTTAATACTTTTAAAGGCAATCTCTTTGATTTTGAAAGTAGTTCGCTATTGGTTTACTTAAGTCATTAGTTGATTGACAGGCTGATTGAATCGTACGTCATTTATCTGCGACAGAGTACGACCTTGTTTTTCCCGCAGGCGCAGTATCTTGCAGCTTTGTTATTTCGTTTCAGTATGGCGCTGAGTAAGACGTTTGGACAAAAACCGGTCAAATTTCAGCTCGAGGAGGATGGGGACTTTTACATGATTGGATCGGAGGTTAGTGTTTAACAGATGTAACTGCGTGATATTTCCAGGATTTGCTAATTCATGTACAGACGTGCGGTTCATCCGGGCAGCCGGTCCGTTAGCCGCTAGCTTTTAGCTCAACTGTGATTGCGAGCCCAGTAAAGGGTGATTGTAGCGAGTAAAATATTCATTCATCAATAACCTTCCGACAATGTCGATAAAACATTTTGATGGACTCGAAGTTGAGAAGAAATTGTGTTTGTTTTGCAAACAATCGTACGTCTCCGTAGGGTCATCGGTTTGCTTCGTCTGAGCTAGCTTAACGTTAGCCCACTAGGTACCGCTATTTATCTAGCCTTCACTGAAACAAAGAGCTAAATATACTCAATATGTGATATGAGCTGGGTTAATTTGACATGTATCAATAATTTGTATTTCATGACGTTACTACGGGTTACTGGCTTGTTCGGCATATGTGGGGTACTGTAGACGACACAAACAGCCATAAAAATGATAAGGCTAATAATTTTTGAATAAATAAAATTAAATAAATAAAAAAAAATCACATTCAGAAATATTTTATCTATTGATTAACATTTGATCATATTAAATTAAACAAACATTAAATTAGCTATTGTTTTTTTTATTTTAAAATTGAACTATTATTTTTTTTATTGCTTTAATTACAGAGGATAATTAAAGTATTTTTTAAATTTCATTTCACTTAATTTCCAAATTTAATGTTAATTCTAAAGTAAATAAAAAAAAACACATTCTATTTTTGTTTGTTTTGTTTTTGTTTTGTTTTGTTTTTTTTTTTCACCTTAAAGGCATATTGATATAACAAGACAAAATGTTAATTATAATAGTTTCATAACGGAGAGAATGGACTGCCGTGTAAATCCAAATTATTAACCATATTTTTTATGTCTTTGTTTTATAAATCCGTTTTCATTTGATATTGTCTAAACAAAATATTAGATGTAACTTTTATTATCTCCATTTGTTAAAAATTAATGTCAGTATTTATGTTTGTTTTGTCTGTTTGTTTTTCTGCTGCTTTTCTTGTTTATATTTTTAAAATATACCCAATCAAAGCCAAAACAAGCCGTTTACCACCAGCTACCCAAAGATGAGACTAAGAAACTTTACATTAGGTTTGTAAAACTTTAACATGTTCGCTTTTACTCAACACGTTGTGAGTTCTGAATCCCCCTGGTTTAAGTTTTATGTTAAAAAATTATAATTACACTTATTTAGAAACTATAAAGTCACCAGGCTTTAGCTATTTACCAGTTAAATTACGGTATCCTTTTAGAGGATAAAGTAGTGACGTTTTTTTCCCATATTTGAGTTTAATGTTCTATAATTTATTTGCATAATAATGATCTGATGAATCTTAAAAAGGTAAGGGGTTTTAGGCCTTATTAATAAAAAAAACACAATTTAAAAAATATAACACACACACTCATTTGTAGAACCTGCAGATCCAGAACTGATTTACGGTCCATTGTCATGTTTGGTCGTCCAGGTGGGGAACTACCTCCGGATGTTCAGAGGCTCCCTGTATAAAAGGTACCCGTCACTATGGAGGAAACTGGCTTCAGTAGAAGAGCGGAAGAAAATCGTGGAGTCGTCACACGGTCAGTAGAGAGCAGCACGACTCATGTTCAGCTCTTCATCTGCATTATGTTCCTGTGATGAGGAAGGCCGTTACACATGGACATCCTGGCCTACACACTGAGTTTCATCATTTTTCTTCCACATTTCTCCAGTAGCTCAGCCTGGTTTGCTGTACTTGATAAAAGGACCAGTTTTCATTCCGATGTGTTGGAATATTCCAGGGAAACTGGATGGAAATGAGCGTCTGACTCTGGTTTGTGTGTTTTAGATCACGGTTACACTCAGCTGGCCACCAGCGTGACGCTGCTGAAGGCTTCGGAGGTGGAGGAGATCCTCGAGGGAAACGATGAGAAGTACAAAGCTGTTTCTATCAGCACCGAGCCCCCCGCCTACCTCAGGTATCCCCACCCGTCCCCTTTATTTTTAAATGCAGAATGAATAACACTTTTTCTTTTTTTTCACTGACTTTATTTACTGGTTGGAATGCTGTCATACAATTTTATTCCATTTTATTTAGTTATTTTACTTCGTTTTATCTGCTGCCATGTCAAACACTGTGCAGCATTAGTTTGGAAAGTGCTGAATAAATAAAGTTTTATTGTGTAATTGTTGGAAAATTAAACTCTTAAAGGGAACCATAGAAGAGTAAAAGTAAAAACTGGCTTAAAATATAGAAGAATATTCCTGGTTGTGCTGGCGAAGGTGCATCTCTGACTCTTCCTGTTCTGGTCCGTCACCACCAGGGAACAGAAGGCAAAGAGGAACAGTCAGTGGGTTCCTACGTTACCCAACAGTTCCCACCACCTGGACGCGGTGCCCTGCTCCACCACCATCAACCGCAGCCGTCTGGGCCGAGACAAAAAGAGGACCTTCCCCCTGTGGTGAGCTGCTTTAGGTTTCAGACATCTTTAATAACCATAAATAACCATTAAAACGCCACCAGATCTCCCTGAACGTCATCACTTCTGTCATCAGCGGTGTGTCAGGACCGGTAGCTTGGAACTCTGTGGGGTGAATGTGATGGATAGCCACCCTTTAGATCAGAGTTGTGAGAGGCACTGTGGACCTTCCACAATGGCTCTCAACACGGCTAAAAATGCTGGAGAACTAACTCATGTTTTATATACAGATATAATAACAAATACAGTTTTTTTATGTAATATTTGCATTGAATTTCCTCAACATAATGACACTAAATAACCAGTAATTTTTTTTATCTTTTTTTCTTCTCATTTGGTTGGAAGCTACGTACTTTTTTTCTTTACATCATTTTCCACAAATATCTACATCCCTCGTCTGCTACACACTGGTTTATACTGGGATTAAAAGCTGTTACAGACTGGTTTATACTGGGATTAAAAGCTGCTACACACTGGTTT
>JBAFSZ010000013.1:2243577-2261552 GCA_036919955.1 Melanotaenia pygmaea | reverse complement strand
GTCTCGTTAGCTGTCTTGTTGGCTGTCTCGCTGGCTGTCTTTTTGGCTGTCTTGTTGGCTGTCTCGTTGGCTGTCTTGTTGGCTGTCTTGTTAGCTGTCTTGTTGCCTGTCTTTTTGGCTGTCTTGTTGGCTGTCTTGTTGCCAGTCTTGTTGCCAGTCTTGTTAGCTGTCTTGTAAGCCCCCCCCCCCCCAACCCGCCGCTGTCCATTCCCAAAACCTGAATTTAAACTCACTTTTACTCATTGGCTTTGAAACTTGATCTTATTTAATTTTTAATTAATTTCTATTTAGTTTTTTACTGTTTGGATTTGATCTATTTGACTTTTATTTCTTCATTTGAATTTTTTTATGTTGTCTTTAATGTGTTTTTCTGCTTTTATTTGACCATCTCAGATGTACAGGACTGCTGTGAAAGCGCTTTCTAAGTAAAGTGATGATGATGATGCTCAGAGGTGTGTGGGCTTTCTACAGGACTGTGAAATAATTTGAGAGAGTGGATTTAGATCCAGGATTTAACTTTGATGAAGGTCTTGTGATGTGCTGGTGTGTTGGGTGGAACTGGCTTCTGTGATTGGTTAACTGGCACCACTCATCCAGGTGAGGAGCACCTGAGCCACTGGGATATAAAAGCTCTCTACTCTGTTCCACCAGGGCTTATTTGGTTGAATATGGGAATATGAATATGGACTTTTCTCACGTCCACATCTGTGTCGACCATCCTGATAAATCCATGCAGAATGGAGAAAGAGCCATTTGTTAAAGTAACGCCAGCTGTTTCTTACCCAGGAGGTCGACCACGATGGAGTTTCCAAGCAGCAGTGAAAATCCCATCAGCACCCAGGGCAGGAACGGGGCCTGGAAGTTCAGCAGGCCGAAGAAGTTCATGCGAAGGAGGGGGTGCCTTCTACTCCACACGTAGACCAGCATGATGATGAAGGCCTGGCCCAGGAAGATGATGTTGGCAAAGAGGCCGAACAGCTGCAGGCTTTCAGGTTAAATACAAGTCTGCGTTTGAGGCCATTTATTCCAGATAAATGACGAGTTCATAGATTATTTCTAACATTTGGAAGCAGAACGTTGATAACAATAATCCAGCTGGTTTTAACCCAAAGGGCAGAAACAAAGAGCCTCTTATTGCTAAAAATGGAAAGTGGAGCATCTTTCATGTATTTAAACTTCTCGGTAATCCTCCGACACATCGTGTGTTCAGCCCGTTGGAGGTGGATTAGACGTCTTTAAACCCTTGTAGCTGATAAGCTGAACCAGTGTTGTTTCAGTGGTTTCAGGCTTGTTTTGCAACGCTTGATGAAACCAATGTTGTTTTTGTTTTCAGTGTTCGTAGAATGTGTGTCTAAAGCCAGACTAAAGGATCCCGGTGGGATCTGTTCCACATTTCATGAACTTAGTCTGAACTAACCCTCAGGAGAGTTCTAAAGGCTGAACAAGTGAAATGAACACAGCACATCTTTGTCATCTGGACGACTCACCGCTGGTATGCATAACCATGAATTCACTGAACAGAAGACCTTTGGACAGACCTAATGGTTGTTAGGACTAATTTACTTTGTTTTAGACCTTTTTTATGGGTCCAGCACCAATTCCTAAAAACAGCATTCAGTAATTTCCAGATCTCATCATCTGATCAAGGCTGGATGCTGGTGATCTTCTGCATTAAAAGCAGACATGATTTTCTACTGGAAACCACTGCATGGACTCAGGAAGACTTCCAGAAACCACTGTCTGTGAACACAGTCACCCTGAAACCCACAAATGCAGGTTAAAGCTCCGTCATGCAGAGAAGAAGCCAGATGTGAACAGGATCCAGAACCAGTCTTCTCTGGACTAAAGCTCATTTAAGCTCAAAAATGTACATGGCAGAGCACTTCACTCCACTTATATATGAGGAAACACGGGGCTCATCTGTACATTGCAGGGGGTTAAACTTTTAGGCTCGTCCCTTAGCATTAGCATTAGCATTAGCTGCAGTAAAGTGTGACGTTATATCTTTCGACACTTAAAACATGACTTTAGGTGTGGAAGAGGAGCTGGCTCATTCAAACAGCCTCATGTGATGATAAAATCTCAGCAGCAAATTAAAATCTGCTCTGAACAAAGGGCCCAAATAGAAAAACTCTTCAAAAGAAAGGCTTTCGGGGAAGTTAACACTCCGGTCCAACACCAATACACATGTTTTAACTTGAAAGAGTTAATTTCCGGGTGATGACTCCTGTAAGAGCCTGCAGTGACGCAGGAAGACAGGAAGCCGTCTGCTCTGTGATTAGACAGTTTGATTTGTCACCAACCAGTCAGAGAAAGGGGTAAAGACGGGGCCGAAAATCCATATCTGCCACTTCAGAGTCCTGCGTGAGTGTTCTGCTTTGCATCCGTTCTTTTTTTTTTTTTACAGCCATGTTTTCTACACATTCACAAACTGGAATTTCTCAGGCTGTTTTTTTTTTTTTTTACTTGATTTATAAATACAAACTGAAATTATTTGCAAACATTCATTTCAAGCGGCAACCTCCGCTGGTGAAGTCTATGTGGAAGTGCAAAACATTGCAGTTCCCCCCTCATCCACTAGGGGATGGTTCCAAAACATGTGAAGAATTACGCTCATATCAGAGCTCTTTGGTTATGGGAACACAAGATTAAAAAGCAAATATTCCCACCCTTGCACAACTGGAAACTTTAGCTTTGAATTTTACAAACATCTGGTTTTCAGTTGCTAAAATGTTTTAACTTTTCAATTCATTCTGAGATTGTGAAATAGGGATGAAGTTTAAAAAGAGTAAATAATCCTTAGGTTCAGCGCCTGAAAGGATACAGTTATAACGATTCCTCCGAACAGGAACATAAAAACGAAATCTGCCGTCCGCCCCCGGAAACAGCCTTCCTCCAGCATCCGGCAGTAGCGATAGCTCATGTCGGTTAAGGACTCTGCTGCAGGTTTGAGTTACAATGATCAGAAATAAATGGAAATTCTGCGTTTTACAGTAAAAGATACAGAAAGATGATATTGAACACAAAACTGAATCCAAGGGAACCGAAGAAGAGGAAGCTGGTTATCAGACGCCATATCTGGAAAATAAAGAGACGAAGATCTGTAAAAATATGGTTGCACGTTGTGACTGTATTTATGTCTGTGAAATGGTTTTACCTGGTATCTCCTGATAATGAGGTCTGGGTTAAAATAGAGCTGAAATGGGCTGATAACCTCCAGTTGCTAAAAAAAACAAACAACAAACAAACAGAAAAAACAACAGCTTTGTTATGTATTAATGGGTTAAAGAATTTATTGGTTTTGTACATTTCATAAAGTATTTGCAAATGTGAGACACAACTCTTACTTTAACCACTGTGTTCTATTTAATCCTTTAAAGCTGTATGTGTCATATCTAATACAGTTTCAAGATGTTTTATATCACTTTGTGGTAAAAACTTAACTGAAAACCCTGTTGAACACAATCTCAGACGTGTCTTCTGCCCCCTAGTGGACACCTTTTGCACTACAATAATTTTGACAAATCCCATAAACAAATATTTTTAATTGTGTGTGTTTTTTTTAAACATTTCGTTTTTTAAACTGCCTCATCTTCTGTTTGATTGATTAAATATTTTGTTGACTATATAATAAATCTGATTAAAAATGAGTGGAAGTCAATTTTTCTGACTTAGTTTTAGTATGAAAAAGAGTTTGTTAAACAATCTACTGTTTGAAATTTTTATCATTTAACTCTAATTACTATATTATCCACTCTTTTCTCAGTCATTTGTTAAACACTGATTCTTCTTATTATTGCATTTAGTTCAGCAACATTTTACTGAGTGACTGAAATAAGTTGTCCACCAACAGCTTCAGGGCCAGCTTGGTCCTGCAATGGTGGTGTAAGTATTAGACAAAGGTTGGTGGGGAAACTTTCTCCATCTCAGCCAGGACTAAGGTTTTAGTCATTGTAATGACTGTCTGCACCACTGAAATCACAAGCACAACCCCCCTCCACTAGAATAACAACTAACTGGGACCAGGAGGAGAGAACACATCACTCTGGTTTCGGCATTAGCTTCCTATTAGTTTTTAGGACTGATAAGATTCTCTTACTGGTCTTAAAGGCTCTTAACAGATTCCATCCTGAATATGAAAACTGCTTTTACATTATGAGCTTCGAGAGCCTTCAGGTCTTCAGGCTTTTTAACTATTGTCAGAATAGGAACCAAAATTCATGGTCCATTCTTATGGAATAGACATCCTGGACACCTGGGGGCAGCAGAGAGTCTTAGTGTCTTTAAATCAGAACTGAAAACACACTTTAAGGGGCTTTCAGATGCTGCTTAAGCAGGGAAACAATCCAGAGAGTTTAACAGAGGATGGCACAAACCTGAATTGTTCTAATGTTAGAAAGTTCAGCAGAAAAGATTTTACCCACAAACTCAACTCTGATGTTTATACCACATGTATTTTCCTTACAAATGTGGCATCATATAAAAGAGAATAAACAGGTTAAAAGTGTGAGATGAGCCTGATCTCTCTCTCTCTCTCTCTCTCTCTCTCTCTACACTCACACTCACATGTAATAATAAACTTTATTGCAGACACAGGTCCCTAAAACACACATACAGGATGAAATAATAAGAAAAGAGGAAACCAAACATGATTAGTGCACATTAAAACACATGCAGGCTGTGAACCCAACGCTGTCATAATGTAAAAGTAAATGGACAGCAGCTTTTCAGAGGGCTAGCTAGAGCTGCTATAATATGGTTTTCTGACTTATCCAGTCGACACATGAAACTAAACATGTGCCTCAAGACGGCCTCAATAGTTGGCACCCTGGTGGCCACAAACAAGTGACTGGCACTATGCCAGCTAGGTACACCAAGCAGCAACCTCTCTGCATCATTACAGGCGACCTTGAGCTTCTCGTACTCTTTTCCTGTAGTTTGACCATGGCTGACTAGTTTGGTGTGATATAGGTTCTGAACAGGGAGCACTTCACAGAATCAAAGCAAATATATATATATATATATATATATAAATATATTTGTGTGTGTGTGTGTAAAGAGAGAGAGCCCGTCTGAGAGAAATCTGGCTCATCCCACACTATTAATTTCTTGTGATGGATATTTCTCTCACTGCTCGTCGTTTTCATGTTTACATTCGACCACTTTCAGACCTTAACTCTGTACAATACAACTGAACTCAGTAAAAACATTTACATCTGTTGCTTAAACTGATGCTTGGATGCAAAAAGCTGCTGCTGTTTTCCAGCTGTTTAGAAAAGATTCACACTCACTTCCTTTTGTTGCTTTTAACTAATGTAAAAATGGCTCATTTACCTAAATATTCATCATTAAGTCCTTTCAGTGCTCTGAGAAAATATTCAGACACAATGAAGAACCTCCTCTACAACTTCAAATCTTAAAATCAGACCAAGATGACAAGAATGCAAAGAAAGCAGTTATAATTAATCTATATCTATCTTTTCAAGAAATATTTCTTTTATGGTGATGGTGACTACTTACCACGGCCGCGGTGGTTAGAATGCAGGCAGTCGTGTACGCTCGGGTCACCACAGGGATCTGAAAATACTCCTGAGTGAAGCTGTAAGCCATCCTGCTGCTGCTGTTTCACTGTCAGCCATCATTTACTGCCTGAATGAACACGATAGGCCCCGCCCAGCTCCCCACCACCGTCCAATCAGAGTCATGCATCAGTTAACACCATCTGCCCTGCACACTGTTAAACTTTAACACTTTATGATCAGGATAAACTTAGGATGTTTAAATGTAAGTTTTTGAAAGTTCTCTTTTGTTTATTTTCAGAATTGTTTTTATTTAAAAGAAGCAAAAAATAATTTTAGAAAGTTTTGATACAAGAAAAACTTTCGTGGGAGATTAATGATGTTGTTTGCTTCTTTTCCAAATTGTAGTTTTGTAGCAGTAAATTTAAAATATAGTTAATTTGATACGTTTTCTGTTCAGTCTTTTAAAAATATATAAAAAACTTATTCGTAATGATGATGATGATAAATGATAAAAATAATGTATATAGCTGTAAAATAACTTTTTCTTTAAATATTCCCAGCTGACTTAAACTAAAAAATTATTTTAGTATGCATAACTGTTAAACAATTCAAGACGTTGCATTTAGAGTATGTGTAAATAATAAAAAGGATTAATAAATGTGGTGCTTGTTTCAGTTCTTGTCATTTCTACGAGGCAATAGTTTGATAAAAAGGTTAAACGTTTATTGAATTATGAGAAAATACACATTTATTGTACATTTGAACAGGTTACATGCTGCATATGATGAAAAACAAAAGAATTGAACATATGTTGCTGTTTGTGTATAAATACATTGAAAAAAATGTAGAAGTTTAACATCTGAAATGAGTAAATGATTCAAACACAGCAGACTGTAAAGAAACACCAAAGTATGAACAATGGAAACTGTAATGACTTCTGAGTGTCCTGCACCGATAAGTCATTACACAGGAAGGCTCATCATAGGTTATCATGAATGCATCAGTCTGTGATGATCCTTCAAATTTCAAGTGCTGCAACCAGGAATGCAAAGCTGCAACAGCGGTTCTCAACCCGAGGGTCTGACCCCTGAAGAGGTCGTAATATGAGGTTTCAAGAATTCACTTTATTGTACTAATCATATAATTTACTCCAATTAATTAAACTATATTATGTACCAGATGGAAGTCTTGCATATTTATTATTCTTTTCATGTTATGTAGGCTACATGTTAGCAGTCAGTAAACTGCAGCAGACAGCACTCTGTTTGACGAAAATGGAAAATTTTAACTAAGCTAATGGCTAACCAAAATGGAGCCACATGAGAAAAAGAAACCCTCAAACCTCTAAGGTTTTATAGCAGATTGATTAAACGTTATATGGAAACCTTTTAACATTTTTAACGTTTTACGCTGCATTATTTAGCCGTGATCAAGATTTATCTAATACAAAAACAAATCAGGAAAAAAAAAAAAGAATAAAAGCACAAATGTGTACCACATTGTAAATCTTAAAATAACACTTAACAGTAAGCTAACAAACAAAATAATTCCAAAGTCAACAAGCCTGCAATGCATAAGTGATGCAGAGTTTGCTAGAACTGCTATAAAATCTTTGCATTTGACTTGTTTTAATAATAAACTTTGGATTCAGTGTCTTTGTTAACTCCACACGGAATATGAATTATATAAGCCTAACCAGTCTGAAAGGTGGGTCTTTTACTATTCAAGAAGAATGTAAACCTTCCAAAACCATTTCCACCCTTTCTCACAAGTTATCTTACTCTGCCTCAGCAGCTAGAGTTAACATGTTTATCTGATGTTTGTTAGCTTGCTACAGCTAACATTTGCTAAGTTTGCTACAGCTAATGTTAGCTGAGTTTGATACAGCTAACATTAGCAAAGTTTGCTACAGCTAATGTTAGCTGAGTTTGATACAGCTAACATTTGCTAAGTTTGCTACAGCTAATGTTAGCTGAGTTTCATACAGCTAACATTTGCTAAGTTTGCTACAGCTAATGTTAGCTGAGTTTGCAGCAGCTAATTTTAGCTAACCTAAGAGCTAATGTTAACTTTAGCAACCCTGTTTCTATCAATATCTAAATTTTAGAAGACTGAGAGAATATAATTTTTAGGTTTTTTTTACTCTAAGAAAAATGAGCTAAGCATGACTTTAATGCAGGAAACTTGCAGTCAGTTACAGATTATCTTCTCCATCATGGTATTTATTTTACTCCAGCTCTTCATGTTTATCTCTGTCTTATCCCCTGTGTTCATGTTATATAACCAAATTACCCCCAAATCTGCTCTAATTCACCATTTCTCAGTCTAGCAATTTGCTTGCAGTAAAATTCATATCACGGCAATAAATGCAGTGGTATGTTACACAGAAATTTATCTTATACATCAAAGTAAATATTTAGTTTTTTAACTGGATGGAAGCTGTAAACAACTGTGCTGCTGCTAATTGCAGGGAAATGATTATGTGGGGAAGTATGAGCAGCTTTTTTACATAATAAATTCCTCTGAACAACAAATCAGAAGCCAATCAACCTGTGCTGAGTTTTTATGTCTGTTGCAGCTAATATGAACAAACCTGGGAGCTAATGTGACTGCAGCATGTCACCTTCCTGCCGCATTAAAGCATTTGCTTTTAACACTTAATCACAAAATGTTTCAAGCAGGGGGATTATTCAGACTTTAGACTTTATTGTCGTTACACAGACATGTGCAACGAAATTAACATGTTATAGACATAAATGTTGCCACACAAACTGGTGTAATTCCATCTCCATTCCAGTAATATACTGGAACTGTAAATTGTGAGTAATGTGATTCCTTTTTCTTTAATTTTTAAAATAAAGCTGTCAAATATTATGTAAATTGTAAGTGAAATGTTATTAATATAAATACAAAATAGTAAAAGGAGGCAAAAAAGAGCAACATTTTCAAATTAAACCTTATTTCTTTACTGCTATCCATCTCCCAAGGTCCTGTATGTGATAAGTGACGAAAACATTTTGTCTGGAAACTTTTTGAAAGAAAAATTTGTTGCTGATGTGTGCAGGTTGAGAACCGCTGGTCTTCACCGCAGCTGCTGTCCCTGAACATCTCACCGATCAACTGAGAACAGAGCACCGCGTGATTGATAAGCAATGACTTCAAAGATGACACAAAGTATGAGGAAAGATCTCCTGCAGCGCATGGAGTCACCTCTAGATGGCACCCTGAAGCTTGTTCTGTGACTGACTATCAGCATCTTCACATCAGAGAAGTGACATCAGAACGTGACACAGCAGAGGTATCACCTTTTCTTCTGCTTTCAACACTATAATGTAATATATTAATTATTTAAATTCGAGTGGATTACATAAGATTTAAAATAATAACAAACATGGAATAAACCTGCCCTCCCTGTGAAATATTGAGTATAGTGAAAAAACAGCCTGAAATGACCAATTATGACATGTTTTATTCAGTAACACACCTGAGTTAGCCTAAAAATATTTCAGAGAACAATACTCCAAGAGGAATTTTCTGCTGCTTTTTGAGCTCTCAAATGTTTTTTTTCTTTGTTTAAACATCAAAGATCCACACAGATACGTAAACGTTTTCGTACGGGTGGTCCAGGCTGAAAGTGATGCAGCAGGCCCAGGAGCCTGACGATACAAAGATTAGTCTGCTTGAAGGACTGTCTCATACAGCACCGTGCAAAAAAACAAAATCTGAAATCACCCCTTATTTATTTACTTATTACAAAGAAAATGTGAACACCGATTTATTAACACATGTAATTAAAGATGGAAATATATAAAGTAAAAAATAATTATATTTAGTTCTTGTTTAATTAACTTGAAAGTAAATATTTGGCCAGGGCAGCTTCATTCCTCAACACAGTTTAAACCCTCAGAGACAAGCTTTCTTTAATTAGTATACAAGAATAGTTCACCAGGCCTCTTGAAGGACTTTTCTTCTATGGAAAGTGAAATCTTTCCCACATGGACAGACCCTTGAGAATGATACCAATATTTAGTCATTCCAGTATCTCCCTGTGGTGCCCTATAATAAATGTTTTTTATTAATAAATCTCCTTGAACATGTGATTTAGTGCTAATATCTAAACTAGTTCCTACTAATCCTAATAGTCTTCAGGAATAGTTCTACTGACTTTTTGAAGGACTTTCCAAAGCTCTTCTTTGGATGTTTCTGCCTTTCGTTCCGTTCACTGTCCAGATGATCCCACATTGATTCACGGGTTCTGGGGAGGATCCATCCCTCCATTAGACCTGTTCTGACTGATGTTTAGTCCAGTTCTGACTCACCTCAGCCTTTTATTCCTTTTTCTCTTCTTCAAGAATGGCTTTTAGACAACCATTTTTCTATGGAGACCATTT
Source organism: Melanotaenia pygmaea (assembly GCA_036919955.1). Taxonomy (NCBI): domain Eukaryota; kingdom Metazoa; phylum Chordata; class Actinopteri; order Atheriniformes; family Melanotaeniidae; genus Melanotaenia; species Melanotaenia pygmaea. The sequence goes on along the minus strand of JBAFSZ010000013.1, from coordinate 2,251,639 downwards.
CTGATGAGGCTTCAGCCAACAGTAGATGGATCAACTTGCTGTTTTTAACAGATAAAACTAAAGATATTGGAACAAATTATGCATCTTTGTGTGCCACGAGTAACAAAGCCTAAAGATCCAATTTTAAATGAGTTAATTCCTGGTTCGTCCCTTAAGTTAGGAGTCATTTTTGTGCTTGAATGATTCATAGATCAGTGTTCAGGTCCATTTATGCTCCCTTTACTACCTAAATAAACTTCATATTTTCATGCATCCCTTATGTTGGCATGATTGTTAGCTAATACATCCACCAGAGGGCAGTGCAGAGTTCAGAGTTTCAAACAATAACAAACATGGTGACTTTGGACCAGATCATAACGTACATTCTCAGAAGGAGACGTAAAAGAGGCAGCGCAGTTAACGGCAGTGGCCATTAAATGCGTTACAGCTTCTTTGTTCCCTTCACAGGTCGCACAACAACAATTATGCTCAACACTGCCCCCCAAGGTTTCTGGTGGTGCTACTCCGTTTACTCCGTCAGGGAATGCATCTGAGGGCAGCGAATTTGGCCCAAATTACACACATAACATATACAAAAGATGGATGAAATGGAGAGCATAAACGGACCTTTAAATGACCAGAAGGAAAAAAAAAACAATCAATTCCTCTGGAAATGTATAGGTACAAGGACTGGACTGAAAATGAGTGGAAAAAGCCAAAAATGCTCAAAGAAAACTGTGAAAGGCCTTCAGTCCTCTTCAAAAACATTAAGAGAATTTTGTCTCCTTGAAACAGAATATAAATAAATGAGGGGTGGCTCAGGACGTATTCACAGCACTGTATACCCAGCGTATCATCATCCACAGGAAGAGGCGGACTCATTGACATCACATGGACCCTGCTCGTCCAGGTGTAACACCTGTGTTGATTAGTTGCTACCTTTGGTTGTGTTTTGGCTCATTCATAGCAAGAATGACTGGAAAAACAACAACAACAAAAAGCTATACAAGCTGTTTCTGTTACGCGTTTCCATCAGAAAAACGAATGTCAGCGTATCCAGTTTGGATCTCTGATTTTATCCTTACATCTTTTTTTCGTCCATATTTTCAATATGTGCACAACAAAAAACAAATAAAAACAAAACAAACAGTGAACACATGAGAAACTTAAGCTACATATAAATATAAATGCCTTAATATAGCAAACATCTTATGCTTGGCTGAGGTGGAAAAGTTGGTTTATCAGTAAAAAGTAAATTAGATAAAGTGCAGTAAAAGCAACGTGAGTAAATAAATCATCACATGAAGCAGACTGACGAGACTGTAACCTCCCTCACATGTTGCTCACTCTTCTTCTGCAGCTGTTTAACTGGACTGGAGTGGAGAACTGGTGCAAACATCACAACCATCAACACCTGATCTTTCTGTAGAGGATGGAGTTGTGGGTTAAACAACAATGAAGCTGAAGACTGGCTGAGTCTCCATTCCCCCAAAAGTTAGGATCCTCTATAAAATATGCTTTAATTTACACATTTGATTACCCATATTCATTCCCAGTAGAAGTTAGATTACATATCAGAAATGAGACATTTTATTATGTCATGGAAAATATGAGCTTATTTTGAATCTGGTGGCAGCAACATGCCTGTAAAACGCTGCAACAAAAGGCTGGAAAAGTAACTGGTTCAAACCGGAAACACCTGGAGGAGAATTTGACAGCTAATCAGGTTAACTGGCAACAGGTCGGTAACATGACTTAAAAGGAGCATTTCAGAGAGGCAGAGTCTCTCAGATGGAAAGATGGACAGAGCTTCACCAATCTGAGACAAACTGGATCTAAAAGTTGTGAAAAAAAAGTTCAGAAAAATGTTTTTCAATGTTAAATTATGCAAACTTTGAAGATGTGTACAGTGTATAATATCAAAATATTCAGAGAATCAGGAAGAATCTCTGTGCGTGAGGGACGAGGCTGAATATCAAACTGATACTGATGATCTTGAAGCTCGCAGCATTCAGACCAGACATGATTCTCTACTGGAAACCACTGCATGGGCTCAGGAAGACTTCCAGAAACCACTGTCTGTGAACACAGCTCAGCTGCAGTCCTGGACCTTTGTTCCTGGATTTTTACTTCCATGATGCTCCAGATGTTTTTTGTTAATGATGAGTCTGGACTGCAGGCAGGCCAGTTCAGCAGCCGGACTCTTCTCCTGTAAAGCCATGCTGCTGTGATCCATTAAATGGTTTAGTATTATCTTGCTGATATCTGCAAGGCCTCCCTTGTTCCACAGTTTTAGATCCAGTTTGTCTCAGATTGGTGAAGCTCTGTCATTCTTTCCCTCTGAGAGACTCTGCCTCTCTGAAATGCTCCTTTTATACCAGTCATATTACTGACCTGTTACCAGTTAACCTGGTTAGTTGTCCACTGCTCCTCCAGGTGTTCCTGGTTCTTACCAGGTACTTTTCCAGCCTTTTGTTCCAACCTTTTACAGACATGTTGCTGCATCAGATTCACTATCAGCTCATATTTTCCATCAAATAGTGAAATGTCTCAGTTTCATCGTCTGATGCTGTTTGTGCTCTACTGGGAGTTAAATATTGGTTTATGAGATTTGTAAATCGTTGTATTGTTTTATTTACATCTTACCCAGACATTTAGCTGTTTTGGAATTGAGGCTATATTTTGGTGCTCGATTATAAGTGAGAAATCTTTTGTTCGCCCTCTGCCGCAGGTCAAACAGGCGGGAAATGAACTGCAGTCTGATCAAACAGTAAAACATTGTGTGATTTCTGGGGTAGAAACTAAACTCTTTGCCACCAACAACAGTTATTTTACTAACCTACCGCCTGCTGCTGCAAGTTTGATGTCACTCTTCAAACACTGGAGGCTCAACGCAAACATCACTGATAAAAACCCGAACGGCAAACACTGGCCACAGGAAATCAGACCGTTTACAGCAACTCTGTCTGTCAACCAGAACCTCGCTGTCCAGCTCAGAGGAAGAAGGTTGGAGCGGTGCAGTTCACATCAATTTCACACACAAGTAATACAGGGCCCAGATCTCAGCCTCATGGTGACAAAAAATGTGCAAAATAAATTTGAGTGTAGCTGCACAGGAGGTGCCGAGTCTGAGGGAGCGTTACGTGGTTTTCCTGAGAAGGCCGAGACTGATCTGAGTGTCGATAAATGAAGTGAAGTATAAAAAGATTTAAAGGACATCATCTCATCCTCTTGAATCCGCAACTCAAATGTCTTTGTTCCACAAAATCTTCTTAATTAAAAAAAGAAAGAAAAATCAGCCAGTGTGATTCTCATCTGACTCACATGTTTCTACAGCCGAAAAAATCCACGCCGATGGAGCGAGGGTAACCTTCCAACGAGTTCATGTGGACAGGATCGAACTTCCAGTACTGCCGTCCTCGCACAAAGTGAGCATAGCCTGGAAAAAACATAAATGAATCCGTTTAATTCTAGCAGCAAGCACTTTGATCAGATGTGAGGCCACGAAGTGAGAACCTGATGTTGGTCAGGAGCCTGGAAAGCTTTAAGAATGGAAGCTAGATGCAAAAACCAGGAAAAATGCAGTAAAATCCCAAAGGTTTGACATAACCTGACAAACAGGTAGAAAAGTCAAACAAAAAGAACCACCTCTGGCCTTAAATAAAATCGTTTTTTAAGGCATTTTTTCCTCTATTGCTTGTATTCAGGTGATGTCACATCCTCCTCATTAGTTATGCGAAGCAAGAAGTGGTGGTCAGAGTGTGTGTGATGACCATCTTCATGATCGCTGGAATTCAGATCATGAAACTGATCCAGGTTACTTCAGAGTTCAACCGTGAAGTCATAAAAAAGGGAGAGCGAGCCAAGGATTTTATGAAAAGATGTAGAGAAAAGTTTCCTTTGATCCTTTTATTTGGATCAAAAGGAGTTTTTTAGTATTCCCTTCGTTAAAGCGATCAGCTTCAGTTGGTTATGGTTCTTCTCTGTTAGCTGACCATATGTTGGGGCTAATTAAAGCTCATGAGGTCATAAAAGCTGCAGCTGCTTTTTGGTTTCACTCATCAAGAGTGTGGTTGCTTAGCAACAACGTGTGAGTTGAGCTGATTTTAACTTGAGCTAATTTTTTAGCTTCATTTACCAGGATGTCCCAGCTATCTTTCTGATGAAGATGAAATACAGGTGAAACAAAAAAAAAGAATTTCACACAAAACTAATCACATGACTGAATAAAAATCATACTGCTGAGATGGTTAATCAGTCCCAAACATACAGTATTTATAAAATACAAGGTCAGTATCTGTAAGATAAGCTAATCCAAAATCTCCCCAGTAAAAGAAATCGTACAAGTAGGATCATCTTGCCCATTTAAAAAGATTAAATGTCAGTGATCTGTTTTGTGATCCATTAAATAAAGTTTTGCCTCATTTACCCCATTACGATTTACTCACTATCGTTTAGTGTGTATGTAATGCTAGCTAACATACAACCAATGACGTCGCTCAAAACGTCCGAAACTTGAATAACTTGCTAAGGTTCTTTGTTTGGCCCGTACCGTAGATGTCCCTGAAGGCAGCGTCCACATCATCGGGGATGCCGCTCCAGTCCTGCATCCTGCGTGGGTAGTAGGACTCGACTCGGTTGTCCTGGGGGCTGAACCTCCAGTAGCTGCCTGACTTAAAGAAGTAGGTGTTGTAGTTGGAGTCGTGGCCCCAGCGCAGCGCCGCCTGGATTCCGGTAACGGACATCCCCAAACCCCTGATGGGCTCCGGCCCCCTGATCTTCATCTCGGCATCGAACACCCAGTAGTTCTCGCCTACAGAAACAATGCATCGTTTTTATGTTTCACTTTAAGTGCAGTTGATGCGTCTTTACACATGAGTCATCATGAATTCAGCATAAATAGAAGTATTTTAATCTAATGTTATTTATTTATAAATAAGAAGCAAATAGAATAAAAATACTCTTCAGACACGTGAAGAAGAGCAGGTGCCTAATAAAATGTCACATTAAATCTTTTTGGCCCAGCACCCTGCATTACTCTGCTGGGATGTGATTGTTATCTTCACCTGGTTCTGGATCCTGTTCACATCTGGCTTCTTCTCTGTATGATGGAGCTTTAACCTGCATTTGTGGATTTCAGAGTGAACTGTGTTCACAGACAGTGGTTTCTGGAAGTCTTCCTGAGTCCATGCATTAGTTTCAAGTAGAGAAGCATGTCTGCTTTTAATGCAGAAGATCACCAGCATCCAGCCTTGTCCCATGCACACAGAGATTCCCTCCTGATTCTGCGAATCTGTGGATATTCCACACTGTAGATGGTGGATCTTTGAAGTCGGAGGAACATTTTTCTGAAATTGTTTTAGATCCAGTTTGTCTCAGACTGGTGAACCTCTGTTCATCTTTCCATCTGAGGGACTCTGCCTCTCTGAAATGCTCCTTTCATACCAGTCGTGTTACTGACCTGTTACCAGGTAACCTCGTTAGTTGTCCAATGCTCCTCCAGGTATTTCTGGTTCTTACCAGTTACTTTTCCAGCCCTTTGTTCCAACCTTTTACAGATGTAATGCTGCCATCAGATTTAAAATGACCTCATATTTTCCATGAAATGGTCAAATTTCTTAGTTTCAACATCTGTTATGGCAGTGTTTCCCAATCCAGGTCCTCGGGACACCCTGCCCTGCATGTTTTAGATGTAACCCTACTTTAACACCTGAACTAAATGAATGGCTCGTTAACAGGCTGCAAAGAACTTGAGAAAGTTCATTAATTTGGGTCAGGTGTGTTGGATTAGGAACACGTCTAAGATAGTCTAAGACTGTTTCCCAATCCAGGGCAGGGGGTCCCGAGGACCTGGATTGGGAAACACTGTGTTATGGAATCGGTTTTATTTAAACTTCTTTATATCTGCTGTTTTTTCTCACTCATGAAAAACCGAAAACTGCCCACCTTGAAAGAACCAAATATTTCCTGACTTGTCTTCAAAGGTGGCGTCGATGTTGTAGGGAATCCCTTTCCAGTGTCGGGACACCAGCGCTGGGTAACCGCTCTCCAGCTGCCCGTCCCTGATCCTCCAAACGTAGCCCGACTTAAAGAAGAACAGCTCCCCTCGGATCAAAGACACCGCATCAAAGTCCGTCTGGCAGGCGTCGGGCTGGAAATAATACACATGTTCATTTCCACATGTAGAAATACACGTAAACGTAAAGTTTCTAAAGGAAGGAATGAAGCGTTAGTGGACGGTAGTCTTGTAGCGGACTGCCTCTATTCTTTTTTTTTATTTTTTGGTTATGTTCTTAACTGTAAATTGAATTCCACTTTTTATATTGTTATTTTAGAACCATTTTGTTGTAATCTTGACAATTTTATAGCTATTACTTTTAACCTTGTTTATCTTAGAACAGTGAATTACCGTGAAATGTCGTTAGATTTTAAAGTGTGCTATATAAAGAAAATTTATTATTATTATTATTATGAAAGTATGTTTGTCTGGATAAAAGTAATTAATGCTTTCCTGGTACAGCTCTGATAAGTGAAATGTCAATACGAAGTACCTTTTCATAACATGAAATAACTAATTATACCTATTATAAAAGTAAACACATGGACATAAAACAGCAGGGTATCAACAGAAATGTAGAATTTATTTAAATTTCGGCTCACTTCCTGTCTGTTGGGGGTTTATGACTGCAGTCAGCCACCAGGGGGCGAACGTGACAGCTTCCATTTTTGTGTATTTTAGGTCACCTTGTTTTTTGCAGTCTATAGTGTCTGCCAAAGGTTCATTTATCCAGCAGCATTGAACACGCTGTATCGATCACACAAAACAGGTTTGGGCTAAAATGCTGCTAAAACAGCCCAAAAATCTGCATGTGACCAGGATCTACTTACACTGATTTCGTTAGTTTCCATGTAAACTGGTGGTGTTGGTGGAGGTGGGGGTGGGGGTGGGGGTGGCGTTGATGGCACGACCTCTGGGGGACGTCCGTACAGGTACTGGATGCCTCGCTTGTCATCCTCACTCAGCCTGAGAGGGTAGGAGAAGGAGTAGTAGGCAGACATGATCGCTCCCTGGATCGGTGAGTGCTGCAGGCCCAGGACATGCCCGAACTCATGGGCGGCAACCTGGAGGAGGTCTGTGCCTGCAGGGTGAGGGGAGGAGGGTGCACACCTGGTTCAAACACTGTTTGGAAACTGTTGTAAGCATTTGTTTTGTCAGCAGCAGATGGTGGGGATTTTGCTACCTGAGCCCACTAGTGCCAACACACCACCCATTAGGTCGTACACAGAACCTCTCCCTGCTGACTCATCGCTGCCCCCAGTCACCCCATCACATGACACTCATGGGTCAGACATGTCTGACTTTAGATCGTTTTGGTGTTTATGATGACACCTTTGCAAACAATGAAAGGTGGCAATTAAAAGGAGACGGTTAAAGATGTCACCTGAAGCAGGGGTGCCCAAACTGGGGGGCCGGGGAGTTATGATGGGGAGGGGCTCTACTCTTGTGTTGGAGTTGATGAGTCCCTCTGCCACTGACATGGTTTTAACTATAGTTAACAAAGTAGCAGTCAGGCTTTGTGGGGGGCTTGACATTATTGTTGTTGATGAAAAGGAGGAACTAAATCTCATCATGTTTCCAAAACTGTGTTTTTCTGAGCTACTTTTAAAAAGGGCAACACATGTAGAGTATTCCCACTTCTCCATGGACCACTGCCTGTATGTATTTTAAAATCTCTATTGCTTCAGCTGTACTAATCAAATATAAGTCAGGAAGCAAATGAAGAATCAGTCTAGTTTAGTTAAGTTTGTCGAACATAAAGTAGCATTAATCACAGAGGAAAATGTTGTTTATACCAGAGTGTATCTCTCCCTGAGACATAGAGAAATACCAGCATGTAAAAAATGTAAGACTTGATTTAGTTTTCATTTAATTAAAATTGTTGCATACAAAAATATAATTTAAATGATCTGTTTTATATATCCATCCATCCATTTTCTGCCACTTATCCGGAGTCGAGTCGTGGGGGCAGCTGCCTAAGCAGGGAAACCCAGACTTCCCTCTCCCCGGCCACATTCACCAGCT
>JBAFSZ010000013.1:2136695-2148630 GCA_036919955.1 Melanotaenia pygmaea | reverse complement strand
ATCATGTCCAGGTCTAAATAGAGGTCTCTTAGCAACATAGTAGTGATGGTGATGTTTTTATGGTGAAATGTGATAATTAAAGCTGTTATCATGGATCATAGTGGATTTACCAGATAGAGTCTCTGAATAAAACTACATTTAGTGGCTGATTGTAAACCTCCTGGACGGATAGAAATGCCTTCCATAGATCAGCTAAAGGTTAGCTATCCGTCACATTTACCCCACAGAGCTACACACCACTGCTCCTGAGACGCTGGTGATGGTACGCAGGGATGCTGGAGAGTTTAAAAGGTTAATGAATAAAAATGTTCGATGGAAATCTTTCATCTGCTCTGTTGCCATGACATTTTGGATTCTGTGTCTTTTAAATGCATTTTCATTCTCACTGCAAGTGTTTATTGAACAGGTGTTTCTTTATTTTAGGAGGATGCAGCACACCAGAGAGCCGTTCTCTGTCTTCTGCAGCCGGATGTTGGAGCACATCATTATCCTCAGCCCCCCCACTACCATAAACCAGACCCAAACCCCAATCCCCGCCGTCCAGCCTGGTGTTGGTGTGACTGCTGCGCTCCCGCCTCGCTCCCTCACGAGCAGCTATGCTGCAGATGGCGCGACGGGGCCTGCATCACCTCATCTTCTCTGTTCCAGCAGCTGGTTTTGCATCGCTCCCTGCTGGAAGCCGTCCTCCTGTACCAGGACCCCTTGTCCTCTGCAGTCGGTGTGGTTCAGACCACCGCCCTGCGTCATTGCGCCTACAGACAGTACATTAACTGGAGGTTTGGGCTTCCAGCTAACAACGCTAACCCAGTCATTCCCAGCTGCTGCGTTTGGAGAATCAGGAAGGAGTATCCCAGCCCGGACGGGCAGTACCGCGGCTTCACACCCACCATGAAGGAAGGTGCTAACGGAGATCTCTGAGAGTTTCCTGGGATATCCTCACTGTGTGATTAACTAACGATGTTTTTGTGTTAAAAACAAAGAAAGTTGTGCAATAACTTTGCTCAGCTTGGCGTAAACTGTTTTCAGTTTGTTTTGGCCATGAGAAGATGGTCCCTCAGCCTGTCAGTAAACTAGTTCATTGTCTAAAATCTGCTTCTTAGCTGCAGTTTTTCTCAGTTTTAGTCTTTTAAAGCAGCTTTCTGCCTTTCATGGGCACAAAAAGAGGAATTCTTCTGCCAGGAAGGTGTTCACATCACCATATATGAAAGAGGAACTTTTCATTTTGAGTCTGTCTCCATGGTAACTTCTGCTGTCTGCGTAGTGTCCGTTTACTTTGTAAATAGACCCCTGAACCAGGACCAAATAAAAACCTAACCATGACGTCTGATGAATGCTAATAATGGCTCTAATGAAGGTTTTGTCCCTCCTGGGGCGGCTGTAGCTCAGGCGGAAGAGCCGTCGTCCACCAACTGGAAAGTCGGTAGATGGATTCCAGTCTTCCTGACTCCATGCTGAAGTGTCCTTGGGCAATACACTGAGCCCTACGTTGCTTCCCGATGTGTCCTGATCGGGGTATGAATGAATGCGACGTGTAGTGTAAAGAGTCTTAAGTGGTCAACATGACGGGAAAAGGGCTGTATAAGTGCGGTCCAGTTACATGCTGAGCTCCAGACTGTGGTGACTTTCAGAGTCGTTGTTTAAAAATGGATTCTTAGAAAAATAATTCTTATGGCCTACCTACATCTACACCAGCTAAATCAGTTATGTATGAATACCACATTAATTCAAGTTGACGAAGGTGGCACACTTTGATTTGAAGTTGTATGTTCATTTAATCTGGAATAAAACAAATAACCTCCGGCTGAAGGTGAAGACAGGAGCTAAACCAAACATGACTTTTTATTAACATCAGTCTGAATCTGTAATATTTCTCAACCTGCCAGCTTCTAGACAATCTGAGATCTGATCAGCCTGATCTGAGACTAGAACAGAATACCATGAGCGCAACCCATTCTTCAGGAAGCCGTTTTGACATTAGCAAACACGTTCAAGCCTTGGCCCTCCGGACTGAGGCCCCAGACCTTCACCATTGTTTTTAGAAACAGTCCAGCTGAATGAAATGAGTCTTTTTTTTTAAACAGCTAAAACAGGCCTGAAATAGCTCCTGACGACTGCTTCCCATTACTCATCCACTGACCAGAGCCTGAACAGCCCCCACTGGTGGAAAATCGGATAAGAAAGTCCCTTTTATTTTCCTTCTTTTAAAAAAGGTACCGGGACTGGATGACGTATTCTATGAAGAGAGGTATTTCATGAAAGTATGTTTTCTTTATACATAATCTAAACAGAGCATGAGCTTTTAGATCGCCCGAACAGCTAAACATAGACGAGTTACTGCTGTGTTTGGACCGAGGCGACCTGCAGGACAACGAGTAGATTAGGGGAGTGTGAGGGGGGTCGAGGCCACGATGGAGGGGTATCTGATGCACATCAGCAGGTGTTTAAATGGACGGTGGATCGCAGATGTATGGGGAGCAGACAGAGTACAGGAGGTGTTTATTTCTGGATCAATGCGCTGCAGGATAAAAGCATAAACTGCTGGGCGAGTTAAAACAGCTGAGACTGAGCTGGAGTTGACTGGTTTGAGCTGGTTTAAGGCTAAATGAAAATGCACTTATAAAGAAGTTTAAATTTAGGATGTGTTAAATGTATGTCGTATAATCTCATAAAAACAACCAAAACAAGAAAATGTGCTGAAAAGAAAATCCCAGTAAAACCTGCAGAACAGGAAGTAAATGCACGAATGTCGAAATGAGCCATGGAACTAAAAATAAAGTGAAAGCATGTCAAACACGACCAGGATTTTACTACTTATCAGGTTTTTATCATGTTTTTCTTCCTCTCATTGGGTCTCATTCACTTACAAATTTTATTTTTCAGTCCAACTTAGAAATTTTGTAAAGACTGAGGCATTCACCAGTGTTTTTTAACCAGGATTTCCAGTCCAGATTTATTTATAAAGCACTTTAAACAAACACACTGGAGCAAAATGACGTGCAGAAAATAAAAACAAAAGCCAAAAATAACAAAGACAGACGTGTGACAAAGTAGAGAATAAGTAAAAAAGATAAAACACAAATAAAACAGACCAACATCAGAAAAATAAAAACATAAAATCATTAAAACCTTCTTTAGACTTAGAACTTATAAACATCTGAGTTCTGACATGTTTGGACAAAATCAGTGTTTTTGTTTCCAAATCATATTTAGCTCTTTTTTTGTCCCCCTGGTTTTATTTTAACACGTAGAAGCTGAAGCGTTTAATCCCAGTCGGTTGTTTATTTGTTTAGTGAATTAAGTTTGTCCCCCAGAGTTAGACCCTACTGTTCCTGAGACGCTGGAGATGGAAGCGATGGTACCACGCCACAAAGCTCAGACCATCTCCAGCTGTTTTTAACGAGCATCACAAAGAGCTGGGATGTTTTCAGCTCACTGCGACTGAGCCACTGCACTGCAACGGCCTCCACCGCCACCACATTTCTCTTATTGTCTCCAGTCTGCAGAGGTAACTGATTAAATCCCTCATGTGAAGCAGCGGCTGGGTTTCTGGTTTGTTGTGTGTCACCTCGTTCACTTCTGAGACTAAGCTTCCATTTTTACACGACTGCTTTGTCCTTTATAACAACGCTGACATGAATTCAAAGAGAGGTGAATGAAAGTTAAAGCTATAATGAGTGTCTTGCTATGAGCTCCGTGTGCTGCGTGCTGGAAATAGAGGCCCTCGCTTATCAGATTTTAACATGACAATCTTTCCAGGGACCAATTAGTGTAAACACTTGTTTGTACATCCCTCCATTTAAACAAGGGAATCATGATTATTACGTTATTATGAAGGTTCAGTGAGCAGCTGGAGAACAAGCTCATGCACTAGATGCTTCCATATTCACAGGGATGAACCTGATGCGTTGTGTTCGTTTTAGGTTTTAATTCCTCTTTACTCAAGAAAGCTTAGATTTATGTTTTATTATTTATTATAAAAGCTAAGAAATCAATGCCTAAATAAATGAATATAAATCAAATTAAAAGGCCCTACTTTCGTTAAAGCTGGTCCTTCAGGTCACTATAGTTTACTACCCAGGTCATTGGAGGAAAAAATGTCCCTTCTCAAAAAGTGCTATAAAACGACATTTTTCCACTTCTTTATTTGTCCTAATCAAAAATACCAGATATGTCCTCATTCAATTTTTTTAACTCTTTAAATGCCCATTTTCTAACAAAAAGTCACTATTTTTATGAAATAAACACAATTTTGTATTTTTTTTAAATAAATTTTGTGTGGTTGAACATTTTTTGTAAAGATTAGTCTTAGATAAAAAAAAAGTTTTTTCAGTAATTTGACAGAGTCAGATGAAAGATTTACTTCCCATTTGGGTCATATGAGGACAAAAAAGTCCCATTGACTCCCATTAAAACTACATTTTTTAATCTCTTGACCATAACACAATATAATCATGCGTCCTCCACAACAGGGTTTTATTTCAGAGAAACATAGAAATAGTTTCTGTGACATGCTTTCATTTTTCCACCAATGCTTGAAACACATGGAATTTTTTCACCTAAAACTTTCATAAAAACACTAATAATTCTACGTTCCACTTTCTTTAAAACAATTTTAAAACTAGCATCAAATTTCCCAATTAAAACATCTATTTTGCACATTGTTTTAAAACACAATCAATATTAAAACTCAGAGAGATCACTGAAGATGGTTTAAACTTCTCTCTGGAGCAGCACAACAGGCCAAAAGCTGAATACTAATTTAAGGAAGGGTTAACGTTTGCATTGGTAAATTTAGGCTGGCAGGCTTGGTTTTTAGAAATTAAGTCTGTCAGCATTAATTCTTTCCGTTAATTCTATTTATGCTTCTTACAGACTTTTAAAGTGAGCAACTAAAAGGTCTTTTTCAAAGCGTACCAGTCTGCACAGAACTGGCTACTAAAAGTAAATGAGGAAAGTCACATTGTCCCAATGCTTGCTGCCAAGAAAAATATTAAATCAGCAGTTATAGGATTTCTTCAAATGTCATTAGAAGGAAAATTAAACAAGATCTGAAAAAGAAGAATGAGTTATCAGTGTGTGTGTGTGTGTGTGTGTGTGTGTGTGTGTGTGTGTGTGTGTGTGTGTGTTGTAAAATAACCTCTTTATCAAGTTATTTTGTATTATTTATTTATTTTTTCAGGAAATAACCCAGTCCTTGTTGTGAATAATCATATCCCTAAAAGGAGTCATGAGAGCTGCTTCGAGGACGAGCAGGATGTGATTTAAAGCAACATTATGTGAGTTTACACACGCTAATCAATAAACACCAGTTGAATTGCTCATTAAGCTTGCTCTGGTGATGGCACGAAGTACCAACAAACACAGATGTTAAGCTGAGGCTAGCCGTAATTAGCGTCATGCTAATTTTTATAAGAGCTGAACAAGCTACCTCACTGTCCACTTTATCATGTCCATCTATTGAACTGCTTAAAACGTAAAGCATGAAAAGGGCTTTATAAATCCAATCTGATTTCATTTAAAAAAATCAGCCAATCACACGGCAGCATGTAGTCATGTAGACGTGGTGAAGACGACTTGCTGAAGTTCCTACTGAACATCAGGATGAGGAAGAAAGAGGATTTCAATGACCTTGAATGTGCAGGTTGTTGGTTTTCCAGGTCAAAATAGAGGTCTCTTAGCAACATTCTGTGGCTGGACTGTAAACCTCCAGGACTGGATATCATATGGGATTTTATTCCGGTGATTAAGGTGCAGACAAGTGTTCGTCCCCTCGCATTTGCTGTGTTTTAGTAAACTGTTCAGCTAGGCCAGGGGTCTGCAACCTGCAGCTCCGGAGCTGCGAGTGGCTCTCTGGACCTTCCACAGAGGCTCTTAATACACGGCTAAAAAAGGCCAAGAACTAACATTTTAAAATGTAGATATAATTTTTTTTTTTCATGGAATAACGGCATTGAATTTTCACAACATAATGACACTAAAAGTACCGATGTTAGTGCTCGGCAACAAATAAAAAACAGATTTTTTTTTTCTTGCCATTAATTTCAATTCAATTCAGCTTTATTTGTGTAGCACAACTTCACAACAACATCATCTCAGGGTTTTACAGACAAATCAGTTCAAGCCAACTGATAATAAATAATAGATTAGTTAAGGAAATAATAATGGAATGCATCAAATCTTGACTTCGATCCAATCCCCCAACCTGGGATGCAAATGGCGACAGTGGAAAGGAAAAACTCCTTTTTAACAGGTAAGAAAAACCTCCAGCAGAGCCAGAACCTGAACCCAGCTCAGGGAGGGTGGCCATCTCATTGGAGTGGTTGGGGTGGAGAGGACTGGAAAGACTGCAACCACTATCCAGAGAGGAGAAATATGTTACTGAGGCCACATGGAAGACAAGGGGTAGAGAGACGAACAGGAGGAGCCCAGTGCATCATGGGACATCTCTCAGCAGTCTAAGCCTATGGCAGCATAACTAAGGGATGGCTAACCACCCCACACTATAAGATTGATCAAAAAGGAAGGTTTTAAGCCTGAGCTTTAAGGTAGAGCGGATGTCTGCCTCCTGAACCACAAACTGGTTCCATAAGAGTAGAGTCTGATAGCTGAAGTTTGGAAACTATGGGCTTTTTTTTTTCATCATTTTCCACAAATATCCACATCCCATAGATGAAAGTCTGTCTATCCTCTTTTTGAAAAAGTTTAATATTTTTTTTAATTTTAAAACCTAAAAACAGGAATAAAATGTGGTTCTTCAAAAATGACAACAAAATGTCCTCCGGTAGATATTTATAAAAAATTATTGGTTGTCTTTTTTCTAAATGTCTCGTAACATTTGCAGCTTTAAAGCTGTTTCATTTCACTGGCTGAGGGAAAAATGGCTCTTTGGATTATCAAGGTTGCAGACCCCTAATCTAAATGAGACCTGTAAGCTCATTTACAATATCACAATTATTAAGTCCAACATTAAAACCAAATTAAATAAAATCAGTTATCCACAAACACGTCTGCTATAGACATACATTTCCACATAACTACTGGGTGGCAACGAGTTATTTATCCGTCCCCGTAATCCATGGCCATGACCGCAATAAAATATTTTCTCTGTTGTCACCAGACGGGCTCTGTAATTTTCAGACCTGAGGTGTGTTAGCTTAGAAACCTATAAGCTACCTGACTGTTAGCAGGCATGTCTTTGACACCCGTGGAATAGTCTGTAACAAAGAAAATGAATCCTAGCTAGCTGTGGTGAAGCTAGCTGCTAGCTGACTAGCCCCAGTAGCTTTTAGTTTCAAAATTACATGATTGTAGCATTAACCCATAACTGCCTAAAAATCTAGTTATTTCCGATAATTGAGTTCCTATGATGATGAAAGTGAGAAAGCAAAACACCGAACCAGGATTTACATTTTTCTACATCTCCAGTGGAAACTTATGACGGAAGTCCGAGTTAATAATAAAGTGTAGGTGAAGCTAAGTGTTTGCTTTAGTGTGATTTAGTGTGAGCGCGTACTGTGTAAAGTCAAAGTTGAGCTCTGAACAGAATCGGCCCTCCCACCTTTAACTGAAATTAACTAAACAAATCTTTATTAATCCCAATAAAAGGAATTAAATTAAAAAATAAATGAAAGAATCATCGTGTGGAGTGTGGGCATGGATGACCTCCTGCTGTCATTTGTTTGTTGTTTTTATTCTTTCCGGGATTGTTTTTTAAGGCCATGAAAGATAATGAATGAATTCTTCTGCTGGAGGGCGGCTGAAGAAGCCTCTGACTGAACTCTGTTTCCTCACTGTGTTGTGTAGAGGATGTGAAGAATTGTCCATCATGTCCAGCAGCCTGTGCAGTGTTCTTCTCTGGCCAATCAGCTCCAGGAGGATCCGAACCAGAACTTCTGGATCAGTTTCTTTAAAGATGCACTACAGAAATGTTTCAGATGCTCAGTGATACGTCCCCTATCGATGGCTAATCCAGCATCCATCGAGCATCCTACCTGTACAGTGAGCTCCTTACACTCAGTAAAAGTCAGTGTTATCTTGGCTCTTGTCTTTTCTCTTGTCGGTCCTTTTTAGTGGCAGGTCCAAGATTCTGGAATATTCTTCCTGAAGAGTTATGCTCCATCCCTGATCCGCCTTGTTTCAAAGTCAAACTCAAGACCTATTTATGTAAAAAGGCTTTTAGTTATTTATTGCTTTTTATTAATGTTTTGTATTAATTTATTTTATAATGTAAATCACTTTGGTCAACTTGCTGCAATAGAAATAAACTTTGATTAAAGAATGAAAATCACAAGGAAATATGTAATCTAAGGACTTTTCCCAACAGATTTAATTAAACTCGTGATCACATGATTAGTTCTGCCTGGATTCTCCTACAGAGCTCCTACCAGCCAGAACAGAGTCAGCAGATGATGTTTAACTTCTTTATCCTGGAGAAGAAGAACGCTAAGTTGCTCTGATTGGATGTTTCCTGCACAGATATAATGTAGAGGCAGTTTCTGACATTAAAACAGCCAGTAGACCTTGAGAAATGCCTCAGTAAAGTCTGCTAAAGGCTGACTGCTTTGTAGGGAAACTCATACACAACACCAGATTTTAGTCATATGTGAAAAGTGCTGCCACGTCAGAAATATTAAAAATCCTTCATTAATCCCAGAAGGAAGTAGTTGCATTTGTTAGTGTAAGTGTTTTAAAAAGGGCAGTTCTCTGTAAATCAAACATGTTTGTTGTTATTTGGGGAAAATGAGATTGATTTCGTAATGATTCTGCAGCTTAAGATGCCAGAATTAACTAGGACTGGGACTGGGACCTGTAAAACAGAGCCGGGACCAGGACCTGATAAAACAGAGCCGGGACCTGGTAAAACTCAGGGTTAGAAATGTTTATCCTGGAGAAGTGGAAATGTGAGAGTAAGAAAAAGGAAAAGGGATTTAGTCTGACACGAAAACTCAAATATATTTAAACATTTATGTGGAATCGACTTGCTCAGAAATGAATCATCTTCATGAATTCACTCTTAGGTATTTCTTTCACTCTATTTTCAACCTTTTTTTTCAGTGAAAGTCTGTGACCTGCTGGAGCTCCTGTTAAAATTAAGTTAACCTCGGGCACATGGTTCATTAGGTGGAAGCCCGCCTGGTGCCAGTGGCAATTAGCTTTTACAGTACAGGTCTGCACGACTAATAATGCCTTCTCACCGTGAACAGACCCACAAACGCTGGCCAGGGCCGTAGAACACGACATCACAGGGAGGATGGCGTCTGTTAGCGCCATAAAATGTAACGTTGCCGGTCACGCAGCAGCATGAGAAGGGACATCACACCACCTTTACCTCTCCTGCTCTCTGTTTTCTTTCAGACAGGATGAGAAATTTTAATGTCTGGTTAAGTCTTACAATGTCAAACTGCATTAACCAGGTTACGATTAATATCTTTATCTGTATGAAATAAAAAGGTTCTAATACAGGTGATGGTCTTTTTCATTAGTTTGCTTCATGACGTTGCTTTAAGGACTCAGTGTGTAATATTAGCTAGTTTTTACTGTGGTTGGCTGTTAGTTACCAAACACGAGAGGAAAAAAGAGCTGCAACGCAGCCGACAGCACTGACCTATCTATTTATCTTTATTTATTTAGTTAGTTAGTTAGGTAGGTAGGTAGGTAGTTAGGTAGTTAGTTATCAGAGGGAACAGTAAACGTTTTTACTTTATTAATCCTAACTGGAATCTGACCCATCTCTAGACGTACTAGAAAGCAGTGGGCGGCCATGTTTTGGTGGCCAGAGAGCAGTTGGGAGGGGTCAACTTGCTGAAGGGCCCTTGGTGATTCACCTCTGTTGGCAAACTGGGGACTTGAATCCGGGATTTCCAGACCCAATTCCCCAAAAATTTTGCAAAGATAACTAAACACGTTTTCATGTAAAGGGTTAAATTTTCTTTGTTACTGGTTCTGAGCTTTTTTCTTACAGTCTCGAGACGATCAAAGTGAGCTTGAAAATGTGCAGGTACAACCTAATTTAACTGGTTAGAGTCTGAATAACAGTAATCTGAGGTTCTGTTCTGGTAATGACTCCCTGTGTTTCGCTCATGGACCAACTGGACGCGCCTCATTTGACATGCATGGTTAAATCAAAAGTTAAGTAGTTTTGAAACGCTGTTGATGCCTGACTCACATAATCTGCCATCTCAAACACAAAGGTCCAAAGCACCGTGCAGCACATTACAAAACTCCCAACTAATTCTGAACAGACAGGAAATCCTTTCGGCTTCTTTGCAGTTACACCATGTTTCTTTTGTTTGGGCCTCTTTAGGCTTCTGGTTGTGTTTGCATGTTAATCTTTACTTAAGAAGCTATTTCTTTTCATTCCTTTGTTCATTTTAGTTTTCCAGGTTGACCTTGTAGGGGAGAGCTGCCCTTTTCTTTCATTGTGTTTCATTTTCCTCCTGTTTTTTGGTGAAGTTACAGAGTCCAGTTGAAAGCGTGTTTTTTGGTTAGGCAAGTTGTCTTTTTATTCCTAGTTGGGGATGTTTCGTTGTGTGTTTTTCCTAATCATCTTAACTTTAAAGAAAAGGTAAAGCTAATCTCCGTATAGTAAATTTCAGAACTTCCTCCTCTAGACCTGCCTCAGAGACGTAAAAGTGCAGTTTACACAGACTTTACTGATATGATGGAAATAACTGAGAGACTATCTACCTCTGCAAAAAGAAAATGATCAAAAACACTTGTTGTCAAACTAGAGCAGCAGAACCAGACTAAAAAAAATTTAGCCAAAACCTGAAGTGAAACTATAAAATGGAGATTAAAAATGGGTCATAATAAATGCAGCCTGGGAGTAAGACACCAATCTCCCCCTGCTCTGATTCTGTGGTTCCCAGCCTATTTTCCTTCATACTAACAAGCCATGGACCCCCTGCCCCACCCCGTGCTAAAACCATGCTGGTTTAATTCTTTCAAAAGTGAGATTCCCACCATAAATAACATTCTGGCCGAGTTCCGTCCTTCCATGAAGCCAACAACACAAAACCTTACTCTTTTATTATTAAAATAGGGACAATGTGTGGACATTAACACAATGGCTCTGAATGTTCAAAGCCTCCGAGACCGACTGTGCTTTTTGGGGACCCCCTTGAGGGTCTCAGACCCCAGGTTGGGCAGCACTGCTTTAATTCCCCGTGTTACATTTTTGACCTTTCAGTGTGCATGAGTTGTACCAGCAGCAGAACAATAACTTACCTCCACTCCAGCAACAACCGTGTTTTACTCTGATGAAGGGAAAGTGTTCACAGCTGGAGGACATTTCTCAGGAAAAGAGTTGTTAACATACTGAACCACAGAAGCTAAACATCAGCGGTGGTACAGAAGATGTTTGGCTGGACAGTCGTCAATTTTCCTCGCACAGGAAGATATTTGGTCAATACTTCCGACTGTCGGCCACAACCCGTTTCGGAGCTGATTATCGGGACGAATTCGTTCTTAACACACCTCAGACCAAATGATCCTTTTATAGGAAAATCTTATAAGATTCAAGATCATCGGATGTTTGCTGTCCTTGGTTGGGAAAGAGCAAAATTGGGACAAAAACAGCCTGATGATCTTTATTTGTGTACCAGGCCTTAGGTGTAAATGTAGATGATGCCCTTGGGTTTAATTACCACATTCATGGGGTGGTAAAATCATCCTTTTTCATCTCAGACATCTTTCAAAGGTTAAAACCAGTGGCGCCGTCAGCCGATTTTCCTGGGGCTTTAGCACAGGGTCTTTTGAGTCCCCGGCAGCAAAGACCAATATAAATCAGTGTAGATGCTGTTAAACTTAACTGTCGCCCGCTCCTCCAGCCGTTCCACTCCGTTATTTCTCAACAGCCTCAGGCTACACACACACACACACACACACACACACACACACACACACACACACACACACACACACACACACACACACA
>JBAFSZ010000013.1:2054435-2064531 GCA_036919955.1 Melanotaenia pygmaea | reverse complement strand
AATAGTCAATAGTCAAGGTCTACACCAGCCTCTTAACGACCCATTGTTTGAGTCAGGTGTGCTGCAGTATGGAGATACTGAAAACCAGCAGGACACTGGCTCAAGAGGTCCGGATTTGGTGATCCTTGATCTAGACCATCTAGAGCGCGGCTCTAGATGAGGATCAGTGGCTGAAGGCGATGGGAGGAGCCAGATTAGTGAGTCATCAGGATGAAAGGAGAGCATGGCAACAACTCAGGACCAGAGGCCAGATCCGACTCTGGAGGAAAAGCAACCTGATACCTGCAAAAAAGAGGCGACGAGCTGAACCTCTTTAAGGGGAATTAAACCACCAATGTGTTTTTTTTTTTCTTCTTAATTTCTGACAATAACACGGCACATCCACACACGCACACACACACACACACACACACAAAACCGTCTCGTTTTTAAAAGAAACTTCGTACAGATGAAGCTTGTCCACACAATTCCAGGTCAACTGGAGGAAAACTGAAGCTCTCCCTTCATATACCCTCCTCACGACGCACTAATGTGTTGTTCATTCCTACACAGCCGTGGCTCTCAAACCAGGTTCGGGACCCCCATGGAAGTCATGAGATCATTTCAGGGGGTCGTCAGATAATTGAAAAAAATATATAGCCTAGATGTATCAAATAAATTTGGGTTTTTAGAAGGGCTGTGAAAACTAAGCCACTAATGAGGAGATAAATCTTTGAAATTAACATTTTTTATTTCTATTTTTTTAACATATTGACGTATAAACAACAAAGTTAGTAAACGTGCCATATTATCAGAATTTAACATTATCGCCATGAGAGAAGCGGATTGTGGGCGTTTAGGTGCCGTGTGACACAGTGAACCACCAAAAACCTCTTTATCCTCCTTATACAGGAAGAGTTTTCCATTTTTACATTAAGAGGAAGCAGGATGACCCGTCTCGTACATCACACCACTAACCACTAAGTCATCGCGTGGGGTCGCGAACGCCAACCTATGTCGTCTTTGTTTGAGAACCACTAAAGAAAAAAATGATTAATTATTAAACTCTGACTAGTAGATATCTCCTCCTCCTCTTTCTGAGTTGCCATGCTTGTATTTTCACTCCTGCAGGATCAGACCACACGGCTCCCGCCAAGTCCAGTCCTTCTACAGGATGTGCATGGTCGGCCCCGGGGCTGCTGGGTAATGTAGTCGTATACCTTCGATGTGAAACGTTCAGGTGGAACCAGGCGCTCATCAGGAAGAATAAAGGTGAAGTTTTAACCGTTTTTGTTTTAAATTCTGTATAAAAGTTCAATTCTAAAGAAAAATTTTATTGTTTTCAGCAAATCTGTTGATAGGATGTGATTATTTTGTCTCCTTAACCAGACGACCTTTTCCTGGCTGGTGTGTTATAAATCCCATCACACCCTGGAGCTGGAATAACAGCGGAAAATAATTCTAAATGTAATTAAGTGTATAGTATTTTACGAAGGTAATGCATTCATTTGAGTAAAAAAGCATTTTTTTTTTTACTGGCAAACAAAAGCCAAAAATATTACAAACAAAAACAAAGATTTTCCAAAAGATAAATAAATAATAATAATTTTCTGAATTAATGAAGGAAATCTCTATTTTCTCTCATTTTTCTAAACTGATTAAATAAAATAAACAAATATCTAATAACAGTTTGAGATTCATTGTTGCTACAAATAAATAATCCACTAGTTTATTTATATGGTGTAATTTAAACCAAAAGAAGTAATATTAAATAATTAATCAGAAAAAAAGGTTTTTAACTTCTCTTTCAAAACATTAAAGACCTGGTTGCTACTCAGCTCCATGACGCCTGACTTTATTTAATGAAAATAAATAAAAAAATAAACTGGGAATTTGTTAAAAGTACAATTTAATATTAAATAAATGAATAAAGATGAACAATAAATGTAGAAATTAGAGTGAATAAAAGCAAATAAAAACATAAAAAGAATAGGTAGATATAAAGAAAGTAAAAACGACCAGAAATGGTTTGATGGTTTCATTTCCATCTCTTTGTTCAGATGAAGGCGGATTTTCAAGCGGTAGGCCACGAAGAAACAATCGCTCGTAGGTCAAGTCCATACAGAGATTTGGAGCACCCAAATTAATTATTTTCTTCTTCATCGTCATCATCATCATCATCTCAGGGAGCTTTGATTCATGACCAGGACGTCAGATTAGTTCAACGACGCTCATTTTTAGGACAAAATGATGGGATGTCAATCTAAGCCAGCAGGAATTAACCAGCCCTGTTAGTTTTAGCCCGGTACCAGATGTGGAGAAGGGGCTGCTGGGTAATGTAGTCATTTTACCCTTAAATCTGTATGTTTGGTAGAATTTCATGGTGACCCAGACAGACGTCCAGCCAACTGAGGATTGGAAAGAGGGTAGGGGACGGATGTCAGGGGCGGACCAGTTGGGTCCCAAGAGAAAACGTGGGATGGGATTCCTGAATGAAGATCTGGAATAACACCAGATAACTGAACCCGAACTCTTTCAGGCTTTCTAACTGGTGTGTTTTAAACCTGGTCGTCCAAAAGAAGCAACCTCCTTGTTCTAAATCCTTAATTAGAGACTCTAGGATGATTCAAACTGCCACCTCACACCTGCGTGGTCTTCTTGCATCAATCCCAACCTGACCATCCTCTGCAGAAATCCTCCATCTCCGTCCATCTGCTGCTCCACTACACTTGACCCAGATCCATATCACCCCTTCTCCTTTTTCCGTGGCTTCCCTCTCAGCTTTCAGCCCTCTTTCTGTGTCATCTTTCCTTTTTCCCCCCTCCATCTCCCATCTGAAGCTCAAATGTCACACTATTTATATTCCTTTTATCCAAATACATCCCTGCCGCCTTCCAGCCCTGTGTGGTCAAATCAAGGTAAAATTGAAACTAGAAAAGCCTTCTTTCAAACAGGGAGTGGAGGAAGAGTCCATACCTCCTCCTTCTGTGGTGCTGTGCTCCTCCCTCATGGTTAAGGAGGAGATGGAGATCTTCAGCGAGAGGTGGGGGTCTGTGGTGCTGCAGACCTGGATGGCCGCCTCAGGCACACACGACCGGACTTCATACCTGTGGTCGGTCATCGTCTGCAAAGCAGAGCTGAGCCATTAATTAAAAACTGAAAATCAGCTTTAACTCAAGCTGACAGAAAACTGATGGAGATGAAACAACATGAGATCAGAAAAACGCTTAAAAACACACAGATCTGAACTTTCCTCAGACACAAAGTTTCACCATAGATCCTGATCACAGCTCTGAGGTTAATACCGCCCCTTTTATTTCTACAACTTTTTCTTCTTTTCATGTTTCTTTTTTTTTCTTTTGGGAGGGGCAAACCTAATTTGTGTTATTTTTCAGCACTAACATGGATATAATAAGAAAACCTGTGCAGGTTTGGATTGTTTAACTTTGTTCTGGTGATGCGGTTCAGAGATCGTCTTTAACGGAAAGGGATGATGCTTTACGGCTAATTAATCGTGGCGTTTAATACCAGGATAAACGGTGGAATTAAGTTCTTGTGGGAATCCTATGGCACTACGCGGCGTCTCGGAAGAGAAAGTGGTGAAGTGGTTTCTCAGCCTCGGGAGGCAACAGCTCCAGGAATGTAGAGAACGGTCAAAGCTCACCTCTCAGGCATGTGAAATGTACCTACCACCTTCCTCCACAACGTCCTGCCTTGGCCTAGCTATCATTTACAACTCAAGTCGCTTTATTAACCCTTTACAGCCTGAGTTCTCCCAAGTGGGTAATGTTAGGAACAGAAAGCACCAAAATGTGACAAAATGGCCATTTTGGAGAGCTCAGCTGAACTGTCTGTACTAAAACCTCTAATTTTGCCCATGCAGAGATAATGTATTGTACTATGATAAGCTAAAAGTTTAGAGTTACAGCTGATGTAATATTAATATGTAATATTAATATTCATCCAGTTTTTGGGCAAGCCTGAAACCTTTTTCATTTGTTTTATGTGCCATCATTATTTCTTCACCCTATACTTATATTTAAACAGCTCAAAACTGCTCCCTTAAAGATGTCTCCAAAAGCATTAAAGAGACTCTGTGGTTGCAAACTAATGTCATTATAGGTGAGCAATTTTCAAACGGAGGCTTAAAATAGGCAGAGGGCTCAAAGGGTTAATGATGCTTTTACAGTCATTACAAGACAAGCAAAAACAAGACAGGTTATAAAGATGAATATCTTCTCCTGGTGTGTCTGACATGACACAGCTGGTTCACTGACGGGATTATTTACATTCTGATGAATTCAACTTTCCAGAAGGTTTTCTACATTAACCCTGATCACCTCCTTCATCTATCTACCACTATCATTAAGACAGTTCATGTATTTAAATGTTGGCATCCATCCGTCCATCCGTCCATCCATCCATCTTCTATCACTTATTTGGGTGGAGTCGTTGGGAAACCCAGACTTCCCTCTGCCCGGCCACATTTGCCAGGTCATTCGGGGGGATCCCGAGGCGTTCCCAGGCCAGCCGAGAGATGTAGTCCCTCCAGCTTGTCCCCGGTTTGTCTCTGGGTCGCCTCCTGGTGGGATGTGCCCGGAACACCTCACTAGGGAGGCATCCAGGAGACATCGCAGTCCGATAAAGCCAACAGAACCACATCATCCGCAAAGAGCAGAGACCCAATCCCGAGTTCACCGAACCGGATCCCCTCAACACCTCGGCTGCACCTAGAAATTCTGTCCATAAAAGTTATGAACAGACTCGGTGACAAAGGGCAGCCTTGGCGGAGTCCAACCCTCACCGGAAACGATTCTGATCTACTGCCAGCGATGTGGACGCTCTGGCACCGGTCATCCAGGGCCCACACTGTGCCCACTAAATAAAACCTTTTTACGTTTTTAAAGTGGTCCATCAGGAAAATATAAGCTTCTTCCCTCTTTTTCTTTCCTGAGCCATCATGGAAATGATGTGATGAATATTTATTGTAGGCGTTCACCTGGCCTTTTATAGCCACCATGTGACAAGGCGTTCCCTCACGTGCACCCGCTTTAGAGTGGATTCTGATTTATGAATGGAAACAGGCGTGTGCGCACTTTTATAAACCTGAAAGTTTTTGTGTGCCACATTTCCATTTTTCCTTACACACACCACCTGTAGTCTGCTTTGCTACACACAGTTTTATAAATGAGGCCCCACGTCTGGACTGGAAAATCAAAGACCTTCAGACAACCACTGATCTAAGCCACTTTAAACCATTACAACAAATTATGGCTGTTGAGAAGACAAATATAAAGAAATGAGTTGTGAATCAAACCAGCGCTGGTCCATCCATCGGCTCTATCTAGACTCTTTCTGTCCTTGCAGCTCTTGTCAAATTTTGTTCAGGTCATTCTTGAACATATTTCAACTTAATCTAATCTTGTTCCAACTCTCTTCATGTCTTCCTCTCTTGCATGTGGACACTGGTTTATACACTCACTGGAATTCAGATTGCTTTACATTTAATGTTTTTTTTAGGTGTTTCTTTCTTATTTAAACTTTTTTGATTTGATGCATTTTTGATTTTTGATCAGGAAGTAAAGCAGCATTTGTCTGGAGACCATTTTCTCTACTCTTCTGCATCAGTTGCAAAGCTGCAAACTCAAAGTGTTGAAAAGGTGACAAGTTAAACCTCTTTAGGAAGGTCTGGGGTCATCGTGTTCTTTTAAAGGTCAGCTCAGGCTGTAAAGGAGGAGAGGCTGACGGTACCTGGATCTGCAGCGGGAGGTTGGCGCTGACGGTGTACAGCAGCAGTTTGGTGGGTTTCTCCCTGCACATCAGCACCAGCTCCAGCTCCATGTCGTCTTTGATCAGTAGACCTTTGGCGACCAGGCCGACACGCATCACCCCACACAGCACCGACGTCGCTTCGGATCTGGAGGACAGCCAGAGTCAGGTCACCTCACAGCCACAGGAAGTTTACAGGTGATAACCAAGACTGGAATAGATTAGACCATTTCTAATCACGATTAATCACATTGTTTCCTGCAATTAATTGCATGATGAATTGTAAGAAATTGCAGAATTAATTTAATAAATTGCATGATTAATCATGATTAATTGCACAATTATTTGTACACATAAACGTGATCATTTGCATGACTAAGCGGGATTGACTGCACAATTAATCACTATTAATTGTGCAGTCACTATTAATAATGATTATTGCATGTTATGTCGTAATCAATTTCACAATTTTTGCAATAACTGCACAATTATCACTATGAAATTCATGACTAATCTGGATTAATTGCTCGATTAACTGCACAGTTAATAGTGATTAACTGCATGAGTACTTTTAATTGCACAAGTATACTAAAACTTGTAATTAATTGCATGATTATTCACAATTGTTTGCAATATTACTTTGAATTGCATAATTAAATGCAATTCATCACATGATCAACCAAAGTTAATTGCATGACAAATAATAATAAAGATTAATAAAAAAAAGATTTTCATGAATGACTTCAGATCTAACGGCTGGTGAATGACTTCATCCAAAAAAAAAACAACCTTTTTATTTAATTACAGCCTGGCAGACCTTCGGGATTCTAGCTGTTAATAATCTTCCTGGAGCATCTCCCACAACATGGACTTCCTCTGTACCACACGGTCAAGCTGCTCCCTTAATAAATCAGGAGGGTTCAGATCCTGAAACTGAGCCAGTCCTCCGTTACAGTCAGAATCCACATTAGAGAATACATCCATTACAGAATGGGGCGGACCATAAATACAGACCCTACACATGGTCCACAGGGTTCAGCATGGTCTTACAATATTTTGTAATTGCTTTCCTACTTCAAGGTCCCTTCCACTCTGTAAATCTCATATTTTAAACCCTGTAAATATCCTCACGCTGCCTCCACCATCCTGGACTGATGGGTATAAAGCTCTGTTCTTGCATCTTTTCGTTTGGTCTGTGTCACAAATTTTCTTCTGTGTGATACAACAACCTCAAACTTGGACTCGTCTGTCCACAATAACTTGTCTTCCAGTGTTTCTTTTTATTGACCAGTCTAAGACATGTCCAACTTTCTGTGACAGTGGACATTCTCAGATATTTCTTTTAATACACAGATGTGCATCGAGGCCTCCAGCTCCGTCTTCGGTCCTTGTTAGAGCCAGTTTGTGCTGTAAACAGCACTGAAGAGATTTCTTATGTTAGCCTTCCTCACCGAGCACAAAGAATGCCACGCCCCCTTATTAGTACCACAGTTTCAGGCATGCAAAATGGTTTTCTTATCATCAATTAGCCATTTAATAATATTTAGCTGGATTAGGAGAAAAACCAGGAGACTGATGTTTAGGCCTGTCATGATAACAAATTTTGCTGAGATAAATTTTCTGTGTAACGTTTTCTGAGGGAGACCAAATAAAAGAGAGTTGCCGTAATCTGGGCGAGACGTGACTAGACTAAGAACAAGGATAGAAGCAGAGTGGGGTGTGAGGGAGGAGGCGTGAATGGTTGGTATTACGAAGATGAAAGCAGGCTGTACAGGTGATGTTATGACATGGGATGTGAAGGAAACTGTGCTACCAACCGAGGATGACACCCAGACTTTTGACCTGAGGGGAGGGAGGAATGACAGCATTATCTATGACAGCAGTGAAACTGTGAGATTTGGCACCTATGAGAAACATTTCAGTTTTTCCACCGTTACATTTAAGTGTATATGTGAAGCGGGACTTTATTTCATTAAGAGAAGGGATGAAGGTGGGAGAGCTGAATCAGGTAGAGCTGGGTGTCATCTGCATAGCAATGAAAGTTGATAAGTTTCCAGACAATATGACCAAGGGGAAGCTTTTAAATGAATAGCAGCGGCTCCAGGACTGAACCCTGGGGCACACCTGCAGCAACTGGAAGCCAGCGAGAGGTGAAAGATTTTAGTTGAACAAACTGAGTGAAGTCTGACAGATATGATTTAAACCAGGTGAGGGGTGTGTGTATGATGCCAACACTGGAAAGTCTATCAAGAAGGATGGTGCGTGAAATGGTGTCGAAGGATAGATAACGGACCAGAATCGGCTGACAGAAGGAGGTCATTACACAAGAAAACATTTTTTTTCTTTCAAAACCAAAGAAATTTGCAAGTGATCCCAAACTTTTATCTGTGGTGTACATGATCTCCCTCCGAAGATAACACAAGACGTTAGAGAGGGAAATTATTTTTCACGGTGCTGAAAAGGTGGTGCACGCCATAAATGACCTCCTGCTCTGAAAGCATGATTACCCACCAGTCTGATGATAAGATGATCCATTTTAATTAAAGCATTTCAGTCTGGTCTCCTTAACTCTTTATAAATGTAAGATGAAACTAAGTACTGGAGGACTCACTTTGTCTCAGCAGCATCTTCCTCCACCGTGTTGCCATCAGTCTCCTCATTTATAGAAGTCGTCCCTGAGGACTTTTTGAGGCCGTCCATCCAATCAGAGACCTTCTTAAGGGCTCCCTCCACAGTGGAGACCAGCGTCTGGACAGCCTCCAGCTCCTCCGGGGCTGGATAGATGCTGGCATGTTTGGCCATGACATGGCGGTCGTCATTTGCAAACGACCGGAGCGGCCTCTAAAGGACAACATAAGACACAGAACAGCTCAGTCCTGCCTCGTTTCACTCCCTTTCCCCTCCAGCTCTAACTTTCAGCAGGTAGCTGTAGCTCACATTAAGATCTCACATTCAGGTAAAACTGTAAAAACCCATTTTTATTTTCTTATTTGTTGTTTGCATTTTATTTAATAACTTGTGCAGCTCTTTGGTCAACATACATGATTTCTACATCCATGCTGCAAACATACACGCTTACACATGCAGCTTGATCTGCTGTTTGTTAGTAGATTTCACCCTCAGCTGCTTTCTGTAAACATACTGTGTTCCTAAAGCTCTGATGGAGGGAGTTTTAAAGGTCACGTGCAGCCAATAACAAGAAAACTGGCTTCATGGTTTCAAAGAGGGATTATCATCATTATCATTCATCCTCCAACACAATCATCAAAGCGACGCTCGTGCTGGCTAATTACACAGAAAAGTCTGGAAACTTGCAGAAGGAAGCAGAGCGAATCCAAAGCAAACACGTTTCTTTGAACTCTGTTTTTAATTCAGACGCCTGCCGTTGTTTTCTTCAGCGTCAGAAACACGATGACGGCGTCACCTGAAGCGCCGTCCGCTGCCGCCTGCGTACAGCTGCTGCTACCTTTCCTTTACATTTCTGACATGTCCGTAGGGACAGGTCCTCTGTGTGGACGCTCCTCCGTCCTCCTGCTGGGCATCATGAGGTGCTCTCAGTCCAAGGTTAAACGCCACATTTCTCAATCATCACTTCCTTTTCAACTCCCACTGCAAGCCCCCCTCCCTGCCTGCAGCATGTACGCACCCCTCATTAGTGAGTTATTTATGATGGTGCTTTAATAATTCATGGCTGTGAAACTCTGGGCTTGTGCTGCAGTTGTGAGGGTCATTCATCACATCCCAGCTAATCTCTGGCTCAACTGCCGGGAGCTGTGTAACAGCAAAGTGTGGCCAGCGTCAACAGCCATAACCCACAACCGTAGACACAAAACATTAACAAGATCTAAACCAAAGATTATGACTTTCACAGCACAGACGCACATCCTGGATCTCGCTGCGCTGTTTGTTGGGAGTTCAGCCTCGCAACGCAATTAGGAGATAACAACGTTCACCACTTTAATTAATTACACCGCGGTTTGGCCACAGAAGCCATTCGCTTTCATCTGACACACATATCAGAAATAATTTCTTTAACATTTACTTTTGTCTGTAACATCATTTAGGAAGATGAAAAGTGACATGCTGGCTTTAACCCTTAAAACTCTGCAACATCACCATCGCACCATCACTTATATCACCAGTGTCTCAGCA
Organism: Melanotaenia pygmaea; assembly: GCA_036919955.1. Lineage (NCBI taxonomy): Eukaryota > Metazoa > Chordata > Actinopteri > Atheriniformes > Melanotaeniidae > Melanotaenia > Melanotaenia pygmaea. Next base: position 2,054,631 of record JBAFSZ010000013.1, on the reverse strand, counting down.
GCGGTGGTGTGTAGCTCTGTGGAGTAAATGTGATGGATAGTTACCCTTTAGCTGATCTACAGAAGTTTTCCTGGCATTTCTGTCCCGTCCAGGAGGTTTACAATCAGCCACTAAATGTGGTTTTATTCAGAGACTCTATCTGGTAAATCCACCATGATCCATGATAACAGCTTTATTTATCACATTTCACCATAAA
>JBAFSZ010000013.1:2024182-2034506 GCA_036919955.1 Melanotaenia pygmaea | reverse complement strand
AAGTGAAACTGCTGTATTCAAGAACACGCGCAGAGAAACCTATGTGGATGTGCTGGAGAACTCGGCCACACGGCGACGCAGAGACTGTGTGGAGACGTTCAGGAAGGATTTTGTTATATTTCTGATGTGTGGAATAAAATCCAGCTCAGAGTCGAAAAGAACACCCAGGTTCCTCACACACTGCGAAGGACTAAAATTATGTAGTTATGATAAAATCTCTCTCTTGCCCTCGGGAACGATAATTAAAACTTCAGTTTTGTCCTGATTGAGCTGTAAGACGTTCTCTGCCACCCATGACTAAAATATCTAAAATACAGTTAAAAAGGACGTTAACTGTCTCAATCAGGAGACACAGCGATGTAAAGCTGTGTGTCATCAGGAAAGCTGTGAAAATCAATGCTGTGTCTCCTGATGACGTCCCCAAGAGGAAACATGTACAAATTATAATGTATTGGTCCTAAAATTGATCCCTGGGGAACCCCACACTTGACTTTATGGATTCTTGAGGAGCATGTATCCATACTTACAAAGAATTGGCGATCTGTGAGATAGGAGTAAAACCATTTTAGAACAGTACCTGAGAGGCCCACCAGACTTCTTTATCTGTCTAGTAAAATCTGGTGATCAACTGTATCGACGGCGGCACTAAGATCCAGTAGAACCAGGACAGAAAGTTTCTGTGAGTCTAAATTAAGTCTAAGGTCATTAATAATTTTTAAAAGGGCATCACGGTACTGTGGTTTGTCCTAAAAACAGATTGATGTTTTCCTAAAATTTTGTGTTTATTAAAAAACTCATCCAATTGAATAAAAAACAACTTTTTCTGTCATTTTACTTAAAAAAGGTAAGTTGGATACAGGTCGGTAGTTATCAAGAATGTTTAGATCTAAATGACTCTTCTTCAGAAGGGGCCTCACCGCCACCGTTTTAAAGGCAGCAGGGAAGACGCCCGTCTGAAGAGAGTAGTTTACTATGTTTAAAAGCTCAGGCTCAAAGAAACCATAAAATGTTTTTAAAGGGGTGTGGGAATTGGGTCTAAAAGGCAGGTTGTTGGGTTTAATTGGGAGAAAACTCGACCAAGCATCTTTGCATGAACCAGGACAAAACTCTGCAGTGTTTCCTCAGTTGTGTTTGTTAAAAGATCAGTGGTTTTAAAAAGGAGTGTTGGGTTGTTTTTGTTATCTGTAATGAGGTTTGAATAGCTTTATTGCCTGTTTTACTGAATTATTGTAGATTTTGAGTTGTTCCTTTAAAATTTCATGATGGACTGTTAATTTTGTTTTACTCCATTTCCTCTCTGCTCTCCTGCAGCTTCTTTTAAACTTATTAATTTTCTGGCTTCTCCATGGTGTTTTAGATTTAACTCCTAATGTTTTTGTTTTAAGTGGAGCTGCTGAGTCAATGGCTGATTTTAGTTTGTTGTTAAAATGATCAACAATAAAATCACACGATGCCGGTGAGATCCCAGCAGTTTGGTTTAAAGTTCCAATAAAATTTGCAGCCACTTCAGAAGTAATTTATCATTTCCTCACAGTTCTGACAAGGTCTCCCGTTGGCTAAAACTGGTGATGTTAATAAACACACAGTAGTGGTCTGACACAGCCAGGTCAACAACAGAGGACACACCAGTGGACAGGCCATAAGTTATGGCCAGGTCCAGGGTGTGTCCTCTGTTGTGTGACATGCTGATGAAAACCCAGGCTGTTTAAAATGTTTACAAACTCGCTGGCATAGGAAACATCACTATTCAGCTTAGCCTTCTTCTCACTGTTTAAACACTGTTGTATTTAGTTAAAAGTTGAAAAAAATCTTTGTTTCGTTTTGTACATTTCAAATAGAGACAGTACTACTATGTGCAAAGGACTTATTAAAACTGACCTGCTGTGGTTTTAGTAGACTGAAGGACAGGTTTTACCCCACAACCATCAGGATGCTAAATGCTGATCAGCTGTCAGACAGCAGACATGTTCACATGATTCACTTCATAACCTCATGTTTCCAACCTGCAAGGGACTGAGTGCAATAAACCTCGTCTACTGTATTTATGCATTTTTGTACAGGCATCACGTATATGAGTGATTTTTCTATACATGTATGTATATCTCTAATACAACAGCCCTTCAACATTAGTGTGTATTTGCACACACATATATATATTATAAATATGTACACATGTTTAAATATATATATACCCATTTCTAAACTCACCGTACAGTTTCCTGTTTACAGCTGATGTGGCAGCGCAAGTGCAGCAGCTCTGATGGCCCTTTGAGATGTATACATTAATTTGTATATAGATATATCTTTTTTCTCAACAAGCTTATGTTTCATATTTACACTGAAAGAGCTGCAGCTTATATTTTCGTTGTACAACACGATGAAAGATTCTGATTCTATGGTTTTAGTTCCATGAAAAAGCAGCAGAGTGAGACATCTCTGATTTTTCACTTCTCTCCTGTGAAGGGGTGAAATCTCATCCACACAGAGTGCAACACAGTTTGGTTAATAGCAAGTAACTCAGCTGGTTAGTGACCAGCATGTAATTAATAAATGAAGAAGAAGAAGAAGCGCAGCGTATATAACTTTACACAGAAGCATGAGAGGAAAACCAGTTGCCGTTACTCCATCAGGGATCGTAGTAACTGCAGCCGTTCTCCTTCTTGGTTGGTTTTTTTTTGATAAATCAAGCATCCTGGCGATCAGTCATGCAGATTTTACTAAGTGGGGGGTCTGAAGTGGTCTTACTACCATCATCTCTCACGTTACACACTCATAAAACACACTCTGACTTCTTCTCTTTCACACATACAGTCTCTCTCTTTTTCACACGCTCACACAAAGCTGACACCCTCCATCTGGCATGCCCCCCCATCTATCACTTTGCATCACCAGCCATCTTGAAATGGAAGAGGATGACGTTGATCTGTCATGTTGCACCACTCTGCAGCCCTGCATGTGTGGCTGGCTGCTGTACTGCTGCATCAGCACAGTGCTGGGTTACAGCGATGAGCGTGTGCATGTGTCAGCTCGCTCCGTGTCACTTAGCAGCAGGTGGACGGTGGAGGGAGAGCCTGCCTCTCTGCTGCAGCCTGTTTCCACACAAACACACCAGTCTGGATGCTTTTCACACCTCATTGCTTTGCTTTCACACTTATTTCCATCCTGTGGATTTATAGCAGCTCGATAATAGCAAACATCTTCTGTGGCTAAACTGATATGAGGAGTCAGTGATCATTTTATCCCATTTAGAAACGCAAGTGGAATAACAGTACGAGACCTTACCAGTATGAGTAAACTGATTCAAATCATACCTATAAAATACACCTGTAGCTTCAGTCACTGGACTCTGTGGACATCTCGTTGTAGCTATAACTCTATAAAGACTCTAGAATGAGAACGTGTCTTTCATAATGAACATTTTCATCACATGTTCTCAGTTCTACCAGAACCGGGTCGTCCTCTTCATCAGGACCAGGTTCTAGTACCGGGTCGCCCTCTTCATCAGGACCAGGTTCTAGTACCTGGTCGTCCTCTTCATCAGAACCAGGTTCTAGTACAGGGTCGTCCTCTTCATCAGGACCAGGTTCTAGAACCGGGTCATCCTCTTCATCAGGACCAGGTTCTAGTACCGGGTCGTCCTCTTCATCAGGACCAGGTTCTAGTACCGGGTCGCCCTCTTCATCAGGACCAGGTTCTAGAACCGGGTCATCCTCTTCATCAGGACCAGGTTCTAGTACCTGGTCGTCCTCTTCATCAGGACAAGGTTCTAGTACAGGGTCGTCCTCTTCATCAGGACCAGGTTCTAGAACCGGGTCGTCCTCTTCATCAGGACCAGGTTCTAGTACCTGGTCGTCCTCTTCCTCAGGTCCAGGTTCTAGTACCTGTTCGCCCTCTTCATCAGGACCAGGTTCTAGTACCGGGTCGTCCTCTTCATCAGGACCAGGTTCTAGTACCTGGTGGGATCTTTTTAATCCTGGTGTGATAGATGGAGCAGGTGGAGGAAACCTTCCTCAGAGGTTTTCTCCATGTTGACATGGATCAAGGTCACCAAACCAGATTTTTCAGGAAGGAAAATTTCAAGTCTGGTCCTAAAGGTAGAGGTGGTGTCTGCTTTCTGAAGCCAGACTGGGAGCCGGTTCCATAGAAAGGGATCTGATAACTGGAGGTTCTAGCTCCCATTCTACTTTTAGAACCTCTAGGAACCACCAGTAAACCTGCAGTCTAGCGAAGCTCTGATGGAAAAACTAGGAACTCTGGGATCTTTAAGATCCAGTGGATCCCACCTGATTCGCTGTAGCATTTGGATCACAGCAGCAGTTGGTCTAATTTTCTATAAAAAAAATCTGTTTAGATGGAAACCAGCTAAAAACTAGAACGAGTGGAGAAGCTGGTGTTGGTGCGTTTCAGTGAACTGGAGATGAACAGGTGGATGAGGACTCCACTGCTTTATGAAAATCTGTTGAGCTAAGCCGTAAATACGTCACTCATCTCAGATATAAACAGTACATGCGCACCAACGTCGTATTTGACAGATGAGATAATCAGAGAAACACTTGATGGCTGTTTCCAGTTTGTTCTGCAGGCTGAAACTCAGGTTAGACAGCTCATTAGTTCAGGTCCACGGCACTGTGATGAAGAGTTTAATACATCTTTACCTTCAGTCTGGATCTCAGATTAAATTGTGTTGTCTCATTAATCAGACGTTTAGGGATTCTTTGTGGTGGCTAAGAAACGGGGCATTTCTCCTTTCAGGAGTTTCTGTCCTCAAACTAAACTCATAAAACCTTCCAGCTTTTTAAATACACTGACATGTACAAGTTAGCTGTTCAGTTTTCATGCTGCTGTTTAGTTTAATTCATGATTCAAACAAAAACAAAAGATAATCCAAATACAAGACTGAAAAGCAGAAAGAAGAAAAGTCTTTTATAAACTGACCGTTACCAGAGCAACCAAACATAAAAACAACCGTAAAACATTAAAAACAACTAAAACAGTATAAAAATATACACATCGACCATGCCCTCGGGTAAAATAGATCATAAATGAACTAAAAAGCCGGTACCAGAGGACCTCAGGGTAAAGGGCTCGGAATTTAAAAGCTGGTCTGATGAACAAAAAGGACCATGAAAACATTCATAAACTACTAAAAGAACCTTAGAAAAACCTAGAAAATCGTTTCCCATCTCTATACGTGATTTATTTATCTGTTAGGCTTCGTTTAGTAACATGTGGCTCCAGGCTGAAAGAATTATAAATGTGAAAACTAAAGATGAGCGAACACATTATTCCTTCCAGAAACACAACAGTTAGTTCAAATTAATGAGAATAAAACAGTTATTTGATTTATGAGCTGTTAATTTATTCTGTGGGATTTATTCAGTGGTTGAAATAAGAAAATAAAAATCCTGAATTTCACCAGCAGTTTGCTGATTCCTTCGCTTCCTGCAGCTGTCGTATCTTCATCCTCCTTCCTCTGCTCATCTCTTTCATACTTTCACTGTCACACAAAACCAACACTGCCCTGTTTGCTCTAAGAGTCACCTTCACTTTCGCTGTTAATCACCTCTTCCTCAGTTTCTCCTCGCTGCAGGTCTGCCCATCGCCTCCATCTTCATGTCACCTCCAACCCTGAATTACAATCAAGGGATCAGGATGGAGAAACACAGTAAAACTGCCGAGTGCAGCAGCGGAATAAATCAGCATTTGCTGCATGTTCATGTTAAAGTGTTGAAGGGATGTGGACACATGCTGGTCATGCTGGTTATGCTGGTCATGCTGGTTATGCTGGTTATGCTGGTTATGCTGGTTATGCTGGTTACCCCCAACTCTGACCATCAGGTAACTTTATTAACACCTGATTTGTTTTCCAGTAAAATAGGACATGTCATCCGTTGTAAAAAATAAATAAATAAATAAGAACATGTTCAAAACAGACACAGAAGGACAACAGAACGAGTACAAACACAAGTATAAATAAAGCTGGAGTTTGGAAAGAAACTGACTGGATTCATGGATCTGGTTTGTTGGGCTGAATTCCCGGATCCACCTCACAGAGAACCTCGTGGTCCTGTGTGAACAATCTGATCTGATCTTCTTTATTTGAGTCAGGTGTGTTGAAGCAGGAAACACTGAAAACCTGCAGGACAGCGACCCTCGAGGACCGACTTTGGACACTCCTGATCTAATAGTACAAAGGGAGACAGTTTTCAGACCCCTCTCTTATGGAACCAGCTCCCAATTCTATTCTATTCTATTCTATTCTATTCTATTCTATTCTATTCTATTCTATTCTGTTTCTATTCTGTTTCTATTCTATTCTATTCTGTTTCTATTCTATTCTATTCTATTCTATTCTATTCTGTTTCTATTCTGTTTCTATTCTATTCTATTCTATTCTATTCTATTCTGTTTCTATTCTATTCTATTCTATTCTATTCTGTTTCTATTCTGTTTCTATTCTATTCTATTCTATTCTATTCTATTGGTGAGTTTGCTCTTACACTCAAGCGTAGGGGGAACACATTGTTTTGGTGATGAGTTGCAGTTTTTCCTCCTGCTCTGAAGGTGGCAGCAGGGGCGGTATCGGCTGGTAAACTCACACAGGTTCTGTAAGTAGCTTGTGGATAAAAACAAAGAAATAATTTGATCAGCTTCTTATCAGCTTGATCCACTGGGTGTTGTTTTAAAAATGGTGGTTACTACACAAATTCAGAGAGAAGATCCAGAAGTCCGGAAACTCGTAATTCCAAATTGACCAATCATAAGGAAGTACATGGTTACCACGTAACCATCCGCGTAGCAGCGGTGCACGTCAGGTCTGGAAGAGGTGCGCATCAGGCCTCCGCGGACCTTTGTGGCGCCTACGGCAGTGACGCAGACACCATGCGAGTGTAAATCTGCCTTAAGAGTTGCAGAGTCTGTTGGTCTCTCCTTCCTGTCCTCTCCAGCCCAACCGGTCCTGGCAGAAGGCCGCCTTCCGTAAACCGGGTTCTGCTGGAGGTTTTTCCTCTATGTTAAAAGGGGATTTTTTCCCTTCCACTGTCGCCCCGTGCAGCTCAGGGTGGAGGACTAAAGTGATGTTTAGTTACGATGCAATCTGTTGGTTTCTCTTAGCTAGGTTATTATTTATGAACTAACGAGTATGGATACTGATTGTATGACAATGAATTGGCTGATTGTAAGTAAAGCGACCTGAGATGACATTGTTGTGAATTAACACTGTACAAATAAAGCTGAACTAATTTCCCAGGGCAGCGTTAGCCATGTTAACCATGTTAGCCATGTTAGCCCTGTTAACCATGCTAGCCATGTTAACCATGTTAACCATGTTAGCCATGTTAACCATGTTAGCCATGTTAACCATGTTAGCCCTGTTAACCATGTTAACCATGTTAGCCCTGTTAACCATGTTAGCCATGTTAGCCACGTTAGCCATGTTAGCCCTGTTAGCCATGTTAACCATGTTAGCCATGTTCTCACTAATGCAGGTAAACCACTGAGGAACTTGCTTTTTGACTGTATAATAAGTTAGTAACTAGGTTTAGTTTAACACAGGATGTTGGTTTGGCGGCGGTCTGCCGGACTAAGCTACGTTTTTGTTTTTTTTTAATGTTTTTTGAAGGGACTCTGGAGCAGATCTGGGGCTCACCGCTGGCAGCCTGCAGGGCTACAGGAAGAAAAACGACATCAACTCCTGCATTAGATGAAGTGGTAAATATTTGATGAGCTGCTGCTTGTTTCTCGCTGTTTCATGGACATCCAAGGTCAGAAGACTGCAGTCTCCCTCTCAGACAGATGAATCTACTTACAGCCACATGGAGGAATATAATGACACAGACACCCTGGCTGGATCTGATCTGTGTTTCTATTCTGGTCAAGACTGTAAACGGAATACATCCGCACTTAGTAAACCAAGTTACTATCACTTAAATATAAAGTCATTATTGTGTTAAAATTACATCTTAATAGGACAAAACCCTTTTTTTTCCCACCAAACATCCTGTTTTCATATCTATGCTGTTATACCTTGAACATCTTCATATCTTAAACATAATTTAATAAAGTTATTAATTCAAAATCACTGGAATTTGCTTCAGGCTGCACAGTGGTTAGCACCGCGGCCTCATGTTAATAAGGTCGTTGGTTCGAGCCTTGGCTGGGGGGGCGGTTTGAACAGGGGCCTTTCTGCATGGGTTCTCTCCTGGTAATCCGGCTTCCTCCCACCAAAGGCATCCATGTTGGCTAAACTGGTCACAGATGTGTTTGTTTGTCTCTCTGTGGTGGTCTGGCAACCTGTCCAGGTGTACCTGCCTTTGACACCCCTTCATACCTGAGACATGCCTCGAAGCCTTGGCTCCAGACGTTGCATCATTACTCCCCACCGCCCTGGTTGGTACTGTCTTTATATTTGGGTACCTCCAGCACTTTCCTTCAGGCTCACGTGTTAAAGGCTCCCACCACCAGCAACCATGCCACGTTCCCCTTTCTTCCTCATTCTGATGCTCAGGTTGAACATCGTCTTCACCCCGTCTACATGTATTGAGTTGCTGCCATGTGATTGGCTGCTCAGTATTAACAGTGCGGACGGCTGAATACTGAGTACTGAGATGTTGAGACAAGAAGAAGATAGAACTGTTTATAGAGGGAGGAAGATTCGACTAAGACTCAGGTGAGGATAAATCATATGTCCAGAAGAAATAAAAATAAATAAAAACAGGAAGCAAAGAAACAAACGGTACAAAGAAAAGAAAACACAATAAACATACATCATTGATTATCTAACAAAATGTAGTAATAATCAATTCAACGTTTATTTTGTGTCCTGCTAAAAAAGCAAACTGACGGATCTGTGCAGGAAGACGTTCAAAAATGAATTTTAAATCACAAACAGAAGCTGCAGCTGTTTGGTGTGTCAGGTGTTTAAAAATACCTCCAGTTCATCAGTGCTGCTCGTGCTCGTTCGTCATCAAAGACTCGTCAATATCATTTATAATTATACACACTGCACAGAGAGACGCCTGCATCTGTCTGCTGCTGGTGAGGACGAGGAAGAAGAAGAGGAAGAGGAAGAGGAGGGGGAAGAAGCTCTGTCTGCGAATCTCAATATGAATTCAGTATTTACTAAAATTAAAAATCAATTTCTACAAACAAAGGCTACAAACTAACAAATATACAAACATTTTCAGCCTGGTTTTTATTCAGTTTCTATTCATTCATTCATTTTCTCTTGCTTTAGATGTTTCTTTGTTTTACTTGGATTTTATTCAATTACTCATTAACTTTATGTATTTATTCCTTGTACGTGTGTTTTTCGTTCATCTTTGGTTTGTTATCATTTCTAGTTTTTTCCTCCGGCTAGCTCTTCTTCTGTGGTGGGACGGATAGCCGGACACATAAACCTTTATGTTCTGTTTTGCTTTGCTTTCCTTCTGTTCATCATTTTTTTATTGATTGAATAAACATCCTGTGTGACCAGTATGTTTGTTTGACCAGTAAAAACCTGATTCTGGACAAATCATTACAAAGGGAAGGTAAAATGAAAACAATCGGGAATCTTAGGTCAGTGATCCGAGTATTTTCAGGCTTTTTGTTTCCCTTTTGAAATGAAAAAATGAAAAACAAACAAACAAACAGGAAAAGCACTTTTATTCCCGTTTTTGTTTCTTAAATAAAATGTAAAATCATAAAATGAACGATGTTTTCTGTTTATCCCAGCCTGATACTCTTCGTCTGGCTCTTTAAGTGAAACTAACTGCTGGCTGAACGTCGACAGTTTCAGTCGTCGGAGGTTTGCTGACCCGATGGGTCATTTCAAGTTTTCTGTTATACACGTGCACATTAACTGTACCTGCAGCTAAGCCATCAGTTTGTTTGAGTAGTGCAGCGTGGAAGAAAACTCCACGCTAAAGGCGGATATGGAGCCTTTTCTCCATGTCCGGCGCTCTTTACGTGGTTTAATTTAGTTCCTCTTACCCTGACCGGACAGAGCAGTACCACCAGAAAACGTGGGGGCAGTGTTGAGCAGTACAGCTGATGTGCAACCCGTGAAAAGAACATAGAAGAAGGAGAAGACGTATTTAATGGCTGCACAGACCGTAGACACACACGCCTCATAGACTGACGCTGCCTATTGGAGATGATCACCGCGGCCTCAATGTTTGCTTCCTCAAAAGTGATTAAGCAGTCCAACTCCATAATATTTAATTTCATCTGGAAAAATAAAACTCATTACATCCGCAAATCACAATTGGTAAAAGAATACGAAAATGGAGGTTTAAAGGCATTAGATTTTGAATCCATTATTGCTGCTTTCAGAGTAAAATGG
>JBAFSZ010000013.1:1961919-1975724 GCA_036919955.1 Melanotaenia pygmaea | reverse complement strand
GTCTCTTAGCAACATAGTAGTGATGGTGATGTTTTTATGGTGAAATGTGATAAATAAAGCTGTTATCATGGATCATTCTGAATAAAACTACATTTAGTAGCTGGACTGTAAAAATCCTGGACGGATAGAAATGCTGGAAAACCTCCGTAGATCACATTTACCCCACAGAGCTACACACCACCGCTCCGGATGATGGTAGAGGAGGCAGAGTTCGGGGGCGCCAGCGATCTAGCGGAGTTTTAAGGGTAAAAGAGGGAAGAAGCTGAGAGGAATGTTTCTGGTGGAGCAGTGTGTGTACGCTCAGTAAAACCCAGCGGTGAGATGCTGACCTCCAGCTCAGAGTCGCTGGATTCGGGCTGACTGGCGGCTCCGGTCAGGAAGGGCAGCATGGGCTGACCCATCTTCGCCATGCGAGAGATTAATTTGGCTTTAGTGGCGTCTGGATTCTGAAGTTAGAAAAGAAAAAAAGAACAAAACGGTTTTCACCAACCAAACTCCACATAAAAACACGACACACATCAAATAAAAAGTTTACCGCCAGCTGTTCGCTCAGAGAGTTGGACTTCGCCCGCAGTGGCGGCTCCCTACAATGAGGAGGAAAAGGCTGTAAGAGCAGTCAGCAGCGCAGTAGACCACCTCGTCTGGTTTGAAATCTTACCCTGGTCTACCTGGACCAGAAGCAGCGGCTGGTACCGGAGACTCCGAGACCAGACTTTCCATGCTGGGAGCTGGCGACGGAGCAGCAGAGTCCCGGGAGCTGGCACTGGCCCGATCCGAACCACTGTCCTTGGAAAACTTCACCTAGAAGAAGGTGAAGCCTGCATTTTACCAACAACACGAGCAACATGGAGGAGACAGGCTGCAGGAGGGAAAGCTTCAGGACAGCAGGAGGATTTACCCGTCGAAGCTCCACCTCGAAGATGAGAGTGCTGTTAGCCGGGACTCGGTTAGCGACTCCCTTAGATCCGTAAGCTAGACTGGGTGGGATGATGACGAGACGACGGCCTGCCTTTTTCATCCCCAGCATCCCTTCCTCCCATCCCTGTCCACACAGAAGCACAAATCTCATTACCAGCACATTCACCAACAGCAGAAGTCGACCGCAGAGCTACACATTTACAACGAGAGAAAGAAAATAAATCAACCAAAGTAAGAGATGAAAACCCAAATAAAAGTTTCTCTGTTAACTACAACAGTAACATCTGCAGAAAAAAACAGAGCTGCTGAAAGGATCACCAACAAGATGGGACAGAAATGCCTGGAAAATGTCCGAAGATCACCTAAAGAGTAGATATCCATCACAGTTTCCCCCACAGAGCTACACACTACCGCACCTGAGACACTGGTGGTCATACAGGAGGAAGCTCAGGGAGAGCTGGCAATGCTGAGGAGCTTAAAGGGTTAAAAGCATTTAAAAGTTCAGTTTCAGAGCCATAAATGGGTCTTTTTTTTAAATTAAACTGTAAGAATTTAAATAGTTTATGCAACAATCACCTTCAGATGTTACCGTCTGGTTTAAACCAGAACCTGGTTGTAATGTGTTACTTCCACCACAAAGTGGCGCCAGTTCACCAAGCTGTGATTTCCATCAGTACTTCCCACCTCTAACCGGGACATCTAAAGCAGACTAGAAGTCGCTCTGCTTGACCCGCTACACCAGCTCGACCATTAGAACAACTGTCACATGTTAAAATCCTCCAACAACAAAAACCACGACAAAAAAGTTTAAATAAAGTCGTAAAGAGACGAAAAGACTCGGATCTTCTACTGAAGTCTGAGCTCACCTTGATCACTTTCCCGGCTCCGATTTTCAGCCTCAGCAGCTTTTCTTTGTTCTGGTTGGAGTCAAACACCTGAAACAACACGTGACATGAATCTAGCCAAGGATGGAACTGAACTCGTCTGTGATCATGTCCTGACAGGTGTTTAAATAAAGGTGAGAGGAAAGTCCGCTCAGCCATCAGCATGTAAGACAATCCTAGACCAGCTCTGAAAGAGTCCACTTGTTTTATGTTTCCTTACGCCTCACACATCACTAAACAAATGTTTGGAATGATGTTCTTTCAGATTAGAAACTTCCCAAAGATCCACGGGAAGAATGGCTAGCCTTGGAAAGTGTTGTATTTAGATCTAATCAACCAATTCATTTCATTTTGAGTCAAACTTTGTCCTGGTTTATGGGAAAATAAAAGGTATTAACAGCAATTCTTATATCCAGGAAAACCATCTGGATTAGCTGCTTCTGTTTTAAGAAGTGAGAACGAAGCATCGGCAGGTGAGACGGAGGCTGTTTACTCAGTCAGGACCTGGAATGTATGGAAGCCCGTTCCTGCCAAAAATAAATGAAAAATATTGACAAAGCATCTCAAAATTATGAGAGTCAAAGTCATGATTATGAGCCCAAGTTATTAAAATAAAATTAGGATTTTTCTATCTTGTAACAATAATGAGTTTTTATTATGACTTTTTCTTATGTCATTACTTTCAATCTAATAATTAGCTTTTTATCTCAGTTTAGATTTTTTTTATCTAATAATAATGAATTTTATCTAAAATGTACCTTTTCTGTCGTTATTATGACCTTTCTATATCATAATTAGCTTTTATCTAATAGGTTTTTTTAATCTCATAGTTATGACTTTATTTGATAATTCTCAGATAGTTTGTCTCGGATCATTTTTATTAGTAAGTGGCGGGAACGGGCTTCCACAGGAATGAGTGTTTCACCACTTATTTTACGATATTTTTATTTCGGGAAAACGTAATTACAGCATCTTTCTAGACTGGCAGATTATTTAACTTGATTAGAGTCTGAATCTTCTCAAGTTAAGTGTTTTTTTCCATTTAATGAATGAATGAAGTTAATGTTTGCAGTGGAACCGCCTCTCATAGCTCTTCCTCACCCAGATGTTACATTATTAATTCTTGTCTTGTTTTCTGTTTCAAACTAGAAGTAAAAAGTTTAAACCATAATAAAACAGAGCGAGACCTGTCCGATGGTGTGGTTCTCCAGGAGCCAGCCTGTGTAAACCACCTCCAGGGAGTCTCCATTCTCCACGGCTTGGCCCTCTCCGAGACTCAGATCCTGAATCACCACCGAATCTAAAGCAGGGGCGCTGTTTGCTTTGGCCAAACACACCTGAGAAGAAATGAAAACACCTCTTTTTTATATTAAAAGCAAAGTGATAAAGTGGAAGCTGAGCTGTTGGACCGGGAGGACGATGAAGTCCTCGTCTCCTCGCGTCTCACCTCTTTGCAGAAACCTGATGAAGTTTTGTCCGATTCGAACATCAGGGACCAGTTCTGCCTCTGGTCGTCGTAAAAAGTGCAGTAATTGTTCGGCTGGACCTGCAGGACAGAAAATCATCAACCTCATCTTTACTTTTCTGAGCTCATCTGCTTCCGGGTTGGTCAGCGCTCTACTAACCGTGAACAGAAAGTCCACGTGAATCCTGGCCGCCGTCACTTGTTTCTGTTGGCTCAGGTACAGAAGCAGCTTGTACTGCAGGAGAGAGGAAAGTATTATTCCCTCAAACAAAAGTCCCAGCAATAATCTGAAACAAGTGACCGAGCCGTGGATCTCCAACCTCTCTGGTAGCGTGGCTGCCCAGCACGGCTGCTCCCAGCTTCCCCTGCTTCACGTACTGCCCGTTAATGCTGCGCCAGACAAAAGCTTTTCACTGCTCCAGTCACAAGATCATTAAATAATCCACACTTCAATCACAGATCTGATCACATTTTCAGGCTTTGATTTCACTCTTAACCCCAAAATCTAACACTCAGGACCCGAACGGGACCTGAACAGGACCCGAGCGGGACCCTTCTGAAAAAATAATAGATTTGCTGGAGCAAGTCTGACGTAATGATGGTATTAAGGCAAACACTGCCTGGCCAAGACAACACCACCAGGTAGCAGGTCACACTAATATTTGGTTTGATCGCCTGTACAGCAGCTTCTCTGTGTCATTGTTTCTAGAAGCTTCTGCAGAGTCTCCGGATTTATTTCCATCCAGTGTTGCATTAATTTTTCACCAAGATCTTGTAGAGATGATGGAGAGTCCGACATCCCAAAGATCCTCCATGGGGTTCAGGTCTGCACTCCATGTGTGAAAATGAGGTCTCCTGTTCCCTGAACCACTCTGTCACAGTCTGAGCCCCATGAATCCTGGCACTGTGCCATCGGGGAAGATGGAATAACCTCCTCATTCAGGATTTTCAGGGATCAGCTGACCTCATTCTTTGGACACATAATGTTGCTGAACCTAGACCAGAACCTAGACCTGACCAACTGCAGAAACCCCAGGTCATAGACTGCCCCCACAGGCTTGTACAGTAGCACTAGACATGATGGCTGCATCACTTCATCCTCCTCTCTTCTTACCCTGACGCTCCATCACTCTGGAACATGGTAGACCTGGACTCATCAAACCACATGACCTTCTTCCATGGCTCCAGAGTCCAGTCTTTATGCTCCCTAGCAAATTTGAGAAGTTTCTGCTTCTCCTTAAATGTTTTCTCTGCTTGACGCCAATGATCTGACCTTCTTAAACAGACGAACATCTTTTCCATGAGTTAAATCTTTTTTTTCCTTGTGTTTTATATCATCATTAATATTATAATTATTTCATACTTGTTTGAGTAAAAGCTTCTTTAATCATAATTTAAACAAAGAAATGTGGTCGGAACTGATACATGATACATATGTTAACACGTAATGTCATGAAAATGTCAAACCAAGCCAGAGGCTCAGACTGAAAGCGCGGTCACATGTATCGTCTCATGTGATGGTTCGAGGAGAGAAGAACCAAAAATGTAGTTTGACTGGCCGTGAGTGGGGACCGTTTGTGGGTCCCGGAGGGTCAGGAAGGACTGAATAAACTTTAACTCACTATCTGAAGGCTTGAACTGCTGAAGCAAATAAGACAGCAGGAGCTCCAGGCGGGGTGGCTGCTTTCTGATTGGCTGGTGCTGTAAGCAGGTAGAAGACGTGATCAGCACGGCCTCCAGACCAAAGCCCAATGGGTTTTTACCTGTTTCTGCTGGTTTTTACCTGGATTGGAGCTTTTTTTGGGCTGCTTGGGGGCCGTGTACTGGAAAGACTCGTTCCCCTTACTGGCCTCCTGGTCTAGACCGAAAAGGGAGGCCAACTTGGCTCTGTAGGACGAAAAGAAGAAATTTAGATACTGATGCGATGAAGGCTTGTTAGACTGTCCATCCCAGTTTCCCCTCAGTAATATTCTGATGTTCTATATAAAAACTTCATAACTGAACCTCAGAAAGTTCAGTGCAGACGGGTTTTTCTTGACACTGGAACCAGACCAGTAGGTTAACTGACAACTTCATGAAGCTACCAACACAAACTATTCAGCAGCTTTACACAACAGCCCTCCAGCCAGCAGCAACCAGGGCCCCGATGCGCTCATCCTCAGCAGAGGGATCGGACTCCACCAGACAGCTGCTTCGTGTGGCGAAGCTGCAGCCGGAGTATTTTTATCATCCGCTGATACATTTTTGCTGTAAACTGATTAACTGCTGGCAGGATCAAACATTTACGTAACCGTCATGTGCCATGAGGGCAAGTATGTCTTTTTTTAAACAAATAAAAACAAACAGTTTTACTGATCTGCTCATCAAACTAGTTTCCAATTCATCTTTTATGGTCCATCGATGAACAGATTAAGCTGCAGCCTCGTACTGACCCCTGGAACTCCTTCCACTGGTAATCGCCGGCATCTCCCAACAATGACATGTTGAAGGCCCTGAGGCCCTCATCTCCGACGGTAAGAAACAGGCACGAGGAAGAGGACCCTGTTTGCATGTGGGAGTCAGAATCCTTTAATCTGTATCCTCCATCCAGCCGCCCCCGACCTCTCGACCCCCAGTGCCGTCGCACCGCTGTGGCAGATTCAACAGCATAGCAGGAAAAAGTGCTCCAGCTTTTGATGCTGGGTCTCAGGCTGAGCGGAGATGGGCTGTGGCAGAAGCTTTCCCCTTTTTACATCTCTAACACGCAGCATGTGAGAGGAATTAGAGAAACACTCCTCCCTCCTGAACGAGTCGGCTGCAGAAAACACAGCATATGCATGCTGACAAAGCCCGAACTCAACATCTGAGTCAGTGACTCCATCTCATAACTTATGGCTCACAATTTTCTCCAGAATTCAAATCAAAAGGTTTGCCTCAAGTGGCATTTAGTACCATAAGACATAAGAAAACTAAAGAAACTGCATAAAATTTACATAAAAGATGCATTTTCACCTCAGAGAAACACTGCTTTAAGTATTTTAGTTAATAACAATATAAAGGTAAACCTTTAAATAGTTAACTGGCTTAAGTAAGACTGTTAAATCTAATTTCATGCTGACCTGAACCCAGCAGACAGACTAAAAGGCCTCATTCATGAACACAGCCTGGAAGACGAGAGTCAGGGAGGCATGTGCTCACCCATCAGACCACAGCAGATATGCAGCCAGTATGGAAGCAATGCAGCTTCATCCAATATAACCTGCTACAATTCTACATAAACAGGACATTTATCAATTTATTTGCAGAACCAAAGTTTCTTAGCTGCGATTTTTTGCATGACAGTTATGGCAGTGATTTCTGAACACCTGTATGATTTCTTTGTCCACAATCTGGACACAGAAACTCTCTGTAAATATTTATTTAGCCAAGTAAGTGAACTTAAATGACCATCAGCGGCCACTGTTTAAATGTAAGACACGATTTAAAACCAAATTAAAACAAACATTTTATTTAAAAAAAACGATAGTTTTGCAAAAGAAGTTTGAATAAAACATCAAAAATATTTCGTGGTGTTTGTGATCAATGAAAAGAAGCTAAAACAAAATCATTTTTAAAATGAAAAGGTTTAACAATTGTGGTCTGTTCTTGAGTTAATTTTTAATTAATTCAAACGAAATCGAAATTTTTCTGATCCAAAATGAACAAATGAACATGGGCCAAATCCTGGGAAGCTAGTTAGCTGGCAGGCTAAAGAGCATTAGCTTAGCGGCTAAAAGCAGCACACTCACCCTCCGGTTGGCGACATGAAGTCCCCGTCTTCATCGTCCCCGCCGAACATCTTTAAAGTCTGAAAGCTTCTCTTATCAATTAGAGCAAACACTCAAAACTAGATAGCTGGTTTTACATGACTAGTTAGTCACTTCCCCTTCCTGGTTGAGGTGGAATCAGCTGACTTTCCACCTGATGTCCGGTCAGTTATCTTCTCTGACCGCTGGAGGGCGCCAAAGGCCGCGACAGGAAGTTAGAGTTCAGAGCCCAAACCCACGTGACAGGAAGAGGTCTGTTGTTCAGCTACACTGAACAGATTCCAAAGTTGCTTCTGATTTGTAATTTTTGGAGAGGGTTTGGTCAGTTAAAAGCACGTTTAATTTAATTTAATTTAATTTAATTTAATTTAATTTAATTTAATTTAATTTAATTTAATTTAATTTAATTTAATTTTTGCAATATAAAAATAGGTCTCTTTGCCTTAATACACTTACCCAAATGTACTAATTCAAACCAAATTATTCATAATTCATTTTTAACCTTTTTTTTATTCTTTTTGGGGATTATTATTATTGTTGTTGTTGTTGTTTTTGTTATTATTATTATTATTATTATTATTATTATTATTATTATTATTACGACCACCATCATTATTATTATTGTTGTTATTAATTTAGAATATTTTTTATCATTTATTTGGCTCAACAAAACATTTATGTTTAACCAAATTATTCATTAATTTGATATAATTGTATTTATTTTAAATTGATTTAATTTGCCTTACAATAAAAAATAAAATTCTTCTCTGTTTGTTCTAATGAAACAGAAATGAAATGAAATAAGACTGATCTGTAAAACAGTTTCTTTGTTTTTTTTTTTTTAAATTGGGGTGCAGTTGACGTATTTGTCCACCAGGGGTCCTCAGAAGATTTCCAAACTTTAACATTTGACTTCCTGACAACTAAAGATTGAGCTCAGTTTGGAAATGGAGAAAAGTTCATGACATGAAAGAAGTGCATCTGATTTAAACCATTTAAACCAACAAATACACCACAGAACAACTACATATAATCCATCTGCTTTACTCTCTTCAGTATTTACACATGATCATTTTACACCAATATTTCTTTAGGTTTATGACACCTGAGTCACCAGTAGCCTATCAAAAATGTACAAAAATAGAAAAGCATCTGTGTCCTGGTCCATGGCAGCGGGCGTTAGTCCGAGGCTCCGGCTGCATGTTAGGATGAGGTACATGACTTCCTGTTCCGCTTTGCTCGACGTGTGGCCGGAAATCGGATGAACTCAAAATGTTTGCTTTGGTCTGTGTTGGGGAAGGGAGGCGGGCCCGTGTGGAGCCTCTTGATGAAATGGACCTCTCTCTGGTTCTCCCTGGTCCTGGAGGCTTGGATGGGCCTCCCTTTCCTGGTGAAAGCCACATACCAGCCCTCATACTTGGCATTCTGCAGGGCCGTGTAATTGTTCTCCAGCACGATCTCTGTGAAAATACAGTCCCTGCTGCGGCCGTTGGGCTGCGAAGGGACAGAAAAGCTTCTTTAGTAAAGCTGGACAGAAATCAGCTCTGGTTCATTCACATCAACATCACAAACACCATCACAGGATTTATTCAGCCAGTTTACGTCCAGCATTTTATCTGTAATCAACTTTACAAACACAGACATGGACATGACTGATTACTTCAAGCAAACATATAGTTTTCTTCTTTTTTATACCAAACATTTCAGACTTTAAATTCAAACATGTCTTTCTGGACTTTGTTTGATCCAAATGAAAGTTTCCTAACATGAACATTAGGAAGGGTTTGACTTTTGGTTGCTTAGTGGTGTTTTTGTCCAGAGTTAAAACGACTTTAGCTCTGATGATTGTTAATATGAAAACATATTACACATTATAAATCACACCGAATACCTTCCTGGAGAGTCTTTTCATCATTTCTGTTATGAGTTAACCTCCAATTCCTGAACTTATTTACAGCTAAATAAAATAAAATAAATGCAGGAAAATATCAGAAAAGTACTAAAAAGAAAACACTGGAATAAAATCACATATGAAATATTAAATACATGAGGAATTAATAACGATGAATAAAAGTGAAATCTTAATAAATAAATATATTAATTAGAGTTAATAACAGCAAACAAATTAAATAAAGAAATATTTGTGAGAAACTGTTTCTGGTTTTTTTTCTTTTATGTATTTTTAATCAGTTTATATATTTTATTCCTTTTTATTTTTATTTGATTTTTTACCTTAATAAACTGTAAATAAACGCAGGTGTTTACAGGGTGAAGCATCTTCTAACGGCTGTTTTACAGACGATACGAAGGTGGAATAAAAGTCGGTCTTTATTTTTTCATTATTTGTTTTAAACTCTTTAAAACGTGATAAACTTTAGTTTTTCTTTTTATTTAATTATCAGCGTTGTGGCGTCTTAAACGTCCCAGAGAAGAAAACTACCAGATGAGACATTTCCACCTCACACACCAGCTGTGAGAGTTGAATTCTCTCATCAAACTCCTGGCAAAACATCTCTGATTGGCTATGAAACATGAATAAAAAGTGTGTAACACACACACACACACACATGTGGGGGCCTATTTACACAGAAAGTCCAGCTGGAGGCTGAAACGGAATCGGCCTTCCTTCTCATCTCAGACCGACATCGTGTCAGCTTCTCAAAGCCACGATGGCTCGTCACGTCAGCGATATGAGAATCCATCTTTTCCATTTCCACGGAGGAAGTGGAGCGTTGACTCATGGCCGAACACACAGATGGGAGGCGCCCCCCTCGCTGCCATCAGACACTATCAGTCCTGTGAGGACTCACGTTTTCCAGAAAGCGGGTCCATCATGTTTTGAGTGACAGAAAGTTACTGATGCCTGCAGCAGCTTTACTTTGATTTATTTTACTTTTATTTTATTCTTAAAGGGGATGAATTTGTGCTTCTTGTTCTCTTTAAGACAATGAAATGTTGGCTTCGTAATGTTGACATGAAGTTTCCTTCAGTTTAAATGTGGAGGCTTCATGTTATCAGGCTGGAATTTAACTTAATGCCTCCCAATAAAGATAAATGGGAAGTGTGTGTGATCTACCTTCCCAACGAGCTTCCCCTTGCGGTTCATGCAGAGGTAGCGTCCACTTTCTGCTCCTCTTATTCTCACACGGCTGCCGAACGTGTCGGTCTCGACAAACAGGCGAGCTGCAGATAAAGACAAGGAAGAGTTGAAAGGCATGAAAACAACAACAGAATAAGAATCTGCAGCACCGGCTTTTTTATCAGCCACGTCCATTTTCTGTTATTTCTTTCAGTGGACAGCTTCTCTTTTACACCACATAACAGCCGACAAACTGACTGATTAATGTTTTCTCTGGACATTAAAGCTCTGTGTTGGCAGCAGAATATACACTCCTAACTGTTTTTATCCTGCAGTTAATTATGGCCATTGGGCATTACAACAGCCTTGTGTATTGGGACTATACAGACAAAGAGCTTGTCCTAATCAGCCACTAATTCGCCAGACGATGGCTTCATGGATGCAGCAGGAGGCTGAATTAACATACAGTCCTGAAAACAGCTCACAAAGGGAGGGAGAGGCAGGCTGGAGGTGAAACTGCTGGTTCTGCCTGAGGACGTCAGTCCCCCGAGTCACAGCAGGGCCCTGCTGGCTGAAACTACGTATTATTACCACTTGTTGCAGGTTAATCTGAAGGTTTTACTAAGTTGTGCAAACCTGTTTAAGAATGTGTCTGAAGCCATCAGGTTGGTGTTTCATACAAGATGAAGCATAAAAACAGAGTAAATATGAGTCCTGACAAGCTTCTACTGCACCTCCACGGCTCAAATTAAACCCATTCAGTACATTAGAAGCAGAAACATCAGCTGTAATTGCTGTTTTTGAACAATTCTGTCTCCATTCAGACTTTTTTTTTGTAAATATGATGTTTAACTTTACGAAGCAACACCCTTTTCAAACATATTTTTGTATTTATTTATCTATTTATTATTGTTAGAGTGTTGTTGTTGTTTTTTCCTCAACATTATCGAAAAAGAGATTTTAAATATGAAGAAGTTTACTTCTTGGTTAAATAAAGATTTGAGGATAAATACAAATGCCTCTAATCTGTGAAACAGTCTGAAGTTTCCTTTAACCACCTGCTCTGTCCTTTGAGCAAATATTTAATTTATTATAATGAATTTTATTAAACATTTGTGGACGTAAACATGACTGAGGCATCTCTGCAATACCAAAAATAGTCTTTGTTATCCCTGTTTTAAGTTTTGACCATTTTAAATAGTATTATAAACTCTTATCTCTACCATTATAGATATAGATAAAGATATATTATTGTCCAAAAATGCAAAAGCATTCTTCCATTAATCTTTTTTTCTTAGTGCAGACATTAAAGGGTTATTCAAGAACTGATTTTAAAGCCATAAATACTTTACAGAGGAAAGAGGCAGAGTTGGATCCTGCAGGGGTCCTGCAGACCTGGGCCCAGCTCTTACCGTACATGTTGCCGTCCTCGGCGGTGGCGGTGACCCTCTTGCCCTGGATCTGGACGTGTTTTCCGCTGGTCCGGCTGTAGAGCTGGTAAACCCGGACCTGCCGGCGGCTGAGCTGGTCCGTCACTGCGCCCTGCGTCCTCACATACTGGTTAAAATTAGGAGACGGGTGATTCTCCCCCTTTTTTATGCAAAGGGAAAAATAAAATACATAATTTCGTCTCTCTAATCTGAGATAAATAAATCCGATTTGAACCTTTTAACTGATGTCTCACCGAAATTTGTGCGTTGCGTAAAAAGGAAGTCTGCGTTTTCTTACCTGAGTGTGGCACCACAGCACAAAAAAATGAAACGATCTGCCAAAGCAACAAGAAACGAGGGATTTATTTTCAAAGAAGAGTCTTTGTGGAGATTCAAACAAGTTGTGAAGCGAATCAGAAGACTTACATGTAAACGCAGCGCGGGTTTATTCCATACATCCTCCTCGTCTTTTCATCCGATCAGGTTTGGGGTTCTTGGGGAATGCCACAAGGACGCGTAAATAAATCCAGCTCTTCCCAAAATGTTGCATATATGCACTTTTCTTTGAGTTTGTCCATCCAAAACAACAAAATCTCTGATTTAAAGAGAAAAAATCTCTCCTCAGTGAGTTAGTAAACCCGGTCTGGTAGAACGGGGGTGAACCGTTCCTCAGCAGATAGATCCATCACAGGCTCCAGCTCCGGTCCCGGTTCCGTTCCGTCCGCTTGGGTTCATTCCAGGTTTAAAATAAAGCCCCCAGTCTGATCGTGGGTTAATGCTGAAAGACAAAAGTCTCTCCCTGGAATCTTTCTGATGAGGTTGGGCAAAGATGATGGTTTTATACAAACTCACACACAAATAAATAAATATATGAAATTAAATCACCTGCACTTTTTAGGGTTAAAATAAAAAACCTCATCAGGAAGCTCTTCACCAGTCCACCCGTCTGATCTGATGCAGATCATTACTGAAGCATTGTATTTAAAAGAGAGGAGCCTAATAGCACCCAATGGGTGTGGCAAATAGGTGCTAAAGAAACCCCCACAACACTTCCCCCTTTAGGGTCATACATACCAGCTCCTGTAAAAAGGTTTTTCTTCACTTAACATGCAATCAACATCCCATGATGAGCAGGATGCTGCCTTTCCTCTGCATTTAAAGAGTTTAGAGAAGAAGAGAAGTGGCTGATGTATCATTAATGGCCCTGTATTTACATAGCTGCTGGGTTTGGATGAGGCGTAGTTTGTGAACAACAGCGTAACACGAAGCTTCAAGTGCCTCCATCTTGCCCTTCTCACGTTCTCTTGACCCCACCACCACACCACCCCTGTGAGGAGCAATAAAATAGTAGATTGCAGTAGTTAGGCAGCTCTGACATGTTGATCTGCTTTTAACTGGCTGACAGGAGCCGGCAGCTTCTGACTGGACTGGTCTGTAACATCAGCCCATCAATCAGTGCTCCTCTTGTTTAACAGGTCAGAACCACAAACAGACGTTAGCCACATGTTTGTTTTTACATCATGATGCAGAGAAATGTGACGATGTAAAATAAGATTAGATGTCATAAGGGATACACGACAAACCTAAAAAACCTGCAGGTCACGACTGTCCTCACTAAATAATGGATTTCTGCAAGGATTTCTGTCAGAAGGACCGAAGTGTTTTCAGCTTTTTGACGAGGTTTAAGATGATTTCATTAGTGAATGTGTCGGAGTTTCAGTGTGATGGTGACGGTTTGTGAAGGGCCCGGGTCCCTAAGATGACAAACTCTCTGTGGTTGTTGCAATAAAATAATGATCTATATGCACGCATGTGTTCTACTATTATTCAACCTGTGCACCTTCAGCACCTGAACTACAACCCCAGCTCCACCGAATCCATACAGACTTTACTTCTTCTGGTTCAGGGTTGCAGGTGAAACAGCCAGAGTGCTTCCTAAACCTCCACAAAACCACCGATGTATTCACTAAAAGTTAATAAACCTAAATCCCCCCAAAACAGAGTCTTTGTGTGAAATATAAATCTAAACAGAAAGTAATAATAGGCAAATCTCATCAACATATTTTATTCCCAGTAGAAGATAAACAACATGTCAGATGTTGAAATGGAGACGTTTCACCATCTGATGAAAATATGAGCTGATAGTGAATCTGATGCAGCAACACGCCTGGAAAAAGTTGGAACAGGAGCAACAAAAGGCTGGAAAAGTACCTGGTACAAACCAGAAACACCTGGAGGAGCATT
>JBAFSZ010000013.1:1602849-1614019 GCA_036919955.1 Melanotaenia pygmaea | reverse complement strand
CTGCTGTAAAAATGAACGACATGATTCGTTCAAGATTCGTTCACTTTACTGTTCGAGAGTAATAGACCCGGGTTAGTAAAAAGAGTCGAACTTCGCATCACTACAGCCAATCTGCATCTAACCACCAACCATTCATCCCTGCAGCAAGGAAGGAGAAGTGCCTTGCCCAAGAAAACAACGGAAGCCTGGCGGGGAGGTTTTAAATAACTGTACTTTGATGCGTGAAAGATTTCTCCTTTATTTGTAATATTCATACATAGTTTTCCCTTTTCATGAAGAATAAAAACCTTATAAACAGAAAGTCATCTGATAAAAAATCTGTGTTTTAAAGTTCTCCATTGGTACAGGTCTAAAGAAAATGTTCAATCCAGCTTGTTTTCAGGCTTTTAAGTGGACCCATGTGGATCCTGGACCAGCAGCACCGCTGCGACGTTTTCAAATTAAATCAAATTTACAGGATTTCAGCAGCAGGTCGCCGAACCGAGCTGGAAATGTCCCTCCTGCCCTCCGTAGTTTCCAAAGCCCCTCCACCAGATTCCCTCCCAGTTCTCAGATGTCACCGCTCAGGGGCTCACGTTGCCTCCCTCCTCTTCCTCCTCCTCCTCCTCTTCCTCTTCCTCTTCCTCCTCCTCCTCGGAAACGGGATGTGATGTAAATACACAGAAACTTTTTCTCTGTGTCTTTGGGGTGAAATCTTCCTGAACTCTGCTGCGGTGGGACCAGAACCGGGACTAAGCTGGAACATTGATCCATCTGGGTAGTTTTCTCCACCATGATCCTGTGACTTCTCCGTCCTTCGTCCGCCTCCGACAACCAGTCCGGGCCGCGGGACCGAAGTCTGAGGGAAACGGGTCGAACCGGGGAGACGGTTCTGCTGCCCTGCTGTGATCCGGAGGGAACAGGTAACCACTGAGACTTCTTCCTGCTCAGGGTCCGGAACCAGATGAGTCCTGCAGGCCTCAGAAATTATTTAATGAAGCTTCAGAGTAAAAACCTCCAGAAAGATTCCTCAGCTGGAATCCTCCAGGACCGGACTCCTGCGGACCGGCTATGTTATGTAAGAGGGAGACAGATGCATGAATGAGGCCCAGAACAGAAACCGGTCCTGGACTGGTCCCCTGACTCCTGAATTAAGCTGAATTCGTTTCATTTGTTCCGGTTTACGTAGAAATAAACCAAAGTTCAGTCATGGAATATTATGGAGTCCTGATCAGGACACGGTCCAGCCTCGGATCAGCTCTCGTTATTTACCAGGAGAACCGAATAGAACCTGCAGAACCTCCTCCAGCAGCACGAAGCTGTGATCCAGGTTTCCTGGATGATGTTTTCGGTCTGTCTCTGGGTTCTGGAGGAATTAGCTCCACTCTTCTGAAGGTCCCAACACAGCATCCTCAGGATGAGGTCCCGACTCTGACTTGACCAGGTCAACACCTGGTTCTGGTGTAGACCTGCTGCTGTGTTTGGGATCTTTGTGCTGGTACATGTTCAGCTTTAGCTGCCGGACACCAGGACTCACCAGTACTTTGGTACCAGTAGGTCATATCTGAGTTTGAGACATGAACGGCTTCACGTACCCCCGTAGGACTAGACCAGCAGGGCCGGCCGGAGCCTGTCTGGGCCCGGAGCAGAACATGGATCCATGGGTAAAGAATTAGAAGTGAAAACCTGCCTGTTGGACTCTGAAGCCGCAGATGTGGACTTTTGTCTTTCCATCTATCTGATTGGATGTTGACCAATCAAACTGTCCAATCAGAGAGCTTCTGTTCTGCTGCTCTGTCTCTTGAAGACGAAGCAGAAAGATTTGACATTTTGAGCCCGTATGGACACGGAAACGAGTCTTTCTGTGTTTAAAACCCTGCAGCCAAAGGATCCGTGTGGGTTTTTAACCCTGAAACGGCTTCCTGACGGAAAACGAAATTACAGTAACCGCCATCATGAGAATGTTTGGGGGGGGGCAGAGCTCAGGTGCACAGGTCACGTGACCTCATTCCAGCATTCAGAACTTTACTGATATATTTATATCCTAAGTGCTGTCCTACGTAGACAGAAAGGATGATCATGAGCTAAATGTTGCTTCATTTTTCTTAATTATGTTTTAAGAGGATTTTTTTAAATTCTCTTAAAAGAGCCACTACAGAACATTAGCAGGTGGTCTGGTGAAGCCCTACCGATGGCTGAACAGCATCATCCTACCTGAACTCGGAGCCCTCTCCAGCCGGTAGAAGTCCGAACCTGACTCTTGCCTTTTCTCTTGTCTCTTCCTCTGATAACGTCTTCTTTTATTTTTTTGCTGGTGTGTGACGCAACACAAAACCAACCCCAGGATGGAGAAAGGACACTGCTGGATGTCACTGTGCCATCACGCCAGTCCCGAACGCAGGGTTCAGGGTTGGAAAGTTACGTAATGCACCTTTAAAGCTGATAAACAGGAGCTGGGCGTCTGAATCCTGGAGGATACAAGACCAGATAGGACCATAAAAACAAAATAAAATAAAAAAGCCGCACATTTAACCTGATACTCTATAAGCAGGAACATAAAGGTGTTTATTTTACTGTAAACTGTGTTACTGAGTCATTCAGCTGTATTTAAGTCATCAGACTCTGACTCTGACTCTGATTTTGAGTCAGGTGTGTTGCAGCCAGAAACTTCTAAACCCCGCAGGACACTGGTCCTCCAGGACCAGGATGGACGGCTCATCCTGGGAGATCCGGACTGTAAAACAGAGACTAGAGGTTTATTAAAAAGAAGAAATTGGGTTATTTTAGCTTAGAAACAGAAAACAGACGAATGATTTTCCTCCGTTTGTCCATTTAAGGGTTAAAGTTTTCTTTCCTCAGACGAGGAGACGGTCTGAAACCGAGTCCAGTCATCGCTGGTGGATTTCTCCAAGTTTTTATTTAACACAGTTTAGCTTCAGTAGCGCCAAGCGTCAGTGGTTACCATGGTTACCTACAATTGCTTTTTATGCTTCATGAGCGGTGAGTTTACTGGTGATGTGAACACCTGGCAGCCAATCAGAGAGCAGGATTTCAGTTTCTTCTTCTTCTTCTTTAGAGAAGTCGGCAGCGTTACCAGAAGCTGTGTGTGTGTGTGTTGTCATGTGAATGTAAAAAATGTCTTTTTTTTTTTTTTTCTACACCATAATTACAAGGTTGTTTTTTTGTTCAGTTTTTTTTATTTAAACTTTTAGTCTGAACATAAAAACCTCCCAGACGGACCTTTTCTTGCTCTTCAGTAACAGAAACATGAGAAACAAAACGACGACAGCAGGGACGTAAACCCAGCCGAGAATCTGATGACGTAGTAATAACGTGAGACGCAGTTTTACAACTCGTCCACGTTCTGCCTCGAGGTTTCCATCTGCTCCACAGTAAGCCGGCCTTCCTCTGCGGCGCGCCCGCCATCTTCTCACCAGCCTTCACCCGGCGGTTCGGACGCGCTGCTCATCACGTGGAGTGGGTTTGAGGTTTCCTGGAACATGAAACCCAACGTGATGACGAATCACATGTTTTATTGTAACAGGATTTTTGCTGCTTGCAGTTTTCCTTTAATCAGGTTTTCTTTTAGCTCTTACGGCTCCTCAGACTCTCACCTGTCTGGGAAGATCCGCTGAGTTTCCTTTACTTCATATATGTAAACGTAAGGAGTGAAGTCGTCTATAAAGTTCCTCGATGAGTTTTGTTGAACTAAATATCAGAAGAAAATTAAACCAAAATGTTGGTCCAGCTCATTTTAGTCCAGTTAAAAAATCCATGATATGATCCATATGATCCGTTTTCATACACCCTCCATCAGGACCAGAACCAGAACCAGGAAGGACAGCCATCTTCATGGACCGGGTCGGGGTGGACAGGACAGGAAAGAGGGTGAACCAGCAGCAGAACTCTGATCCAGAGAAAGAGGAAGAGAAACACATGAATGAACAACGTCAGATGTTCCTACGTGGAGAGTAAAGAGAGCAGAGAGGAGCCCAGTGCATCATGGGACGTCCCCCAGCAGAGAGGAGCCCAGTGCATCATGGGACGTCCCCCAGCAGAGAGGAGCCCAGTGCATCATGGGACGTCCTCCACCAGCCTCGGCCTCTAGCAGCCGGACTAAAGGATGGATCAGGGTCACCAAGCTGGATCTGCTCTAAGATTTATCAGGGAGGAAAGTTTGAAGATGATCTGAAGGTGGAGAGGGTCTGATACCTGAGGCCAGACTGGGAGCCAGTTTCACAGAGAGGGGTCTGGTTCTGGTTTCTGAGGCCAGACTGGGAACCGGTTCCACAGAGAGGGTCTGGTTCTGGAGGTATTTCATGGTCTCTGTGCAGATTGACTGAATGCTTTCTTGGTAAATTAGCTGATGGAGGAGTCGTGATGGCTGGGACTCAAACAGGCTAATCGTCATGTCTTTTTGCTGCCTGGTCCCTGCAGGTACGTCTGAACAGCTTTGTGTTTGCTTTACGAGGCGCTAAAAATCAGATTTATTGTCTCTGGAAGAGGCGGAGCAGCTCGGAGCTCCAGAGAGCTTCCGGCTGATTTCACAACAACAGGCCGAGAGCTCCGTTCACCCAGGAAACCAAACCATGGATGTCCTGTCGTCTCGCCACCCGGCCCACCACCCAGCCCGCCGCCCGGCCCACCACCCGGCTCCAGCCCGCACCGGAGAAGTTGTTTATACTTCTACAGATTACATAAAATCTGTTGTTCTTTACTTTAATTTCTGTTAAACCTTCACTGAACCGGTTCTTCAGATGTCCGGTAGAATGATGGACTTTCCCTGATTCGAGTGGCAGGTCTTGTTCTGGAGGCTGATGTCTGCTGGCAGGAACGACCTCCTGCATCTTTCTGTCCACCAGAGAACTCGAAGAAGCCTCTGACTGAACACTCTGTTGTGTTATGAAGCAGGGTTCTCACGTCTTTACGGCCATTTAAACTAGCTGACAGGAACAATTACAGTTTGAACTTTCTAACTTTATTGAACTGAACTACAACTCAAAACAAACTTGTTGCATTTTTGTGCTTTAATGAGCTCATTTCTCATTTTCATTAGAAATAAAACTCAGGAAAATGAAGTTTTCTGAAGTAGAGATCGTGGTATTTCTGACCTTCACGAAATTACTGATGAACCTGATAGTTATTCATTCTCATCAATAATATTTACACGATAAACCAGGGCTTGTTTTCCAGTACACACCGGTCTGTAGTCCATCCAGCTTACACTTGGTTTAACTGGCATGAAGCAAGAGATCATCACAAAGACGTTTACATATCACACGTATGTGAAACTGCACATACAGACTCGTCAGACACGTTTAAAAGCTCAAACCAGGCTTAGAAACACAAAATCTACTAAAAATGAGATTTTTTTTACAGAAAAAACATTTTGATTTTAAACTGATGAGTCATGAAATGATGCAGTGAAAAAATAAATTTAAAGAAAATAAATGTAAAGTTTAGATATTTAAATATTAACATTTATTTAAACTCTTCGTTGCATGTTTTCATGTAGCTCGCTGGATTAAAGTCCTGACCCGGCGATCTGCAGCCGGAAGGACGAACCAGACCAAACCTCGCTGACGAACATCTGCTATCGTCCCCAGAGACACTCGCAGGACTTTTACCTCAGCTGCACCCACAGCCAGAACTCTGACGGACTGCTGGGAGTTTGTTCCAGTATTTCCTGATCTCCATCCATCCAGCCGTTTCATGGTCATGTGAACCCCGTCTGCACCCTGGATGGGTGTCAGTCCATCATCGGGCCAACATGGAGGCAGCTAACACCCGTTAGCCTCGCATCATGTTTTTAGACTACAGGAGGAACCTGGAGAGCAAAGTCCAGGTTTGAACCGAGACCTTCTGGCTGTGAGCATCACACAACCACGCAGCCCGCATCACGGGACATTAACTATCTAAATATTCGGAAGGAACTCTGTGGACTTCGTAGCGGCTTTCAGTGTCCTTTAACTACCAAGGTGTCGGCTAAATGTTCCAGTTAACGACGGCGCTCCTGACACCTTTAACCTCTGCCACGCTAACGTACACCAAGAGGAAAGCTGTCACTTCCCGACCAGAAGGCCTGTTTTATAACGACGCTGCAGCCTGATGGAGTCTGGCTCGGAGGGAAAACTTTACAGGATGCTCTCAGTGAACACTCTGGCTTCCCAATAAAAGATCTTTGGACTCATCTTGATATCTCCAGTATTAGATCCAGACCTCCTGTAACGTCTATCCAGCTCAGCCTGGAGCCTATAAAACCATCTGTTCATTATGCTTTAGTGGAGCTGCGTCATGCATGTTAGCTGCAGACGTACAGGAAGGTCTGTCAATACATCCTTCCAGGGAAATCATCCACAAGTTTATAAAAGCGTTTCCAGAGAGGTCACTGATTCACCACGTTCAGACCCGGATCTCATAAAGCTTTCTAAGCTGCAAAGCTCTTTTCTGTCTCTAAACAACACTTCAGCCCCACAAACACAGGAAGCCGTGAAAATAGTTCCTGGATGTGCAGACAGGAGCAGATGAATGCGAACGAGTGTGTTGAGTTTCCATCAGCTGCAGCCGCACCTCATTAAATCATGAAGAACCACACGGAGAGGCACGCGTGATGAAGAGGACGAGGAAGAGCGCCGAACATGGCAGCCGACGCAGCTTGAAGGTGATAGAGTCATGAGCTCTAACTGGAGTCTCAGCAGAGACATCGTCCTCCAGCCGGGACATCGTCCTCCAGGCGGGACATCGTCCTCCAGGCGGGACATCATCGTCAGTCGGGGACATCGTCTTCCAGGTGGGATATTGTCCTCTAGCCTGTGTAAACAGGCCTGAGTGAGACGGATGATTGTGTTTTAAGAAAATTCAACTTTGGAGCCGCTCTCAAACCTTTGCAGTGTCCTCCACCTTAGTTACCATGAAAACAAGAGGCCAAAACTCATCGTCTCTGTCTAAATGGGGCCTTGGACAGTGGTCACAGGATGAGCCATCAGGCGGTTAGCGGGGGGACGAATTCCCTCATCATGTCCAGCTCTGCAGAGACTAACGAGGCTGTCATTAGATTCAGGCGTGTTGGAGAAAGAACACGTCTAGTAGTTACAGGGTAGTAGGTCTGGAGGAGCAGACTAAATGAGATCACATGCAGGCTTTATGTTAGATGTGATAATCTAACGTTCCTGCAGGTTCAGCCTCGTGGGTCTATTAGGTGATGACCTCCAGACAGATGAGCTCCTCGCTCCCTCCACCTGCACCTCCACCCACTGAATTATGATACCCCACATACCTGGATCTGTTTGTGTGTTAGCACGTAGCTGCACGCATGTGCACAACGTGGGAGTAAGGACATATCTCGTTGGCATGTGTGTGCACTGGAAGATTCTGGAGAGTTAAGCTGCAGCGTTTTGAGTGATCTTAGTTTGTGGAAAGAAGTCTCATTGTGAAACCCAAAGAGGCTTCATCCAGTCCAGCTAGAGGATGTAAATGTAGACGTGGGATTTCTCTCGGTGTCCAGGCGGCGCTACAGATGGAGTAAAAGTACCAGCAGCATTTAAATGGAAAAATGTTTTGAGACATTTTGAGCAAAATCAAAGATTTAAAAGTAAAAATACAAGTATTCCTGAAAGTCCCTCCCTGTTCAGTTACTGTAGTTGCTGCATCAGTGTGTAACGAGCATTTTACTGTTGGAGCTTCTGGTGGCCAACCTGGGGATGGGGCCCCTCCATTTAGTCACATGACAGCTTCCAGAGGTCATGACATGATTAATGGAAGAAAACGCTGAGTTCTGATACACGATCTGTTTCATTTTTAACCCTTCCTAACCTCTGCTGCAGCTCCAGGTACAGCGAGGTAACTCCTGTAGCTTGGACATGGAAATAAAACCGCTCCAGGACGACCTGGACCTTCCCTCCGCGTTCCCGTTGATCGTGTTTGCCTCAGCGTCTCCCGTCAGCTCAAAGCTCTGTGTGATAAATCAAGTGCGCCTCACATTCTTCAGATGCCAGCAGCTCTTTTTTAAACCAGCTGCTGCTCTGCTTCAGACTCGTAAGGTCACACTGGCATGTGGGCGTGTGCTGATGCACCGTGTCAGTTCTGCACACAGAACGCTGAACTCAGCATCCAGCCGAGTCCTGGACCAGCACAGCCCTACGGTTACACTCTAAAGTCTCCTTTAAACTTATTGATCTAATCATGCACACACTCATAAGACAACCATGTGTGACCCCGTGTGGTTTTGCACATGTGAAACACATGTAACACACAAATTCTGCACATGGGAAACGCGATTTTGGAACATTTTCATGTAAAACACATGTAAACTTCCTTGTTAAACATGTGATCACATGTGAAACCCAAACCAGCACATGAGAATCAAAATGAAATTCCTAAAGATTCACTTGTGTTGTTTGTATGGTCGTGTTGTAAAATCACACGTTTGTAATGTCTTAGCTTAAACATGTTCTGATATGGGTTTCACATATTACATAGGTATGATGGTAGGTAGATAGGTATGATGGTAGGTAGGTAGGTAGGTATGATGGTAGGTAGGTAGGTAGGTAGGTAGGCAGGCAGGCAGGCAGATAGGTAGGATGGTAGGTAGGTAGATAGGTAGGATGGTATGATGTAGATAGATAGGTAGGATGGTAGGTTTCACGTGGGAATTTAAAGGATTTCATTTGTGATTTTGTGGGTTTCACATGTAAAAACCATAAAATTGTTTCTCATGTGCAAATCGTGTTTCACATGGCTTCCACATATGTGTAACATGTGCACACCTACATGGGGTCACACGTGGTTCCTCTGCAGCTGGAAGGATGCTGTTCTGATGCACAGATGTGTTTCATCAGGACAAACTGGATGCACGGTGTGGGTCGGCAGCATTCGGAGGAAAAGCTGCTGAAGTGAAGCTGCTGCTGAACGCGGCTAAATTTAGTTTAATGGTGCCATGTGAGTCTGATTAGAAAATCTGTTTGTGTATCTAATTATGGAAGTTTTATTCCTGTTGCCGTCTTTCTGTTGCTCCTGCTGATACGCAGCTAGAATTCTGTCCAGTTTAACAGCGTCTGGACCCAACCAGGTCAGACCGGCTGGGAAGTCGCTCAGCACCACGTTATAAAACACCTCTGCAGGTATTATGTCACCTGTGTTACGGATCACATCGCCTACATGGAGGCAGTTCTTTACAGCACAGTTACAAACATCCTTCTCTGGTAAATTCCCGGTTAATGGAGCCAGTGACGGCAAACAGCTTTACTGTTTGTTAAGAATCAGACCCTTTCAGTGCAGCGTGTTCCTTCTTTTTCCTGCTGTGATCTTTCAAGAAACAGAAAATCTCGTAGTTTGATGACTCAGCAGAAAGTAAAGATTCCCATAGAACCGGGATCACCGACTGTTGGCCAGTGTCCTGCAGGTTTTAGATGTTACCCTGCTGCAACACGCCTGATTGATATTAAATGGTCGTTAAGATGAATGTGCAGCAATTGAAAATAAACTGTTCCATTTTATTTGAATCGGGTGAGTTGCAGCAGGGAAACATCTAAAACCTGCAGGACGCTGGTGCAGAGATTTCTGCTTTTAAAAGCTGGCATGGCCTCTCTGGAGCAGGTATGACTTCAGCCGACTGCTCTGGAAACCGATGCTTGTAGAAACATTTGTATATTTATTTTATGTGTAAACGAGAGATGATGCAGTTTGTTTTGCTCTGGGTGAGTTTGTTTGTGTGCATCGTGCATGCACTTCTCTTCTGTTTTGCTCTCGGTGAACTCTGCCTCATTCACTCCATCAAGCAGAGAGCGAGAGACATGCAGATTCCTGTGTGCAACAGTCAGAGAGAGAGAGAGAGCGAGTGGGAGAAAGGCATGTACATTCCAGTGTGTTTGTGTGAGCGAGAGTCATAGGGACAGACAGGAGGAGAGAGAGCTTCGGGTTGTGTTGAATGTTAGGAATGTTGAGGCTTTTGGCTTCAGTTTGTTCTGACGGAGGAGCCGGAGGAAAGAAAGCGGGATGGAGGGAAGCGAGAAGGAATCAGACAAAAGAGACAGTAAGGAAGAGTTGAAGGAAACAAAGAGGAGAAACCGTAGTTACACCACCTGAATCTGAAATTTCCTGATAATAAACCAGTGCTGTGTGTTTTGTAGTAGAGTACATGAACAAGAATTCATTAGCGTTTAATAGAAGGGGCTTGTGGGTTTATCCCCCGTACTGTTTCTAACCTCTTACAGGAGGAGGTGGACCCACACGGGGAAGGCTGGATTTCATCTTTGTTCTTTTACTGATGATGTGAACCTGGTGGCTTCATAAGTGATTAAAAAAAGATCACGATATATTTTCTCATTTTGTCCAATCACAATTTTTTATGCTACCAGTTTTCAAGCATCTGTACTGAATTTTACTAACATACAAAGTAAAAGACAAAGGACATTAAATGGGATCAGCATCTTCATGAATAAGAAGGATGAAGTCTTACTTGCTGGCTTCTGTTCGTCGCTGTGAAGACGCAGATGCAGCAGCTCAAACTCGGATATGTCAGGTAGCACCAGTACTAGCGTAACTTCGATTCTGAAAACCAGAAGATGGATATTGTAAATGTAAGGCTGGAAAACTGCCAGTACTTCCATAAATAAAGAGGATAAAGTGTTTTTACTGGATTTGGTTCACCAGTGGGACAAGGTACCTACATGCCTGTGAGTGCGATGGATGGAACGATGGACGTCCTACACCCTTCACATACGCTATACCCTCTAACTGGGAATGCTGGTGTAGTGTTCCCTCTGACTGGGAATGCTGGTGTAGTAGTATTCCTTCTGACTGGGAATGCTGGTGTAGTGGTATTCCTTCTGACTGGGAATGCTGGTGTAGTAGTGTTCCCTCTGGCTGGGAATGCTGGTGTAGTAGTGTTCCCTCTGACTGGGAATGCTGGTGTAGTAGTATTCCATGTGACTGGGAATGCTGGTGTAGTAGTATTCCCTCTGGCTGGGAATGCTGGTGTAGTAGTATTCCCTCTGATTGGGAATGCTGGTGTAGTAGTGTTCCCTCTGATTGTGAATGCTGGTGTAGTAGTATTCCCTCTGATTGGGAATGCTGGTGTAGTAGTGTTCCCTCTGATTGTGAATGCTGGTGTAGTCGTATTCCCTCTGGCTGGGAATGCTGGTGTAGTAGTATTCCCTCTGGCTGGGAATGCTGGTGTAGTAGTGTTCCCTCT
>JBAFSZ010000013.1:1450131-1461887 GCA_036919955.1 Melanotaenia pygmaea | reverse complement strand
ACTTTTCATGGGTGTTTAGGGGGTCAAATTTGGTGTCGAAATGCTGAGAAGGAGTATAATAATAAACATTTCAACCACAATAGGGCCTTGCCATACTTCGTATGGCTCGGACCCTAATAATTAATAAAAAAATGATAAATAAATATAAACATATGTAAATTCATAAATTTATAAGAAAATAAAATGAACAAAAACAAAAGAAAACAGCAGAAAGCAAGCAAGAAGGCAGCTGTTTGGATGGGATGCCGTGACGTTGCCATGGTGACCTGTCTGTCCTCTTGCGTGCTCCAGGGCGTGTTTGACCACCGCATGAAGACGTGGCAGAAGTGGCAGGACAGCCAGATGCTGCTGCAGAAGAAACGAGAAGCTGAGGCCAAACTGCAGTTCACCAACAAGCCTGACAAGCTGCAGCAGGCCAAAGACGAGATCAAAGAGGTAAGACAACCACGTCGGCCTGGACCTACAGAGATTCCTGCTCAGTCCTTTAACATGTAAAACACCCAGTTAAAGGACTGGTTCCACTCAAACAGAGGGGACTGATGCCGCTCTAGATCAGGAGGAGAGCTTTGTAGATGGCACTATTAGTGTTGTCATGGTAACTTTCCTTTTTATTCGCCCGTATCACACAAAATCCAAATATTCGCCTACAGCTCACATGATCCTGCATCCGGAAACAAACTGCCTGATGTGAGACTGAACCGAGTCCCCACAGACAGGAAGTTAAAAGGCTGAGAAGAAATGTAGTTTCCAGAAAGAAGTCCAGGTCCTGGAGCCTCTCGTCTGGTTTCTCTGAAAGAAATCTAGAGTTGGGATGTAGGGTTGATTTATTCTGCACAGCAGAGCCGATTTAGAAGGAATTTACTTTGTTTCTAGATTATTTTGTTATGTTGGCATCCAACCATCAAATAAATGAAGGTAGAATAATCAGATTTTTTTCTGGTAATAATCGACACACTGACCCGCCATGTTTCCTCTAAGATTCACGCAGCTGGATGTCGTCTGGTTACCGTGGCGATAACGGGACTGTCATTTATTTATACACTTTCTGAGGGGAGTAAACAAATAAATGAATGTAAATATAAAAGCAGAAAATAAAATCTATATTGAAAATACATTTATCTAGTTAGCTGAATAATTTTTACTTATTTATTTATGTAATTTGATTTTTTTGAATAAATAAAATTTATCTTAAAATATTTAAAATATTTCTTAGAAACTTAGTATTTAAAAATAGATTAAAATATAAAAGAAAACAAAGATATTCATTCATTTAAATATTTTGTTTAGAATGATTAATAATGAGG
This sequence comes from Melanotaenia pygmaea, assembly GCA_036919955.1. Classification (NCBI taxonomy): domain Eukaryota; kingdom Metazoa; phylum Chordata; class Actinopteri; order Atheriniformes; family Melanotaeniidae; genus Melanotaenia; species Melanotaenia pygmaea. The sequence goes on along the minus strand of JBAFSZ010000013.1, from coordinate 1,460,583 downwards.
GTATTTAAATAAGAATTCATTTAAATGAATGAATACATACATAGATAAGTTTTATTAAAATTATTAAAAATCAAACGCGTAAGAACACAACAAAAGTATTCATTCAATTAAATAAATCAATGTATTCATTTATTTAAATATTGGAATTATATTTAATAATAAAATTAATATTTAAGTGTTTATGTATTTAATTTAAATAAATGATACATTTACATAAACAGATCAAATTTGTTTAAAAACATTTTTAATATTGATTAAAATATAGTATTAAAACTAAGTAAAAAATGAAGAATAAAAAAAGGTAGGATTTATTTCCAGAAGTTCTCTGTAGGCAGCGTGGATGCTGAATTAGATCCCGGAGGCTCAGATAACAACGTTTGCCGCGTCGACCGAGGCGACCAGAACGGACCTGCCGGGTTTGACTCGGAGGTCCAAACCCGGAGGACAGAAGGATGAAAAGGCGGCGTGTCTGATGACGTCCACGCCAGCTAACATTCACCGAGCTCGCAAGCTGCAGCGTGAGGCCGAGCAAGCGGCGAAGCTCAGGAGGCGATTAAAGCCGCGTTGCCTGGCACAGGCTGCACACACCTCTGGTGCATCCTCCATGAAAGGGGCGGAGCCAGATGACACAGATGTAAATGTAAAGGATACATATTAGAAAAAAATGTGTTTATTTAAATCAGTTTATTTTCTTCATTTAAACATTTATCTGAACAAATTAGTATATAAAAGAATGAATTCAAATTATTTAAACATTTTAAAAGATCAATATTTTATTTAAAAATAAAACTAGAAATGAAAACAGTAAAATACAGTAAAGGTTTTCATCCATTTATTTGTTCGAGTTGTGGCGTGAAAGTTTTTAATGTGCGCCTGAGGAAGAGCTTGAGATTGGCTTCACGCCGTCTTCATCATCCTCGTCATGGCCTCGGGGGAAACCTGCCGGCCTCCGTCTGCAAACTCTCGGTGAGTGGAGGGAAAACTTTTCTCTCCGTCTGCAGCCTGAATGACAAACGAGCAGCAGAGGCGAAAAGTACTTTATTAGAGCATCTGTTGAAGCTGTCACCACATAAACTCATCCTCAGCTGCCTGTCAGCTTCCAGGCGCTGCGAGTTAGCGTTAGCGTGGTCGGGGGTCTGCGTCGGAGCCGGCCAGCTGTCAGGAGCTGAGGTTTTGGAGGAAGAACGGGGAGTTTTGGAGGGGGGGGGCTGCCAGAGGCTGCAAACGAGAACAGATCGCAGTAGAGTTGCAACCAACATTTATTTGGAGCCGAGCAGCTCGGCTGCCTGTCAGGAGTCGGGTTTTTGTTTCAGGCTTTGACAGAAAACACAGCAGCTTTTTCTGAGCTGGAAACCTGCTGCAGAGTCCGGAGCCAAGATGGAGGCTCGAGGACCCGAACCTGGACCGACATTAGACCAGAGGAACGGGCTGCGTTAATGCTGCGTTAATTAAGCTAATTACAGCTTAGACATTTACTTCTAGAATCATTTTACTTCTGATTAACGTCCTCGATTCAGTATTTCAGTTATTCTGATTTACAGATGAGCTCTAAAATTAAATTGAAGGAGATTTTCTGAATTTCCTGATCCTTACTTTTAATTTTACTTTCTCTTAGTGAGAAAATAATGATAAATATTACGTGAATGTGTGAAGACTCCCTGCAGCCATTTTATTTATTTTTTTCCAGAATAATTTATTGTTTTTATTTGCTTTTTGTATTTTCATATAATTTATTTTGATTATTTATTAAATTCTACTTTATTTATTCCAGATTATTATTATTATAAGATTATTTGCTGTATTTTATGTTTTTCTATAATTATAAATCAGGCGTCAGGGGGGCTGTCACAAAGATGATCTGTGGAGTCAAAGCTTTATTATTTTACATAAACCGCTTTCTCCCGGCGATTTTCCAGCCTCATGTAGAGGACGCTGCAGGATGAGCCGTCGGTGTTTCACGGCGTGGCCGGAAGCTTCCAGAACGCAGCGTCCGGACGTCCGTCTGTCTCCATCGTGTACAGACGGGGGAAAAGTCGGAGCACCAGACCGACGTTAAGCAGCTCAAACTGAGGAAGAAGCTCCTGCACAAACATGGACGCTTTCAGGATGTCCCGATTCTAGATGTACGATTATTATCAGAGAAATAATCCGATTTTTCCACGTTGATTCACTTCCCAGCAGTTTAAACGTGTGAAGTCACAGCAGACGTTCGTCCAGGTCTCCAGCTTTTTTTATTTCCTTCTGTCGACGCCAAAATAACTAAAAACCAAACAGAGTCTCGTTCCAGCTCAACCTGCTCTGCTGTGGGCCGAATACATCAGTCCTACAGGCATGGAAAGGCTCCAGGACCTGGACCTGGACCTGGACCTGGACCAGGACCGGGACCTGCACTGGACCTGCACTGGACCTGGACCGGGACCAGGAACTGGACCTGGACCAGGAACTGGACCTGGACCGGGACCTGCACTGGACCTGGACCTGGACCTGGGAGGCTTCTTTCTGGAAAGTACATTATAAAAACGCTTTTAGACGTTTCTTCTCGGTTGAGAGTTTAGGAGGAGAAAACAGGAACGAAGCTCGGGGCACCAGGACCATGCACCCCTTTGATCCGACCGAACTTCCAATCAGAACAAAGACGCATCATATGAACATGTCAGCTGACTGGATCAGATCAGAAGAACCACGTCTACGCTCACTCTGATTGGTTCTGCGGTGGCTCGCTCTGAGGATGCTCGAACCAGCCGCAGGTCACGTGACATCATGAGTTTCAGGGAAGACGTGAGAAGTGGCAGCAGCCAATCAGAGCGGGCGGCGCAGTCTGGCTGAAAGAGTTAAAGCATCTGGATGTTGAGCTGAGATGGAGACTCATCAGACCAGCAACGTTTCTCCATCTTCTATTGTCCAGTGTTGGTGAGTGTGTGTGAACTGTAGCCTCAGTTTCCTGTTCTTAGCTGGAGGAGACACCCGGTGTGTCTTCTGCTGCTGGTCTGGATGTAGCAGTTTGGTTTTGTTCGTCTCTAACATCAGAACCTGAGTCTGGTTCCGCTCAGCAGACAAGAATCTTTAAAAGAAAGTTTTTCTTATTTTCATTTTGTTTTTACTCTTTTCGTCCAGTTTTTATGAAAATCTCCTCAGATTCAGTCAGTTCTGATTTCTCTGCATGAAAACATGATTTTTATTTTATTTTACTTGATAATCTGCATGTGAACATATACAGTAAAAACCAGCTTAATAAGCTTCCTGCAGGGCTGCAGGGCCTCAGTGAGCGCTGCACCACAGCGCCCCCTGTGGCCAGCTCACTGGAACTACAGCCGGCCGGCAGAGACTCTGGTGAAATCAGGATTTAGACTTAAAAATCATCCAGACCTGGGCATTATATCAGGTTTTTAATGCATTCATTTGAAATTTCAGCCATTCAAACAGCTTTTTAATGATATTTCTCTCAGGGCTGCAGCTTTTCTGCTTTTGTGTGAAGTCCAGTTTTAAGTTAATTATCTTAAATTACATAAAAATAGATTAAACAGAAGGAATTGAATGAATTATTTGGACATGTAAATAGCAGTTTGTTCAGGAAAACTGCTTTTTGGAACGATGAAGGGAAACTATGGGACACTTGAAGTAAAAATAGTCTTCACCACATAGATATTTAAGTATTTCTGTCTCAGAAAACTGCTGCTTCCGTTGTTTTGCTCATCATATCATATTTCTTTGTTTTTATTATTATTTAGATGATTTTTACTTCGGTTTTCCAGAATCAGAGAAATCAGCCTTGCCAGACATCGGTGGGCTGGTTCAGGTGGTCTTTCTGTCCACGTGGAAATGAAACTTTATTTGCAGCTCAGTGGGTCAGAAACCAAAACAAAGACTAACACGGATTTGTTTTAACCGGATCTCCGAACGAAGCTGAAACAGCTGCTGTTAAATGTTTTACGGAAGCCCGGAGCGGCCATGATTGTTTTCTAACACCACTGAAAGAATGACAAAAATAAGAAATAAATCATATAAATCAACTGATAAAATATTTCATATGTACAGTAATGAGTTATACTGGATTTTACTGAGTGTGTTTGCGGTTTACTGGGAGCAGTGCTGGTTTCCAGTCTGGGTGCAGCAGTCTGTCTCTGAAGGAGCTCTGCAGCGCTTAGCCATCGTCCTCTCCCCCACCAGCTCAACTGGTGGGTCCAGGAGGCGTCCCAGTGGAGCTGATCGGTACTGGGATGCCTCAGCACAGTCAGACCAGCAGCATCAGGCGGAGGATCTTCCATCGCTGATCAGTACTTCCCGTTTTACTTCCATCACTTCTGATAAATTAGCGTGTCTGATAATTAAGTTTTAGCATCAATCAGACAGAACTACACCATGACTGGTGGAAATTTCACCCTGAGAATCAAACTAAGTATTTTTATTAAGAGCTGATCAGCAATGAGTCACACAAACAGCTTCGGCTGCGCGCGTCCAAACACACACACATGGGCGTGGTTAGTCCACAGTACACCCAGAACCAGCTCAAACTGGTTTTTAACACGTGTCTTGATGAGTTAGTGAAGAACACATAAAGAAAGCTAACAGTGATGAGAAGAAGATGTTTACAGGGTACAAGTCGCTCTGCTCGGTGAAAAGTATGAGGCCATGGATTTAATACCCAGATTACACGTCTCATCTATATATCACACAAAGATCAGAGTTATATGTATAACCCCCCCACCCAGCTGGCGTCTATTTTATCCATGAAATCAGCTGTAACCAGTAACCACGAACTTTAGCCCACCTTAAAATATCTTGTAACGATAACCAGATAAAATATCGTTACTGATTAAACGAGAACAGTAGTGGAACGTGGCCGCTCTCGGCTTCCGTGGTGTCCCGCACGGACCACCTGATCCTCTCCGAGCCGCCTCACGACCTTCGGTTCAGTCTTTCTGCCGTGAGTCTGGAAACGGGATCAGATCACTGATGAAAGCAGCAGCTCTCCATCTTCTTGTCGGAGCTCTGGTTCTGTAGCGTTGGGAGGGTTTTCCTCCGCTCATGTCCTTGGATCGTCCTCTTTGATTTTGGAAGCTCTCAGCATTTATAAATTTTGTTGCATTTTTCCCGCCATGCCTTCCTGCCACCAGGAGATTGAGGAGGTAGGACCTGCCCCGTCTGTCCGTCTGTCAGCTTCATGCTTCCACCACCTGCTTCATCAGCTTCAGATCTGCTTTCATGTTTGGTTTCCGTCACATGAACCAGTTTGTCGTTGCTCATTAAACTTTCTGACATTAAAAGAAGTTAAACGGAGCAAAATTCAACCTGAAAATGATTTGTTTAGTTAAAACGTGATTTCATGACTTATTCTGGAAAAGCAGACGAACTCTTTGATGTGACACCCTCCCCCTGATCCACCGACGACTCCAAGCCCGGGAAACTAAGGACGGGATTTAATGATCCGGCCTCGGGCTCAGATGAGCCCAGGATCTCTAAAAGCTTCGAGTCGTTGATGTCAGGAAAATATTTATGCTTTAATGAGCTGAATATTTGGTTATGTTCATTCTTTCACATCCATTCCTTCAGTTTCTTCATTTGTCAGACTGTTGAAAGCAGTGCTTCTCAAACCTTCATCACCACCGCCCCAGAACAAGCTTCATGTAGACAAGCTGCTTCCAGCCCAGAAGAAACACTGCATTCTCTCTTCCACACACCTGCCATGAAATTCACACGTAGATCAGGAAATATGTCAAATTAAATATTTAAGTAAGATAAAAAATAAAACAGGAATGTTAATGATAAAAAACAAAATAGAATAAAATGTATATTATAAAACATTCAGTATAAGAAGTTTTAAGATAAATTTTAAATAAAAATATAAATTATATATATGTGTGTGTGTATACATACATATATATGTACATATATATGTGTGTGTAATTGAAAATATGTAAATGAGGAACATTAAATTATTTAATTCAGGTTCATAAAGTTTTCTTAAAGAATACTTTATTAAATGTTAACATTTAAAATCAACTTGTTTTTAATGTAGGACTTCTTGGTTAAAGTAAAATAAAATAAAGTGTTTGTTTTACTTGTAAAAGCAAATAGCCAATAAAAAAATAATCAAAGTCCACGGATGAATCACTTAGCTCATGTGGTAGAGCGGGTCATCCATTAATATTAAGGTTGGCAGTTCGATTCCTGCTCCTTGGACAATGTCGGCATTGCTGGTGATCAGAGATGCCGTAGCCACATTTCCACCAGTCTGTGCCAGAGCAGCTCTGGCTACATATTGCTTATATGGCTACATATACATTATGTAGCTACACGTAGCTTAAGTGGATATAAGTAAATTAAGTGGCTACATATAGCTTATGTGGCTACATGTAGCTTACCACCAGGTATGAATGAATAGAGACAATGTGAAGCACTTTGGGTGCCCCGCTTTATAAATCTGATCCATTATTATTAACTAAATTTTATTATGTACTTTTTATTTATTACATAATTTTATGTGTTTTGTATAAACATTTTTTTATTTTATTTACATATTTAATTTGACATTTTTACTCATTTACATTTGAATTACAGCTTTTAAAGTTCTTCCTTTTTTCATTTTCTGGACCCCCTGGAGTGTCTCTACGTACCCCAACAGGTACCTGCACCCCTGTTTGAGAAACACTGTTTTCACTCAGCATCTGTGTTCATATAATATATTATTCATTAGCTAAAACCATCACTTTCATTATTTATCCCCTCATAGTTAGATCATGTAACCCAGTAAGACCAGTTAAAGCAGTGTGGGACCACCGCTGCCAGCTTCCAGTCTGCAGTCCGAGGCTCGGCATGAAAAACTGGGTTAGATCGTCTAACCCAGTAAAACCAGTTAGGCAGGGAAGAACCTACAGACTCGACTCACATGTGCATTTTCCTTCCAAACACGGCTCCGTTTGAAGGGAAACGAACTTTCCAGAACTGTTTCTGCTGGTTTTTAATTATTATTAACGAGGTTTTGATGAGCCGTTCTTCACGTTTAACTGAAGGAGCAACGTTTAGATGAAATCCAGACGCTGTTCTCTGGTAATTCCAGATCTCCCCAACAGTTAAACCTTGGAGAAATGTTTCTGTACAGATTAAAGTTTAGAATAAAGGAGGTGAATGTTGGATCTCACCCAGAAAACAGGAAGCTGTTTCAGAATAAAAGCTTCAGGTCCCGTTAAAGGTTGCAGGTTTGCAGGAGGATGAGGAAACATCCCGGTGCTGATGTGAAGCCAGATGTTGGACTTCTTATCTTGTGCTTGTGTTGCAGCTGGAAGGGAAGGTCCAACAGGGAGAAAGAGACTTTGAGCAAATCTCCAAAACCATCCGGAAAGAAGTCAGCAGGTTCGAGGTGAGACGGGATGGACGAGGTTTACATTTCATTACAGGGCAGGAACAAAGTCAGATAGAGCAAGAAGGGCTAAATTATTATTATTATGATTATTATTGTGATGGTGGCAATAATTATTTTTTGTTTATTAGCATTGTTATTATTATTTTTGCTCTTATACCAACGCATATTATGATTATATTTTGGTTGTAAATATCATTTATTTTTATATTTTTTCTGTTTTTTTGCATCTGAGTTGAGTTACATTCGGATTGTGCAAACATACAAACATCATTCTGTTATTTCTACTCGACTTTTTGTCCATCTGCTTCTTTTTCTTCTCTCAACAATTTCTACCATGTTTTTCCCAACAGAAGGAGAGAGTGAAGGACTTTAAAATGATCATTATTAAATACCTGGAGTCCCTGGTTCAGACACAACAGCAGGTAAACTACATTACTAATTATTATTATTATTATTATTATTATTATTGTTAATAATAATAATAATAATAATAATTAAATTATTTTATTTTCATTATATTACTTTACTTTTATTGTACTAAATTTGTTATTTTGTTATTAATAAATCCGTAAAGTTTATGGTTGCAGTGTTTGAATAAAAGCGAATCAATTTAAAATATTCTAATTTTGTGGAAACCTCTAGAACAAATTGTACATATATTTTTCTTCATCCTTTTTTCCCCAACTAAGGGAATAAAATCTGGAATATAGAAAAATAATTAGGATTGGTGGAATTAAATCTCTTTACATATTGAAACAGAACTTTAAAGCAACATTTAAGTCAAATAATAATAATTTTCTTTCTTTCTACCTGCAGCTGATTAAATACTGGGACACCTTCTTACCCGAGGCCAAGGCCATCTCATAGTGGCCCTCCTGACTGGCTGCGGTCAAACTACACTACCCATAATCCCCCTGTCCTCTCAGCTCTTCTGCTCCGTCTTCGGTTTCTGCTTCAGCTGAACTTGGTGCTGTGTTCAATTCCCCAGTGATCCTTCAGGTGGAAGAAAACAAAAACATTTAAATAAATCGAATCAGGATGGAAGCTCATCAGGCGGCTTGACCCTGAACGCAGCACGACTTTCAGCTTTTTTCCCCACAAACAGGCTCTAACATTCATCCCTTATACACCCATATTTAAACTTTAAGTTAAATAAATTATCCGGGTCATTGAAGGATGGGGGCAGCTTCTTGCCGTAAAAGTGAAAATGGAAAAAGATAAGTGGCGAACTCATGAACATCGACAGAAACGAGTCGGCTAACGACGAGAGAGGAAGGAAACTGGAGAAAACGCTGGAACAAAAAGACAGGAAGTGAACATTAAATTTAGACGCATTCATAAAAACTCCATTTGTAAGCAGCAAATTAAATGCTGATGAAGTAAAAGTTATTATTTTGTACTTTAAACCATTTCTGACAGGTGGGTTTATTATTTCGAGGAGCTGTTTTCCATTTTATTACAGTCAGATTCAAAAGATTGGAGATTTTTTTGCTTTTCTACTCCAGTGAAAATCTTACGAATATTTAGAGGAAACTAAACGTCTCACTCTGGATCTCGAACCATCTAAGGTTGACCAACTCGCCTATGCTCATTAACCCTTTAACCTCTAATCCAAGAAATAAACAATAATATGAAGTATTTATTTGGTCCTTTAACAAAATGTAAAAATAAATAAAAAGTAATTTGCATATGTTGCATTTACTACTGTGTAATATGTCGGAATTAGTGTAGTACGACATACATCCACCAGGGGTGAAAGACAGGCATCACATTGTAAACAACAGGCATTGGAGCAGTTTTTACCATGAAGTGATGAAATAGGTCTCTATTTCTGGATTGAACAGAACCGATAGAGAACGAGGTTAAAGGGTTAAATTCCATCAAATAATTTATCAGACTTTAATATTTTTCCTACGTTTTATGGCAGAATTGTCCTCCATGTTTCTGAATATGGATTGAGGATATTAATGAGTTTCATGGCTGTGCACCTCTCTAACTTCACCCTCCTGTTTCCCGCCCAGCAACAGCATCTGACTCTCTGATTGGATGTGGAAGTTTAGACGAAGAAAATCCAGTTCTCCGTCTCCTTTTACGGTTGAACTTGTTTCTTTTCTCCTTTATGTTTTTTTTTTGGTTCAGTGTTTGAAACCAGAAAAATGTGACTAAGGAGGACCCTGAACGCCACGCAGCCTGGAGTCAGTGACGAGTCCGTGGGCTGCGCCCATCTTTTGTTGTCCGTCCCGTACTTCCCATCCCCCGTTCGGTCCATAGACGTGTACATGTCTGTGTTCGGTCCTCCACCTCCTGTTTTTGTTGCTGCATGATCGACAGTGAAGGCAACATTTTTGTTTGGCGGCCGGACGTTGAGGACGTTGGCTTTGTGCTTCACTTCCTGCAGAAAACATGGATTCCTGATGATTTCCAGCGAGCTTGTACAATGTCTTTGTGAAGACATTGCAGAAGAAGATGAAATGAGTTTGTCCGTCCTGAGTTCAGCCTCCAACTGTGAGCTTTTTTTATTTAAATGCTTCTACAGCGTAAACCCTGTCAAACCTGAGCTTTATTCATTTTATATTTGGTTCAAAGCAGATTTTCTGAAAACCATCCTGACGCTTGCAGACCTGAAATTTAAAGAACTGAAATTAAAACTTGAACTATTTCTGATTTTTTCTTTTTTGTTGTTTTTTTCTTCAGTCTTAAATCGGAAAACTCGGCTTTAACTCCGACCTGATGGATTTAAAGAAGATTTGATTCTTGCTTTGAATGACGTGCAATGATTGAAACGTTTGAATTGATTTGTTTTTTATTTTATTGATGATAAAGTGCTTCATTTTAATCATTTCTTTGGTTTTGATGTGATATTCCGGCAGAGAGGAGGTTTTCAGTACTTTAATTACAATAAAGGAATGTATCTCACCCATGACTGGGCTGTCTTCATACTACATAATGTTTATTTTACTAATAGGTGTGTGTGTGTATATGTAAGTTTATATATATTACATCTACAGACCTGATGCTACACCCGGAAACGAGATGTTAACCCTTAACTCCCGGTAGCGGAGGCTGCAGGTGCAGAGGTGAAGCTAAACAGT
>JBAFSZ010000013.1:1341351-1351779 GCA_036919955.1 Melanotaenia pygmaea | reverse complement strand
TGTGGCTGTTAGCATCTGATGTTACAGCTGTTAGCTTCTAATGTTGCAGCTGTTAGCATCTAATGTTGCAGCTGTTAATGGCTGATGTTATGGCTGTTAGTGGCAGATGTTACGGCTATTAGCAGCTGATGTTGCAGCTGTTAGCGTCTGATGTTGGAGTTGTTAGCGGCTGATGTTGGAGTTGTTAGCGTCTGATGTTGGAGTTGTTAGTGGCTGATGTTACAGTTGTTAAAGGCTGATGTTACGGCTGTTAGTGGCTGATTTTGTTTGTTTGTTTGTTGCATTCTCACAGTGTTCTGTGTCTTCCTGTGAATAAACATCACTGGATCACACTTTAATGTTCAGAAGGGAAATCTACAACTTTAAATATGCCGTGATTATAATTACGATAAAAAATTAGCCTGATATTTTAACTGCCCCACTGGATTTTGGTGCCGTATGCGCAGTGCATGATATGCATGTTGAATTTAATTTTATATTCATAGGATAGTTGAACAACAAGCACAGCTTAGTCAAAAATATAAAACAAAACTGGAAGTAAAATTAGTCAGTTTCAGAACCCCCTTTATCAGACTGGGTGTTTATGCTTTTATGGTCTTATTAGAAATGAATAAATTTCTCTTAAACTTGTTGAAATACTTGTTTTTCTTGCTCTTGATGAGCTGAAGTTTATTATTTATTTTTGTTTGAACATAGTGAGGCGTTCAGGGACTGGATGAGACACCTGGTTGTCTGGGTTGCCTGGGTGGCCTTACCCCGACATTCAGCATTCTGTTCAGTGGTACTTCGAAGCTGGTTATAAACTCAGTAATTCAACCCAGGGTTCTCCATCTTGATTAGAGCGCACTCACATAAAAGGGTTTGTAGCATCTGACCAATTAAACCCTGCAGAGCAGTGACATCACCATGGAGGTGAATTATTCTTTACAAATATATAAAATTAAAGTGTAACTCCACCCATTACTTTCGCTGTAACTCCAATGACTGTTGAATATGAAAAATTCCTGAAACCTGAACGGTTGGGGTCATCAGAGGGTGGGTGGGACAGGATACACAGGCAGAAATGATTGACAGACAGCAGCTCAGCTCACTGGCAAGATGCAAAGCCAGATTCACAAAGCAGCTACGCCACACAGCGTCTGTGAGGTGGAAGACTTTCCCTCCTGAATCTCCTTAGCTACACATGAACCAGGTGGTACTGAAGCTTATCAGTCTGAGCCGTTAGCGCTGTTAGCTGCCTATCAGCAGCTCTGGAAAGCTGTGGAGACTCGCGGCAGGTTGTGGCAGCTGCAGGAAGTGCTGCTGGGACAAGCTCCAACTCACCTGCGACCCGAATTGGACTAGGCGGGTTAGAAAATGAAATTAAAAATTTAATGAAATTATCTCTGATCCAGAACATAACCTGCTTCAGAGAAGGTTAGCCGTACAGTGTGAGTTACCATGGTGATTTACCTGGTAAGAAGTGAACCAGCATCACAGTACAGAAACCCTTAAGTTACCTGGATAAGAGAAAATCCAGTTCCCTGGTTCATGTCCCTGATCTTCTTGATCTAACATTGCTCGTAGTTCTCGTCCAGATTTGTGCAGCAGACATCCCAACATCCTTCTGGATGCTCCAAATACAACTGGAGAAAAACAAGGCCTACTACAACATTATATGGATCAATTTATTTAGTTTCTCTACACTCTGCAGCAGACATGATCACATGACCGATCCATGTTTCCATCTAATGTTTACCTTCTTCTCCCTCTGGTTTGGTCTCCACCAACTCCTACAAAATATAACTTTCACCATACATGACTTATTTTGTTTGAACCGACAACTAAAAGCCTTAAATCTGCCACAATTCGTTCTGGGGGTTAAAGATCGGGGTGGGGGACTGCCTCGCTGTGTGGTCCCTCCTCATCTGGACACCCAGAGACATCCAGGCATTTAATGAAGCCCAACCTTTTCCCTGCTTAGAGCTGGTGATGAAAGCAGGTTGGGAAAAACAAACTGCTTCACTCTGTAGTTGATCGCTCTGGATCAAAGTGCAAATTTATGTTGGTTATGAAATCAGTTAATGCCCAGGCTTAAACAATAATGTTTAATTTAGAACAAAAAAGCTCATCTGTTGTGGGAATAAATCTGTTAAAAAGCTGCAGAACTAAAATGTTTGAACTGGAAACGGCTCAAAGATTAAAGCAGAGCGGGTCTGTCTAAACACTGGAGACGGGTGTCAGAATATTGAATCTGAATGATGGACAGCTTCACAGCCAGCTGGAAGAGAGGAAGAGGAGGCTTCCCGTACTGGAACAAGTGCGTCTCTGCAGCTGTACTGAGTCTATGTATACCAGTACCAGTACCACCACCACTACCAGTACCATTACCAGTACCACTACCAGTACCAGCACCAGCACCAGTACCAGTACAACTACCAGTACCACTACCAGTACCACTACCAGTACCAGTAGTGTACCAGTACTAGCACCAGTACCACACCCAGTACCAGTAGTGTACCAGTACCACTACCAGTACCATTACCAGTACCACTACCAGTACCAGCACCAGTACCAGTACCAGTACCATTACCAGTACCACTACCAGTACCAGCACCAGCACCAGTACCAGTACAACTACCAGTACCACTACTAGTACCAGTAGTGTACCAGTACTAGCACCAGTAACACAACCAGTACCAGTAGTGTACCAGTACCACTACCATTACCATTACCAGTACCACTACCAGTACCAGCACCAGTACCAGTACCACTACTATGACCAGTACAACTACCAGTACCACGACCAGTACCACTACCATTACCAGTACCACTACCAGTACCAGCACCAGTACCAGTACCACTACCAGTACCAGTACCAGTACCAGCACCAGTACCAGTACAACTACCAGTACCACTACCGCTACCAGTACCACTACCAGTACAAGTAGTGTACCAGTACTAGCACCAGTACCACAACCAGTACCAGTAGTGTACCAGTACCACTACCATTACCAGTACCACTACCACTACCACTACCAATACCAGTACCACTACCAGTACCACTACCAGTACAACTACCAGTACCAGTAGTGTACCAGTAGTGTACCAGTACACTACCAGTACCAGTACCAGTAGTGTACCAGTACCACTACCACTACCAGTACCAGTTGTGTGCCAGTACCAGTACCACTACCTATTCCACTACCACTACCAGTACGAGTACCAGTAGTGTACCAGTACCACTGCCAGTACCACTACCAGTACCAGTACCACTACCAGTACCAGTACCAGCACCAGTACCAGTACCACTACCACTACCAGTACCAGCACCAGTACCAGTACAACTACCAGTACCACTACCCGTACCACTACCAGTACCACTACCATTACCATTACCAGTACCACTAACACTAACACTAACACTACCAGTACCAGCACCAGTACCAGTACCAGTATCAGTATCACTACCACTACCTGTACCAGCACCAGTACAACTACCAGTACCACTACCAGTACTAGCACCAGTACCACAACCAGTACCAGTAGTGTACCAGTACCACTACCATTACCAGTACCAGTACCACTACCAATACCAGCACCACTACCAGTACCACTACCAGTACAACTACCACTACCACTACCAGTACCAGTAGTGTGCCAGTACCAGTACCACTACCACTACTTATTCCACTACCAGTACGAGTACCAGTAGTGTACCAGTACCACTACCAGTACCAGTACCACTACCACTACCTGTACCAGTATATGTATTACTGGGAAATTCAGGAAAATGTCACAAAAGTTTCAGGCTGACCTAAAACACTTTTAGGGTGAATATAATTGGAATGATGACGAATATGAATTACACTGTTTAATAATGAATAATTTTAAGAATATTTATTCAAATAATAATTACATATTAATTAATTGGATAATTATTTTTACAACAATTTTCATTAATGAACAATTTAAAATAATTTAGTGAAGAGTTAAGAAATAAATAAATTTTTTTATTAAATTGTAAATAATGAAATATTAATTAATAATCATAATTTAATAATGAATATTTAGGATGATGCAGCTGCAACTCTCAACCTGTATTAGATCATCCTACATCATACGAGACCCATCTTTTTAGCTTATAACTCATTTGTTTGTATTTTATTTGTTATTTATTTTATTAGCATTTTATAGATATTTTTTAACTTATATGAACTTATTTATGCGTACTTTTAGGATGTCGTGTGCGGCATAAAAACACGTTAATACGTGTTGCTCTTGTTCTGTTTGTTTTGAGATTTATTTGGTCTTTATTTCTACTTTTAACGTTTTTAACACGACTGTTTTCCTCATGAGGTCCTACATGCTGACAGCTTTGCCTGCTCGGTCTGCAGGGTTGTTGCCATGCTGATCACACTTTCCTGGGTGGTTGGGGGTCCGCACTGCAGTGCTGGTCTGGGAGGCGGATCCTGTGGTGACGCCCCTGGGGTGACCGGTGGGGGAATCCTAGTGTGGACGTGCCCCTAAGAAATGGTTTCCTTGAGCCAGATGTTTATTTCCTTTTATATTTTTATTTTTTATCTAGTTAAAGAGACCAGAACATGGGAGTGTGTGTGTTGTGTGTGTAGGAGTGTTAATAGTGCAAAAAATTGTTGTTTAATTATGTAAAGCACTTTGTGCTGCTTTTTTTGTAAGAAGTGCTTCATACATCAAATTTCTCTCTGCAAAGACCAAGTCTGAAGTGAAGCTGGATAAAATGGGAGGTTTTCAGGAGGCGTCTCCGTTTGAGCCGTCAGATTTTTTTACACGGCGTCACTTTTTTGGAACCGTGGTTTTACAACTTTCTCCATCTACACCCGTTCTGACCCGGGATCTGAACCAGCGGTCCATGTGCAGGTCCTATCTGGTTAAATGTGGGAAAGCTGATGGAGCTCAGGCTCGGTGTTCAGACGGAGGAGCGACAGGCGGGGGTTCGATTCCCTCAGGGGATGGACCTTCCAGTTAACGCTGCTGCCTGGCCGCCGTAAGTCAGACCTGCTGGATGACTACAATAATATAATGTGTTGGTTCATCTTTAGTCATAAAACAGCAAAAAGATTCACAGCAGCCTCATTTTAATCTGTTCTTTTGCTTCTTTGGGCATCTTGAGGTTCGCTCTTTATTTGCTTTTAGGTTGTTTAGCTTCATTTGGTCAGATTTATTTTTTCTTTGTTGAAATTTAGTCTTTTTCTTTTATTTGTGAGGTTTTTTTTCTCCTTCTGGTATGTGTTTGATATTATTTCATTATTTATCTTATTTTCATGACACTTAAAGGTTTTCACTGATGTGAGTTTTTAGAAGTAAATTCAACTTTTATAAATGTGATTTATCTGAGTTTGCTGTTAGTTCAGGAGGTGGAAGAAACTTGATAAATTAGAAGAGAAACTTCCTAAGATCTCATTATTTCCACCAGCACCATGGTTTGTGATGCATGGTAACCGAGCAGGCCCTCCAGGACTTCGTGTTTTGTTGGAACCTAAAACGTCTGATGATGTGGCAGCTTTTGTGAAACGTTGATGTGGGTTTTCCTTACAAAAAACCCTCATATTTATGTAAAATATTAGTTATTAAATTTCAGTTTTCCTTTCGGAAACAAGCAGATCGGCAGAGGTGTTCTCTCTGAAGCAGCGAGCGTCTGAAGCTGTAACTGTTCTGATTTATTTAGTCTGGGGATGCAGACTCATGGTG
Source organism: Melanotaenia pygmaea (assembly GCA_036919955.1). NCBI lineage: Eukaryota > Metazoa > Chordata > Actinopteri > Atheriniformes > Melanotaeniidae > Melanotaenia > Melanotaenia pygmaea. The sequence continues at coordinate 1,346,070 of JBAFSZ010000013.1, read as the reverse complement.
ATTCTTCTCATCTGGTCACACCATTCAAACCTTCTCTGGAGGAGTTGGCTACAGTCATCTCCATCGTCCACAAAGTAAACCGCCTGGTCAGAGAAAGAAAGGTGACTCTTCAAACGTGGTTGGGTCTCTTTTAGCTCTGGTACAGCAGCGTTGGCTGTGGCGTGGTTTTGAGGAGCTTCTGTAATGATAAATCCACTAAATATATTCTCTTTAAACCCATGTTTTAGTAGTTTACAGCATGCATCTTCTGGAGCTGCTGTTATTTCTTAACTGAAAAAATTGTTAAATCATTTTTTGTTTCCTTTCAGTTTGCAGTCGTGACTCATTTTATGACTTTTCTTTAACGTCTTTAATCGTTTTGCATTTAATTTATTTTCTCTGAACATTTTTTAACATCTCAGTTTGTGTCTTTAGTCTCATGATTTTGTTTTTTGTCTAATTTTTGTTGTTTTTTTATGATTTTCTGGCAGATTTGTCTAATTTTTGTCTTTTCATCATTATTCTCCTTGTAACCATGAAGGAACTTGGTTTTATCTTGATTAAATCTTTTATCTGATGGATTTCTGTCTTGCTCCAAATCAGCTGTAAAGATTTTCGAAGACGCTGCTTCGTCTCTGAGCCACCGTTCCGCATCATGGCATCACTTTCTTTATTACAATTTATTTTTAATACAGACAGTTTATTCACTCATAAATATTTTTGATTATAAATGAATAAAAGGATTAATGGTTGATTCAAGGGTAGAAATTAGACCAGTGCTGAGTTATGATGACAAAGTGCTGCTCTGTCTTTCAGTTGCTTCCTTGAAGGCTTGTTTTGTCCGATGTGGAACATTTTGTTGATCCTGTCTTCAGTTTTTCTGATGTTTCCTGTGGAATTCAGATGTTTGACACTCGGCTACTGGTTGACAAGTCAACGGGCAGCTGGTTGGATGAGAGGAAACAGGAAGCTACAGAAAGATGGGTTGGCCTGCTTTGACCTTCTCACGTTGGGGTACCTAAACATCTCACTTCGGCCGTTCGGTTTACTTGTTCTTTCTGAATTTAATAAAATATGGCATCCCACAGGGGTCAGTTTTAGGACCGCTCATATTTATTTTTTTACATGCTTTCTCTTGGACATGTTGCCAGACACATGGTGTTTCTGTTCATTTCTATGCTGATGACATCCAGGTGTATCTACCTCTTAGAGCCTCTCATTCTGCTACGTGGCGCTTATGACAGCACTCAATTCAAAATGTTAAAAACCAGATTCTCCGGACTCTGTGCAACTTGTTTAAATAAAACTGAGATAGTTGGAATTGGTCTTCATCTTCCAGCTGCTGTTTCCCGCAGGAAGACGTTGTAAAGAAGCTCTACACTGAGTTTCAGCGGAATATAGAAGAACTCAACCATGTTTTTATTATCTAAGAAAATCTGCCTTTTAAAGCCACAATGAGCGTTTTACACACTTTAACGTCTTCACACCTCCACTGTTCCCACAGCTTTTATATCTCAGCAGTTAATCTATTAATCATCTACAGATGGTTCGGAACTCAGCTGGACTTTTAACTAGAACAAAGAATATATTAATTCTATATTTAATTTAAGTTTAATTTATTTAAACTGTAAAACATAAATTATCACATGAAAACAATAATTGCCACAGATGGTTTTAAATGACTATTATAAACTCAAGTCAATGAATTTCTAAAAAAGAAATCTTGGAATTGGACGTTTTCTACGATGGACAGGGGCTCCTCATCAGGAAAATAAATTCTAACATTTTTTATTGCAGTAGCTTTTTTTGTTCTATTTTTGTTCTTTAGTCAATTTCTCAGTTTTTAAAAACGTTTGCAGTGTTTATGTTGCTGTGGTTTGTTGAGCTTTTCCTTTAGGCAACAAACTGAACAAGTTTGCACCATAAAAATCCGAATTTGGCCTTTTCTCAGCAAGAAAAGCTGATTTTGGGCGTGTAGGCGCCTAGTTACAGCAGCGACCCCAATCCAGTAAAAACCACTTTATCTTCCTTATTTATACCATCACACAGTAAATCAACGCCGGTATCGACATTATCAATATTTGGATTGATCTGCTCACCACTAATTAATAAGTAATTCAGCAATAAACAAATGGAAAAAAAAAGAATACTTCGGTGTCAAAGGGACACAAAGCATCGTTTCCTCGTATCCACAGAACTCCCTTCGGTAAATTTGTTTCTGCCGCGATGCTGGACAGGACGGGCTGGAGAAAGAACAGCACCATACAAATAAAGTTTATCATGATTCTTTTATATTTGGGCTACAGACGCCGGGTTTGTGGACGCCTGGGGGTCCCTGAGCTGGTGACCATTGTTGGCTTGTCCTAGAGACCACCGTGCTTCAGAGGTGTTTGGTTGCCTTGTGCTGCCCCCGTCTTCCTGACAGATATTCCCTTCATGTCCAAACGTTTGCTGCTGCAGCAGGTTACAAACTCCCGATGTTTCTGCTCGTTGTTCCAGCTTTCTGTTGGCAGGGCGCGTTGCTGAGCTGCCGTCATGTATCTTAGACGTTTGTCCCTGAAATAAAAACGACCTTTTTGTTGCTTTTGTTTTAACAAAGTCGAGGAACTTTTAAAATTTACTCGACCGAGAACCTGCATTGTGTGGTCAGTAAATGACCATAATATGATTTGATTAACTTTGATCAATCATGGTGTAAAGCAGCCGTCAGTCTTTTCAATGACAGATGGAGGATTTTGGGAAAAATGGAAAAAAGAAGAAAAAAGCTGAACATTAACATCGTGTTCTTCTGGGTCTCTGTGGGAGTTTTCTGCCCAGATAATAATCTCTCATTATGTTGCTCCAGTCAATTAACATCCATTACTGTCAGACTGCATCTCTGAGTAAATGTTGACACTCGCTAATTCCCAGCATTACGCTGCTCACCACATTTAGTCTGGAAAAACACAGCAGAGGACTTTTTCCCTCATTTGGACTTCATCCTGGAAACTGGACCAGTTTTTCACTCGGACACAGGGAACAGGCGCCTAGAGCATTATTTAAATAACAATTCAGATTTATGATTTAAAACTTCAGTCATGGGACAAAACTAGAAACTTTTTACTATGAAAATAAGAACTGACGCGACAACCACAAAAATATAACAATAAACCAGAAAAAAACTGACATAGATGCAGAGTTTTGTTAGAAAATGAGCAAAAACCTTTAAATTATGACAATAATTTTACCAAATAAACAAAGCAAACATTTCACACAAACACTTACAAGCAAACTAAATTAGAATCCAACACAACGAATAATAGAATTTCATATATTATATTTTTGTAAAATATTTAATTTGTTTGTGTTAAAATGGTCTAAATATTTTACTTTTTTGTGTCTTTTCCCCTCAGAAACATTTAGGTTTTTCTTGCTTTCACACAAAAATACATTTATTTGTAGGTTTTAACTCTTTATTTGTATAAAGTCTTTTTCCTGTAAATTAACCAGCGATGATGAAGGATGATGAAGGAGGCTTCAGTGTGGATTTGCAGCAGCATCTGGATCAGAGGCCTTCAGATCAGGGCCAGCATAGATGGTTGAAAAAGTTATAGCCGGTTTGAACCATGAGGAGGTTTCGGTTTGTAAACATTGGTCACCGCCCCGCAGGTCTACTTCTACAGAACAAAACATGAACGTTTTAAAACAACAGAAAACCCGTTAAAAGCTGCGTTCACAGCAGTCCTTCTGAACCCTAGTTCGTTTGCTCAGATTGTCTGGTTCGTTTCGTTTGGTTCGTTTGGGGAGGTGTGAATGTGCAAATGAACTTTTGTGCATCAGAGAAGCGAACTCTAGTCCACCTAAAAACGTAGGTTTGGGTTTGCTTCAAGTGAACCAAATAGAAAAAGTTTAAATTGATGGCTCAGACAGAGAAGTTGTCCTGCTTTAACCAAGAGATGAGCCAGTTTTCTTGGTTGTCTTGTCTACAGTAACTCGTGAAGCAGCGCCCCCGCTGGTGAGGAGGGAAAATGTTCATTTCACTCGGTGCAGTGTGTAAGAAAACTAGCAGACTGCTGGATGTGAAAACAATCTTAGTCTTCAGGTGCTTTTTTATTTAAAAGGTTTTCTGAGGTTCAAAATTTCAGCATTAACTTTGTTTTATTAAGTAAGAAATTAGATTTTACAAAAAAGCAAAATGTCTGTTTTATATAGACGAACAATGTTGTTCCTTCACTTTATCAAACTGGATTATTTATACAACAAGCCCTCCCTGGTTCTGGTCCTGATGGAGGTTTCCCTCCCTGGTTCTGGTTCTGATGTGGATCATATATTGGATTTGTTTTAATAGGATCATAATTGGACAATAATGAGTTTGATGGGTTTGGACTGTGTCTGTAAAAGTGTGTGGAGATGATGTATAAATAAAGTTGAATTAAACAAAGTCTGAAATGAGCTCATTTTACAGTCAGGATTAATATAAGTTTACAGAAACACGATCAAACAGGAATAACTCATGAGAGCGCGTTTAAATAATAATAATAATAATAATACATTTTATTTAAAAGCGCCTTTTAAAACACCCAAGGACACTGTACAAAGGAACATTAAAAAAAAGTTTAAAACCACTATGTACAAAACAAACATTAAAACAGGTAAAACAATAAGTGCAAAACTAAGCAGAATTGAGGACAACAGAAAGATGGAGAATGACTAGATGGCATAGGACTGTCTGAACAAATGTGTTTTGAGTTGTGATTTGAA
>JBAFSZ010000013.1:1268831-1282914 GCA_036919955.1 Melanotaenia pygmaea | reverse complement strand
AAGGTTTGGTCTCTGTTGGTCTGTGTGTTATTTCTACAAAGTTCTGTTAGTAATAAATTCTGTTTCTTCTTCTGGTCAACCTTTATGCTGCTACATCTATTCATTCATTTTACATCATTTACCTCCCAGTCTGACAGCTGAGGAACATCATGTCTGCTGCTGATTAAAATGGACAAGCTTTTATTTTTTACACTAAAAATAAAAACACAGCTGGACCAAAACTAGCTAAAATGCGTAGAGTTTTAAGGTTAATGAGAAAAGGACTCTTCTGAATCTTTTTTGAATGTTTTGTATTGAAAACTGATGAAAAGTCCTGAAAGACGAGAAGACGCTCCGGTGGAGCATCTGTGTGAATGAACAGATGTTGTTGTATAAAATGCAGAAACTTTGGTAAAAGTAGCTGAAACCTGTTGCAGAATCAGACCCAGTAACAGAGTTTATTAAACTGTTCCTGTAGTTTTAAGTGGAAGCAAATCCAACATTTTTCCTCTAATTTATGGCTTCGGTTGTCTCGTCATCGCGCTGCTTGTCAGTGACAGCGAGGCGAGTTCATGGATGAGACTGAAGAGAGTGTAGAAGTGTCTGAGTGCGTACAACATCTGCCAAGTTAATTATATACAGCATGCATGGAGGAAGAGGAGGTGTGTGTGGGGGGGTGTATTGGAAATTTTTTGCTTAGCTTTATTTTTATGTGGAGAGTCAGAGCAGCGTATAAATCAGCCGAGTGCGTCAGTGAGAAATACCTCGCCTTACGGTGACGGGGCCAGGAAAACAGATGCCACTTATTCAATAAACTAATACTCATAGGGAAGAAAAATGTGGGCTGGATATGGAGGGGAGAGGGAGGGTCGATGCGGAGCTGCCTGTCAATAGGAAGGTTTTATGGGACAGAGGAGCAGATAAAATTCAGCTGAACAAGCCAAACAGAGGAGAGTCCTGCAGCTCCAGGACCTCAGTAAAGATCACGTTTAGCTGGACTGGAGATGGACCAGGTTCTCTGTCCCTGCTGGACTAAGACAAAGAGTCTAGTGGACCTGAGGTGAGTCTGAGAAGTTCACGTGTCAGTGTCCCAGCTTTAGTTTTCCTTCATTTATTGAAGTTGAGACGTCCAGAGGAGGCAAGATCGACTTCTAGCTTCTTTTTAAAGGAGATCAGGGAGTCAGTGGATCTGAGGCTCAGAGGAATGTCCAGAGAGTAGGAGCGACCGTTGCAAAGGTTCTGTCACCTTTAGTCTTGAATCGTGTTTGCTGCACCCAAAAGCCCTGATCACGTGGCCTCAAGGACTTGCAGATCCTCATCACATGATGTCATGGACTAGCGGACCCTAATCATGACCTGTAAACCCTGATCACATGACCTCCTCAGAAGGCCGCTTTCAAATTGTTGTGGACAAAGACGATAAAAAGCCGCCTTTTTAAACCTCTGCACAGCAGCTGCTGTTACTCTCTATGCAGGTCACATGACCCAGGGTGGCCTGTGTGTGGGTTGTCAATCAACGCCTCGCTCAGTGCGTGTGCTCTGGAAAAATCCTTCATAATAAGAGCATCGGCTTCAGATTTTGCATAAAAAACTCAGGACCCACCAGAACCCATCAGGACCTATCAGGACCCATCAGGACCCATCGTGACCCACGAGGACCCATCAGGACCCACCCGGATCCAGCAGGACCCATCGGGACCCATCAGGACCCACCAGGACCCATCGGGACCCATGGGAATCCCTCAGTCGGTCAGGTGAAGGGAGTCCTGCGGCAGTGTGCAGGTAGGCTTCCTGTTCAGGTCTCTGTGTAGTGATCATGTGACCTCAGGGACCTGCTGGGGACATATGGCTGCAAAAGTTTTCTGATAAAATGGTGCTTGATGATGTAGAGCTCTATCAGGGTCCTCTAGTCTTGGTTCTGTAGGGACAGTGGCCTGCATGTTTTAGAAGTTTACGTGCTTCAACACACCTGAGTCAGATTCATACCTGTGCAGAGCTTAAAGTCAGCCTCCACACAAGTCTGCACATGATTTGAGTCAGATGTGTTTCAGCAAGGAACTTTCCAAAACCTGCAAGCCACTGGCCCTCGATTTGAGGATCCCATGTTAAAACCAATATTTTTAACTGAAATCTGTGAGAGGATGAGGAGCCAGTACAGCTGAACCAACAACAAGATGGCATGACAACAAGCAAAGTACCAGAAACACAAAAAACCCTAAACAGAAACATCTAAACCCACTGGACACCGCAGTGACTGTCAGCATGCAGAGGATGAGGAAGGAGGAGGGATCAGAGATTAGTGTGATCCTGCAAATGAGACCAAACCTCTGGCCCAGAGACCTGTGCCGTCAGCAGCAATCCTGGAATACCAACCCGAGTCACCCTACCACAAAAACCACCCCAGACCCACCAGAGGATAGCAGAAGAAGGCCCCAGCCAGAGCCCCCCACAGTCATGGGGCAGAGGCCCTGACAGGCCAAGATGAGGTCCCCCCAGAAAACCACCTGGCATGGGCCAGCAGCCACCCCAATGTTCCTGACACACACCCCGGGAACCAGAGCACCAGCAACCCTGGCCTGTGAGACAACATCGTCCCCCTGCCGGTTACCGGTGACGCCCAGAAAAAAAGGGAATGAGAGGTCCCCAGTGCCCTCACCTTCCCCGCTCATGACTGTTTGAGAGGCTGAGAGCGGCAGCCCCGCCCACCATGCACGCCCCCCCCGAACTTGTTTATGTTGTTTAATGTGTTTTCGTGTCTAAGTGTAATTAAAACCTAGAAGCGAGCCAAGGAAGCAGTAGACACCCCCGTTCCCTGGCAGTATTTTTTACAAACGGGAACGAACCAGTCTACCACCAATAAGGTGTTGGAAAGGCTGGCAGGATGGATCCATGTTTTCATGATGTTTCCAGCAGATTCTGAGCCGAGCATCTGAATGTGGAGCTGAAACGGACACTCATCAGACCAGCAACGTTTCTCCATCTTCTATTGTCCAGTGTTGGTAAGTGTGTGTGAATTGTAGCCTCAGTTTCCTGTTCTTAGCTGGCAGGAGGAACCCGGTGTGTCTTCTGCTGCTGTAGACCATCTGCTTCTGCAGACCTTGGTTGGCACAACAGCTCTTTAAGGGTTTCTGTCTTCATTCAGCTGTTCCCTCAGTGCATCTGCATAAGCCTTTATGTGGAGATGTGGCCTGTCATGACGTTTTAGAGCAGCTTCGGGTTACTGACAGCAGACTTGTAGGTGGTAGCAGTTTCCTGGTCCTTCAGGTGGATTGTGGAGTAGTTACAGAAGTTCTTGTGGTCCATTTCCTGCAGGAAACCTTCACCACTTTCTGTCTCTTTGTCTCTGGATCTTCTACCAGTATGTTTGTCTCTGAAATGAAGCTGCTTTGTCCAGCGCCGCCCTCCCTCCATCACTCTGCCCTCCTTCTCTGCCTTCATACATATTTATTGATGTTTATTTGATGGGAACATTGGGAGCCGAAGACTGATGGGTTTTTAAATCAGCCTAAAAAAAATCTGCACACTGCCGCTCAGCTCCGTCTCTTTCAGGTTTGTTTTCTTCTGCTGTTTCTTTTTCTAAAACTTCGTCTGTGTCGTTTCAACAGAATCCATCATCAGAGGAGCCGTTTGTTTATGTCAGGAGGCCTCGAATTGGCTTTTAAGCTGGTGTCTGCTGAAGTTGTGTGATGGTGATGAGTGAGGAAGCAGGAGAAAAACATCAGAACACGAATGGGCCTACAGGTTTTACACCAGCAGAAACCACAGCCTTGATGAGTGTTGCATTTACTGACTCTCTGGGAAAACGGGTTCTTATTTATTATCATTGACTTTGATCTCAGGTGTCATTTTGTGAAAGTTTTTATTTATATTTCTAAGTCGCTTTTGAAAAAGGCATCTGCTAAATGAATGTAATATAATCAACTTTCATACCAGAGAACAGAAAGCTGAGGATCAGAATTAAACGTTTCACACGTTAAATGTTCAAACTACCCAGGAAATATTCAGATTTTCGAGAGATGTGGTAAAAATGAGCGTTTTCTCTCCGGACTGTTCCACCAATAATCCAGAATGAGAAATTAAACTGATATGGTAACAGACTACCCCCACTGTGAGGCCAAGCCCCACCATGAGGCCACGCCCCACCACGAGGCCACGCCCCACCGTAAGGACACGCCCCACCGTGAGGACACGCCCCACCATGAGGACACGCTCCACCGTAAGGACATGCCCCACCGTAAGGACACGCCCCACCGCGAGGACACGCCCCATCACACCTTTGATCACCTGCTTCACCCTTCACCACATCTGTTGTTCCAGTTCTCACCCTACCTATCCCTGTCCTCCTTCCTCTTCCCTTATCCATCCATCATCCATCCATCCATCCATCCATCCATCCATCCATCCATCCATGCATCATCCATCCATCCATCATTCATCCATCCATCCATTCATCCATCCATTTTCCTCCTCCTTCTCACTTCCCCATCCATGCTTTCATCCCCTCCTGGTATCCATTGTTCCCACTTTCATCCATACCCCTCCCCATTCCATCTTTCTCTTTCTCTCATTCCTTCATCCTCTTCATCTCTCACCCTTCACCCCATCTCAACTCTTTCTTCTCCCTCTTCCTGTCATTCATTTCTTCTTTTCCACTACCTGAGGGGTTCTAAACCGGCTCGGGTCGCTGGCCTTCTGAACCAGAACCTCCATCCATCCTTTCGTTGAACCGTGTTGAGGACTGGGTTCCTACAGGTGAAGCAATGACCTGAGCTGACTGTCCGAGACGCTCCAGCTTTCAGCCCGATCGAAGGTTTTGGAAGCGAGGCACGACTGGGAAAAGTCTGTGATGTTCGTGTGATCAGGAGGAAGTGAATTAAAGTCTGACATTAAACCTTCAGTTTTCCAGCAGGTTTGGTCTCAGCCGTAGATTAACTTCATTTAGACATAAATAGTTGTAGTTCTTCTCTCCACAGCGCTCTGAGTTAAGTGGAGCATTGTGGGTAATAATCGCCTTCGTACTGAGTGAAGTCAACATCCCCGTTTCTGACTGCACACGTTTAGAAATTATTTGTTGTTTCTGTAGACGGGCGGCTCAGCCATGCTCATAAATATTTGTAGAAATGAAAATATAAATCTTTTCTGATGTTAATGTGCAGAATGCAGCTCCTTTCATGTCCCGGTTCGAGGTTTACTTGCTGCTCTGTAAGCTGAGAAAAATCTCAAAACAATTAACTCAAATTGTACAGAAGACTAAAACAAAGCCGAGCGGTTGATGTTGAGGAGATTTATCGGCCAACACTGAAGATAAATTCGCATTTACCACTAACACAGATGTGTGCCGACCCGGCTGGGCGTGTTGAAGAATGTGTAGCTGCAGGATGATGATCCATCACCGTGATGGAAGGGCTCGTACAAATATCTCCAGTCTGTTTTTAGATGTTTAGATGCATTCCATGAGAATATAAATCTCTTTTGTGGGTGGATTTTTGCAGCTTTCAGTTTCTGTTTGAAGAGACATCAGTTCAGACTCCATCAGCTGAAGCTCTGTTAGGTGTCCCAAAGAAAAGCTGCCTTCCCATCACCATACCAACATATTTATTCCCCTAGTGAAGAAATAACCACACAGAATAAATCTAAAATGCATGAAAGAGGATTGATTAAACATAAATATCAGAGTATTAAAACAAAGCAAGGAGGAGGTTCTATGTACAGTCAGCAGGATTTAAGCGTTGATGCTGAATGACTTGTAGAAAGAAGATCTTCATCCTCTCAGGCAGCGGAAATGTCCGCCTGATGGTGGCAGCGAGAAGATGATGTCCGCGGTGGCTGGTCTGCTGAAGCACAGTTTTTTATAAATGTCCTGCAGGTTGGGAAGGGTGGTTCTGATGGTCTGTACAGCTGAACGGACCAACCTTTTAGGGAGCCAGGAAGTCTTGTGCACTTTCCCATCCAGGTGGTGATGCTCCTACAGAAGATCACCTCAGTGGTGCAGGTCTGACTATATAACTCTCAGGAGGGGCACTAAAGTGCTTTTGAACTTTGAACTTCATTAGTTCAAAGCTTTGATATATTTATCTTTTATAAGTATTCCTTTGCTATATGATGATATATGATTATAGTATGAATTGTTTTAATGTATATGTGGAGCAGCTGACAAATGTCCTTTGGGTTTAATAAAGTTTAATCTAATCTAAACGTTCTGAGAACCTGTTTCCTGGGTTGTTGGTTATCCAGGCCAGCCTGGTTGGTTGTCCCGGTCTTCTGGGACACTGAGTGGGACTTCTGCCAGGATCCTGGGTAATCGTCGGAGGACCCTCAGTCCTTCACTAGGACCAGGCTGATGAAATGAATGCCACAGTTAAGTAGAGCTTTTATCATATCAGAACTTTTTTTTTCTATGCAGCAGCTGCAGACAGTAATCCAGGCCTCTACATCTTCACGACTGCACGACCAGGAACCTGAATACGAGACCATAACTGCTGTTCTGCCTTCATTCCATTGCACGTTAAAAGTCCTTTATTCGTGCTTATCTTTGGTTCTAAAGTTGCCCAGGTCAGAGGTTTCTGGTCATCCCAAGATCTAAGCCAGAGCTCAGAGGGGGCGGGGCCTTCTCTAAACGATGCTTAAATTATGGAATGACCTGACTTTGCAAATTCGATAATTAAATGACTCAACGTGTGAGGAACAATTTTCCCTTCTAGTACTTTTAAGTTTTATAATTCTTTTGTTTTTGTAAAGATTTTATTTGCTAGCGCTTCATGTGCATATAACTGGTGAGTTAGCATCATGTTGTGTTTTTTTTTTCTTTCTTATTGAAAGATGATGTTACACATGCATATATTTTAATGTATAGCTAACACATATTTTCATTTCTGCTTTTAGAAAGAAAAAAATTCTCAGTAAAGCTAACAAGAAAGATTAAACTCTGTGGATTCTTTGAGTTGTTAGCTAGCTAGCTAGTTGTTAGCGCTGCTAGCATTGCGAGGACAGCGTACAGCTCCCTGTCCTTCATCAACAAGTTGTCATCGTAAACTCTTTCTCACGTTATCGTGGCTTCTGTTTGCATTGGAATCGCACAACTTTTTATTTGTTTATAACTGTAACCCGTTGCTGTCACCGGAAAAGAGAAAAAAGACGGAGAGACTGAGAGGGAAGCCCGAAGAGAAGGATGATGGTGGAAAAGAGTTGTATGCATTCCTGTGTTTTGATGTGTGTGTGTGTGTGTGTGTGTGTGTGTGTGTGTGTGTGTGTGTGTGTGCGTGTGTGTGTGTTCAGAGAGCCATTGATTGTGTATTGATGAGATGAGAGCAGTGATTTATGGCTGTTGGTCTTGGGGGAACAATGTCTTCATATGACAGAGGAGACGTCCTCACTGTGCAGATATAACTCCGTATAGATTAGACCGGGTCTGCGGGTCAATCGACAGCCTTTACTCTGCATCACACACATTCACCGAGTTACTGAGGCTGAAAATCAACTTTAGAGAAAATGAAAACATGACATTAAAAAGGGCCATTTTTACTGGATGTGCACTGAATATGTAGATATCAGCTGATCCTGATGTGTTCGTGTATCAGAGTTGTCCTGTCTTCCACCTACATCTCAGTAGACTTCCCTGATCTTTGAGCTGTACCATGACTCAGATAAGAGCTGGGTTTTCCGTCCGCGCGCTCATTTATCGAGTCAGCAGAAATGCTGAGTCAGCAAAAAAACCTCTAAAATAAACAAAAAGGAAGAAGAAACTATGGAGTTAATATATTTTAACTAGCGACTTTAACACGTTAATTACGATTGATTAATTACATTTAATCGCAGTCAGAGAGCCATTGATTGTGTATTGATAAGAGCTGTGATTTATGTTGGTCTTGGGGGAACATCTTAGGCGTTCCAACGAGGAACGTTTTCAGAGCTCGACTGAATCAGTGTTGCTAGTTTAGCTACGTTGGTGCTACATTTAGCGAGTTTTCAGACTCATCTAGTGACTCTATTTCAAAGAAGCGACTAGCGACAGATCTAGAGATTTTTTTCTGGTGTTATTTGAGACTTTTGAAAATTGAGGTGAAAGCATGTTTACTTCTCAATAAGCAGCTTCCGCCCCGCCCCCGTCCACAGGCCCCTCCCCCATCCACAGGCCCCTCCCCTGTCTATTAGCTTCCAGCTGCAGTCAGAGCAGGAGATGTCCACCTCTGATCCAGGACCAGACTGGAAGCTGAAGCTCCACCCCCTCCTTTCTGCGTAACTCCACCCACTGCCAAATTTGGAAAATACCTGAAACCTCAATGGTTGGGTGGGAGGTGTGGGGTGGTCAGGTGGTGGAGAGTAGGCGGGGTGGGATACACAGGCAGAAATGATTGACAGACAGCTGCTCAGCTCACTACTAAGATGCAAATTAGATCCACAAAGCAGCTTCGCTACAGAGCGTCTTTGAGGTGGAAGACTTTCCCTCTTGAACCTCCTCAGCTACACATGAACGCGGTGGTCCTGAACGTATTGTGTGTTCCGTTAGCGCTGTTAGCTGTTAGCTGCTAGCTGCCTGTCACCAGCTCCAGCAGCTCTGGAAAGCTGTGGAGACTCACGGCGGGAAGAGCTGCTGCTACGATTTGAGCTGCTGTCTGTCGCCAGATAAGGATCAGCAGGTAAAGAATAAAGTCTGGTTTACTTTTAAAGCTCAAATTGGAAACAAACAGGAAGTGAAAAATATTATTTTAACTTTGGAGAAGGGGTGGGATATAATAAGTTTTACTTGTTCCCGATCCTTTTCGAGCATGAACTTTATTTAATTTTTCTTTTTTTTTGTATTTGGAAGTTTCATAGCTGTACATTTGGTTTCGTATGTGCTCGAAATAAACGTACTACAACTCCTACTTTTACACCCCTTAGAAGCACAAATTCTCCCTCTGCAGGAAGATTTAATCAGAAACTCTGTGAAAGAATAGAAGTTTGAAACTAGCAGATCTACAACAGATAAGTTCAAATCCCTTCATATGTGTTGGTGGGCGGGGCTTTCTATGTCTGCAAGGCGAGGCCCCGCCTACCTGCATCTGGAGGGAGGGGCTGTGTTTTTTTTTAACATTTTCTCGTGACGTAGATAACCCCTCGATGTCACAAAAAACATAACTCGGTTTTAACCTGTAGAGGGCGCTATGAGTCATTTATTACCCACAAAATCCCATTTTTTAAATAAATTAATTAACTAAAAAATACCAATTTTATCAAAAGTATCTGTAGTTTTCATCACAATTAATAAAACTGTGTAGTTTACAGCTCAAAAAACACATTTTTGGGTGTACTGCCCCTTTAGTGAAGCGTGTGGAGGAAACATGTAGAAAGTTAAAGTTACTAGAGCTGAGTTTACTATGTTAATGTCTGCGTCTGGTATCTGATTCAGTCGTCCACTAAAATACATTTAAATTAAAAAATGTTGCTTTTTGAGGCGAATTTTTTTATGTGATTAATCAAGATTAATTAATTACAAAGCCTCTAATTAATTCAAATTTTCTTTTTAAATCGAGTCCCACCCCTAATTTTTATTTTAATCATCACCAGTGTCTCAGGAACGGTGGTGTATATATATATATATATGTGTGTGTGTGTGTGTGTGTGTGTGTACAGCAGGAAGTGCAGAGGCATTATTTTTCTGTGTGTCTGATACGTTGGGTAAGCGGTGGAAGGATGTCACCGAGGCTCTGACATCTTGTGTAGCCAAAGGCTTCGATTTTGTCTGACATCATTATCGAGATGTTTTAGAAAAATATTGTGATGTCATTTTTTGCCGACATCACCCCCTCTTACCTTGCATCATACATGATGTTTGAAGATGTTTTCCTCTCCTGCTTCTCTGCCTAGTCGTCAGTTTACTTCCCAGCTGGTTTTGTAGTGTGATGATCGTGTAAAACGGCTCATACGTCAGGGCTCTGTGGTAATTCATGCATTTAAAGAAGCACATTTGCATGTGCTTGTGAGTGCAAATACTGTGGTTTTATATGCATGTACAAGTGTGTGTGTGCGTGTGGAAGAGGGATGTGTTTATGCTTCACCTCCTCTTTCCAGTGTAATAAACAATAACCAGGCATTAATCTCCCAGCCTGCTGCCTTAATAAATAATATCCACACATTCATCAACTTAAACTATTCACAATCAATGCAGCTCTTCATAGAAAACCCACCTAATAAATAGTGGTGCGGCCCACTGAGGCGTGAACTTATAGACCAGCCGGCTGATAAATGAACCCACCCCCACGGCCAGACGCCTTTTATGTGGAAAACTGCAAGTGAGAATTTTTCGATTTTATTTTACAGCATTTTACTGGTTTTTCTGGACTGTCTGTGTCTCTTCTTCGTGTCCTCGATGCTGCAGGATGATGTGATTTATTACAGCGCTGGACATGCTAGTCTGTTTGTCTCGTCCTCGTTGTGGGGATGTACCTGCCTGGATCCAACCATGTCCCGGATGGACCAGGTCCATGTCCCGGTGGGACCAGGCCCATGTCCCGGATGGACCAGGCCCATATCCCGGATGGACCAGGCCCATGACTCGGAGTGGACCAGGCCCTTGTCCCGGTTGGACCAGACCAACTGTACTGATGTCACAGCTTTGTCTTATTGCACTCAAAATAGGAATCGCTTCATTTTCAAGCTCTTTTAAGCCAAACTGGGAGCCGGTTCCACAGAGAGGGTCCAGTAAGTGAAGGTTCTACTTTTAGAACCTCTAGGAACCAGCAGTAGAGAAAAACTCTGGAACTCCGAGACCTTTAAGATCCAATGGATCTATAAACAAACAGCAGGAAAAAAATCCACACATCTGGTGGGTTATAGAACGCGATTGAGAGGAAGTAGCTGAGGGCGGCTCAGGAGGAAGAGCAGTCGTCCACCATCGGGAAAGTCGGTAGATCGATTCCAGGCTCCCTCTGACTCCAAGTGTCCACGTTGCCTCCCGATGTGCCATCAAGCTATGAATGTGTGTGTGAATGGGTGAACGTGACGTGGTGTAAAGCGCTTTGAGTCAACATGACTGGAAAAGTGCTGTATAAGTCCATTTAGCGTTTAACTAGCTTAGTCTGAACTAAATGTAGAAGCAAAACATTTAATCTGAGTCTGAAGAGCAGACGTGCAAACCTTTCTGGTTTGGACCCAGTGAAGAACCAGCTTCTACTTTCTCTTTTGTTCATTAAAACTTTGGACAGATAGTTGAAACTGCTGCTTTTTCTGCTAAAATCAAATGATTGTTTCTAATATCTGGATGAGAGGTCGGGGCGACAGGAGGAAACAGGCGATGAGGAGCAGATATGAGCAGAGCCCCGGCATCGCGCTGGAAGTGGAAACAGAAGAAGTGGATAATGTTAGCAGGAGTGTTCAGAGATTAGATCAGCTGCTGCTTGGAAGCAGGACACTCTATTAGCAGACACACGGCTATTGTTTGCTTGTTTGTTCCAGTCTGATTCAGTCCTGCTGTGAACTCCCATTTGGGACCAGAGCGCACACACACGTGCACACACTCCATCCCTGCACACACAATCACTTTATAGCCATCTATTCCAGCTCTGTTACTGTCTCTATCTCACTCTCTCTAGCTGCTATTACTCACACACACACCATGATAGATGGTCCAGTCATGATCAAGGCCTGCATTGTTGATGAGGGTCACGCTGCCATGGTAACCAGAGCAGTGTCCGACTTCTCCTGCCTGTGTGTGTGAAATCTTTGTTTGTTGTGGTTGCCTCCTGTAATAATATCTGCAAGCGTTGAGGTATTTGTGTTTATTTCCCTCGTTGAAGGATAGATCTGACTGCTGTAACAAGAGCAGAAAATTTAACGTTTACAAAAGTATGAAACTATTTTTATTCTGATAAATTATAACCAGGTCAGTGTTTAATACTCCAGAGTGGATTGTCTGTAATTAAAATCTGTAGATGAATTTGAGTTGATGCTGTGATGTTCAATATTAGAACGAGAATAACTTGGATCTCCACACCAGATACTGTTATCGCTAACCGCAGACCACTGCCTGACGCTGTCAGTCCAGATGTCCATGCTGCTGTCCATGTCCACAGGTCATTAGGACTTGTGGTTAAAGGCTGCGCCAGAAAGCATCTGCTGGATTCGTCCTGTAGGTGGCCGCGGAGATTCCACATCAAGCATCCGCCATGTCTTAGAGTTTTTGTGTTTGTAGCTTTTCGCTTCTGTTGTAACCAAAATACTTCCAAATATCCGATGTGCCATTCTTTTCTCTTCTGCATCCTCTCGTTACCTCCCGATTTATTCATCTGGTTAGAGATCAGCTGGTTATGAAAGAGGAGTTTCAACATTGTAAAGTTTAGAAAGGGTCAAATGAATTCACCTACAGGATATTTTGCTTTTTTCTAGTTGTGTTTTTACTCTGTAAATGATGCAGCATGTTAACAGCAACGTTGAAGGACTGGCAGCTCAGCGGAGTGTGTTTGTCCCTGTCAGACCGTACCAGTGTGGCCACTGCTCCCAGTCCTTCTCGCAGCCTTCGGAGCTGAGGAACCACGTGGTGACGCACTCCAGCGACCGGCCCTTCAAATGTGGATACTGCGGCCGGGCGTTCGCCGGTGCCACAACGCTCAACAACCACATCCGCACGCACACTGGAGAGAAGCCGTTCAAGTAAGTAACAGTGAGTACCCCCACCCATCCTACCCCCTCCCACCCGCTGCAAACAGGTCATCATAACACCCAGCAAACACCAAACCATCACCTGGAGACCTGGCTCTCCTCAGAAGTTCTGATTTCATTCAACATTTCTAGACTTATGGAGGGAAATAACAGAAAAGAATATGATGTCCTTATGGAGAGGTTATGTCACTGAAGTACTCAGATGTGCCTCCCGAGACATTTAATCAAATGTGAAGTTTGCACTGATCTCGACCAGGTAAATACTTCTCCAGAAATTATGAGCATCTTAAATATTGTTTTACTGACGCGTCCACCATGTAATATGGCAGCTTAGTACCTTCCAGCGGCAAAACGTAACTCAGCAGTTCACAGAAACATGAACAAGCTGTTATAATTTTTATAGTCTTTCATTACCTCGGGGTCACTGTCTGCCTGCAAGAACATATGAATGTTGTTTTATCTGGGCCACTTCTTTATGTATGTACAGTATAATATTATCCAGTGTGCTTGCATGATGCCACATGTCAATCTAGGCTTTTATTTTGAAAGCACGCCTTCATCTTTCAGTTCTGAAGGAAAAATGATCAAAGGAATTGCCAAAATCCAAACCAGTTTCTTTTCTCTCTTGATTTTTATCTTGGAATTCTGGGAATGGGAAAGGAAAATCGGTTCTGTTTTTCCATTTTTTCGATTTTGGTTTAAAACGAAAAACGGACCACGCGGATCCAGGACCAGACCGGAAGCTGCTGCTGGCCGATCCCGTCCCGGCTCACCGGCACATGTTAATGAAGCGTGTGGAGGAGAACATGTAGAACGTTAAAGTTCTGGAACTTAAAATGACTCTTTAACTTTAGGTCTGTTCATTTAGGAATATTTTCTGTTTCTACTGTTTGGATTTAAATGCATTTTCCAGACGTTAGTAGAGCTGAGTTTACTTTGTTAATGTCTGCGTCTGGTATCTGATTCAGTCGTCCACTAAAATACATCTAAACTAAAAAATGTTGCTTTTTGAGGCAAATATTGTTATGTGATTAATTATTAGTAAGCCTGTAATTAATTGATTTAAGGCTGCAAGGTGGTGTGGTGGTTAGCGCCACATTCTCTCAGCAAGAAGCTCGCTGGTTCGAGCCTTGGCTGGGGGGGTTGGATGTTCTCCCCATCCTCCGGGTTCTCCGGCTTCCTCCCACCATCCAAAGACATGATGCTCGGTTAACTGGTCTCTCTAAATTCTTCCTAGGACTGAGTGTGAGAGGTTGTTTGTCTCTCTGTGTTGGACCTGTGAAGGACTGGTGACCTGAACAGGTACACCTGTCCAGGTGTACCTGTTCAGGACGAAGCAGTATGAATGATAAATGAATAATTTTCATAATAGATTTATCCCCAGTAATCAAACAATCTATCTATCTATCTATCTATCTATCTATCTATCTATCTATCTATCTATCTATCTATCTATCTATCTATCTAT
>JBAFSZ010000011.1:33929655-33940019 GCA_036919955.1 Melanotaenia pygmaea | reverse complement strand
CAAGGGACAATGTCTCTGACAGTCAGGCTTTCTGTTGACAAAGTTGTTGCGGCAAAACGATAACTTTGTTTGAGGGCCGCTGTGGGCGAAACTCGGAGTTTTCTGCCAGATACGAGTTCCGAAATATTCTCAAGCACTTCTGTATCAGCAGCGATACGTTTATTTCTTCCGTTCATTGTTCCAAAACACATCCAGACACTGAGTAAACGATATTCTGACTGAAACAGGCTTTTGCTATATATTACGTGATAACACAATCAACAGAAATGTGACCACCACCAAGCTCACCCCACTTCCTCAAGACGAGTTCGCTTTCATGTTGATATACCGGCCCAACGTTTGCTGATGACGTAAGGCTTTGTTACTTCCTCGGTTGTTAGCTATCAGCTTAGTTTCCTCAATACTGCCACCTAGTGTTATGGCTTGACATTACCAAACGGGCCCGAGCCTGGTTGAAGCACTGGCATGTGAACACAACTGATCCCGGGCCCGGCACGGGCCCGAGCACGCCATGTGTAAAGGCCCTAAAAAGATTCTACATGATTTTCTCATGTGAATATTTAAAAAATAAATAGTTGTGGACATCAACAATTAAAGCATAACTGAACTTTTAATATCAACCTTGAAGTCAGGGACAGAACAAACTTTAAAAGAAAAAACCAAACCACTTTTTATGAAATAAAAATGACAAAAATACATTAAATGTGTTGAAGAGTTGGGCTGTTACAAACGACCTTGTAGGACCACAGAATAGCATTTATCAGAGAAATTGGGAATAATGGAGCAGTCCTGAGGTGTACCCATTGGAATATTATTACATAATAGTCATTCTCTTAAAATAATGGCATTAGTCATTGCTGCAAGTTCTGGAAATACAAAACTAAACCAAATATTTATAGATATGGTTTGATCTGTTTTGATAAAACCTTCGGAAAAAATCCTTAAACAACAATTTTAAGCAGAGGATAAGAACGTATATTTATTATTGGGAAAAGGATTTTCTGAAAAAGAAAGTTCTTTAGTAAAAGGTTGTTAGTACATTTTCTGACATCTATTTCTGAACACATAAAAAGCAAAAAAAGAAAAGCCACCAAGGAGCCTCTAGGGGATAATAGATATTTGGATTTCCATCATGACCAGATTAGTACTTCATGTTCTGAAGGTGAAAGATTTTCCCTTTAACATTTTGCTTTAAATTTTATATGAACAGTTGAACTACTGCCCCACAGAAAATGACAGATTAATTAAAAGCCACTTAACCAAAGTACAAATTTTAATTCTTCAACCGTACAAAGAGCGTCATTACCATCATATGAAAATAAAACATTACAACTCTGAGGAAGAACAATAAAGGTTCAACTGCATGAACAATATTCGTTATGACCGGTTAGCTGAAGGTAGTGTTTAAACATATTTTGACAGTTTGGCCCAAAAAGAAAGAAGCTCACGTCAGTGACGACACCATCAGGTACGTCACAACATAAAACACATTAGGTTTTAGTTTCAGACACCGAAGAGGCTTCGCATACGTCTACCAAGCACTCAGCCAGTGTCACACATTTTACCTCCGTCAGTTTCCAATGAAACATACTTGCCGCTGCCCACACGGACTGCTCATATAGATCTTCCCTGCTCGACAGTTTTATTCATGTAGCAGTTTGTAAATGTTGGAAACATTTTTATTAGCAAATATATCGTTAAAAAGACCCTTTTTAACCCTTCTACTTTATTCCAAATATACATTTTCTAAAAAGACATTTTTAATGAAATGATGTATTAGCCAACACAAATAACATTAAACTTAACGCCGATTCCAAGCCTGCCATTAACCTTAAATCTGCTCGCCTGACAGCTTCATAAAAATGTTCACACTTGAGGAAAATTTGGGTTAGGGTTAGGCTAACCCTAGCGTATGCTAAACAGTATTAGCATGTTCCTTGTTGGCTAGCATTTAGCCAGCGGGCTACATTAGCACGTCAGGCAGCTCTACAAGCAGCTCTGTGATGTTTCTGATGTGTCCTGGTCTCCTTTCTACCCGACCTTCTTCTGATTAAATTACTCTCGCTCACTTCACGTTCTCTTCTCCTGTCCTGCTATCGAGGAGATCTGTGTGTTTTATTGTGTTTTAAGTATTGACAGCAATAAAAGAAACAGTTTATCTGCAGCTGTGGACACCTGGAGAGCAAACAGCTAGAACATGTAGAAACGTTGACACTGCTGTCAGCTCAAAGGAACTCGGCTTCACCTCTTTGTCAGGAAAACAGGAAACAGAATTCTACAAACATGCATTCCCCATGAAAATGAAACACATTCCACAGATACGGTAAAACCTGCAGCGAGGCGATTGTATACTTGGGTCGAGTTATGGGGGTTGTTATGGCATGACTTGAAGGTTATTTCTGGTTGTGTGTGTTCGGAGGACCACTCTACAGAGGGGATGAAGAGAAAAAGGAGTTTGTGTAAAACTGAAGCAAGATGTTGTGTCCCTCTTCAGAAGATTTTCCCTTTCTTCTTGTTCTTTTCCATCGTCCTGTAAGAAAAGAAATACAGAATCGTTTACAGTTCCAACATATATTCTGTAAAACGTGCTGCAAAACACCAGCTCATCTTCACAGACTTCAGATTAACAGGAAACATTTTCCAACTTTTTATTGAAAAACACTTATTCTTTTAATCCGATTCTCAATGTGAATAAATCTGAAAACGCTGTGTTTACGTCTCATAGCTCCAGTTTCTGTGCACGCTGGTGTTATTTCGTGTTTTTGGTGTATGTCTGTGGCACTGTTGCAGGTCTGCTGCATTTTTAGTTTTCTATATAGACACATTTCTTTATGGAAAGCTTTTTAAAAACTACACTTGCTCCGTCGCCTGAAACTCAGCTTCTGATTTCTGCTTTGGAGGAAGCAGCAAAAACCAAACGAGTTGTACAAGCAGCTTTGAATAATTTCAAGTCATTTTCAGGTTGATTTTATGACAAGTCAGAACATAAATAAGTAAATTATGACTTTCTGCAGTAGCAACATTCATAAAACTGAGTTTAATAAAAAAAAGAGATATATTTTAGCTTGTTGATACATTATTTAATCTGCCTTTAATCCATCATTATTAATTACTAATTTATGCAACTGATGGGTAAAACATGTTGCTGTAAATACTAAATGAGATGTAAACTAATGCTTGACAAGTATCTTGCTGCAAAAACAATGCGTTTAAAGAATAACATGCTCACAATAATAAAAAGCACCAGCTTCAAAAGTCGATAAAATATTTACCAAAAGCTCAATTTTGGTTAGGGTTAGTAGAAAATCTTGTGATTTCTGAGATTAACTTTGATAACGTTTTTCATTAGTTAAAACTGTGTTCGGATGAGCCGACAGCGGCAAAACGCGACGTTAAGCTTCAAGTTAATGTTACTGACTTGGAGGCGTCCAGTTTCTGCTGCTCCAGGATCCTCTGCTGAGCCTCCCAACTGTTTTTCTCCTCCTCAAACACCCGCCGCTTCTCCTCCAGCTCTTTATACTGCGCCTCCAAGTTTCTCTTCATCTGCTCGTGTCGTCGTTCAAGCTGAGGATCAAAATATCACAGTTACTCAAACTCATAAGAACTGACCCCACCACAAGACTAACTGCCTATAACCCAATGTTATCCGGTGGGATGTGCCCGGAACACCTCACCAGGGAGACGTCCAGGAGGCATCCTAACCAGATGCCTGAGCCACCTCATCTGGCTCCTCTCGATGTGGAGGAGCAGCAACTCTACTCTGAGCCCCTCCAGGATCACCGAGCTTCTCACCCTATTTCTAAGGGAGAGCTTTACCTTGTGGCTCAGCTCCTTCTTCACTACGACAGACAGATGCAGAGTCTGCATCACTGCAGACGCCGCACCGATTTGCAAAGAGCAGAGACCCAATCCTGAGGCCACCAAATCGGACCTCCTCAACACCTCGGCTGCACCTAGAAATTATGTCCATAAAAGTTAAGAACAGAATCGGTGACAAAGGGCAGCCTTGGCAGAGCCCAACCCTCACTGGAAATGATTCTGATTTACTGCTGGCAATCCGGACCAAGCTCTGACAGTGGTCGCACTGGACACAGCTGCAGCTGGCCGTCTCGACAATAGAGGCACGGAACACACCCCACTCTGACTCAATGTCCCCCATCTCACCCGGGACATGGTTGAAGCTCTGCTGGAGATGGGAGTTGAAACTCTTTCAGATGGGATTCCGCCAGATGTTCCCAGCAGACCCTCACAACACACTTGGGTCTGCTGGGCCTGACCGGCATCCTACCCCACCATCTGAGCCAACTCACCACCAGGTGGTGATCAGTTGACAGCTCCGCCCCTCTCTTCACCCGAGTGTCCAGAACATGCGGCCGTAAGCCTGACGACACGACTACAAAGTCGATCATTGAACTGCAGCCTAGAGAGTCCTGTTGCCAAGTGCACATGTGGGCACTCTTATGTCTGAACAAAGTGTTTGTTATGAACAGTCCATGACGAGCACAGAACTCCAACATCAAAAAAACCCTCGGATTTAGATTAGGGGGGCAATTCCTTCCAACCACGTCCCTCGAGGTCTAGCTGTCATTGCCCACTTGAGCCTTGAAGTGCCCCAGCAGAACTAGGGAGTCCCGTAAGGGGTGCTCTCCAACACCCCCTCCAAGGACTCTAAAAAGGGTGGGTACTCTGAATTGCTATTTGGTGCATAAGCACAAACAACAGTCAGAACCTGTCCCCCTACCCAAAGGCGGAGGGAGGCTACCCTTTCGTCCACCAGGGTAAACCTCAACGTACAGGCACCAAGTGGGGAGCAATGAGCATGCCCACACCTGCTCGGCGACTCTCACCAAGAGCAACTCCTGAATGGAAGAGGGTACAGCCCCTCTCAAGGACAGTGGTTCCAGAGCCCAAGCCGTGCATCGAGATGAGTCCAACTATATCTAGCCGGAACTGCTCAACCTCGCGCAGCAGCTCAGGCTCCTTTCCCCCCCAGAGAGGTGACATTTCACGTCCCTAGAGTTAGCTTTTGCAGATGAGGATCAGACCGCCAGGGTCCCCGCCTCTGGCAGCCGCCCAGCTCATACTGCACCCTAACCCTATGGCCCCTCCTGCAGGTGGTGAGCCGACGGGATGGGAGGCCCATGTCAACACGCCGACCGGGCCACATGGGCAAAGGCCCGGCCACCAAGGGCTCGCCTGCGTGCCCCACCTCCTGGCCTGGCTCCAGAGGGGGGCCCCGGTGACCCACGTCTGGGCAAGGGAAACCTTGTTCCTTATTTTTTCATCATCGTAAGGGTGATTTGAGCCCTAACCCGTTTCATCTGGTCCCTCTCATAGACACCTGTTTGCCATAAGTGACCCTACCAGGGGCATGAGCCCCCAACAACATAGCCGCTAGGATCATCAGGATGTACAAACTCTTCCACCATGATAAGGTGGCGGCTCTGGGAGGCGTAACCCACCCATAACCCAACCTAACCACCCATAACACTCCCCTAACCGCCCATAACCCACCCTAACCACTACCAGCATTATTATGTGAAACTCCAGGGATATATAGTTGACTGTCTGTTTTGAGCTGATGTTCCTTTATCTTTAATACTTTGACATAATTGAAAATAAACTTAAGAAAAACATAATGGGGGGAAATGTGACACAAACAGTGTGGATAATTGCTCATTTTCTAAACAACCATTTAGTCCCTCCATGAGTCCGAGAAGCTCCTCCCGCTGCTGTCCATCACTTAGCATTTCCTTGTTTACGGAGATCTTTTCTCCGCCTAGTCTGCCACATCTCTGGTGATGTTTCATTTGTTGGCTTGTGTACAGCCTCATCAAACATGCCTCACACATTAATTTAACATTATTTCTTTACCTTAGAAATTTAAAATATTAGCTTTTGATAGAAGGGTGTTTAACTAAAACAGCAGATGTTGCTGACTTCCAGAAATCTGCATCAGTCATGCACCAACCTCGGCTTCTGAATCCTTCAGTTTCTGCTTCTTCTCTTTAACTTTCATTTCAAAGACTTGCTCCATTTCTGCCTCCATTTTCTTCATCTTCATCACATGCTCCCTGCGCTCTTCCTCCATCTGAGCCAGCGGACTCCTGCTGATCATGGAAACACAGTTAAAGAACGGCATCGAACTGATCTCATGCTGCATTCTGGAACAGAAACGCATGAAAATGCTAAAAGCTACGAGGACACAGATTAGTTCTAGTTGAATGTCGGAAAACGGAGAAAACAAATGATTTACAATCAGTCTGATTGTGATCATTGAGGCCTTACTTGGTGAGTTGTCCCTTAGTCTTGGAGGTATCTACGCCATTGCAGGTGACGGCAGCAAGTTTCTTACTGCGGTAGTTCTCGTAGTGGACGTTGTTGGTGACATCTTTTAGATCCTGCATGTGGGTGCTACGGTACAGGAACAAATGTTTTACACAACAAACCAGAACTGTGGTAAATATACACAGCAGGAGGATGACAGCAGAATTTAGGAATTTTGATTATTTCAGGGGTGTCCACGGTGGGTCCTGGAGGACCACAGCTAGACACCCCTGCTCTATATGCACCATCTGAACCAATGCTGAGGTTAAAGTAACTTTCACATGTAAGTCACTTTGGATAAAAGCGTATGCTACATGACAGTAGAATAGTAGAACAGAATTAACTGCAGGAGAAAGAAGTTCAGCTTAGCTGTTACAGCTACGCCACCTGAGATGTAATGATTGTAAAATATTACTGCGGCTGAAAGCATGAACTACTCTGAGTCCGTGGTTGGACTGGAAAACAAGCGGAGCTAGTGTGAAATGGCGCTGGCGGCGTCTCACCGGATCAACATGTTGCGTAACACGGTGAAGTCGCAGTGCTCTCCGTTCTCCACTGTAACAGGAGCAGAGGGAGACAAACATGCATCATGACAACTCATCGTCACAACCATTTAGTCTTGAAGGAAACTGAGCTACAAACTGAATGGACAACATAACGCCTACAGTTGCGTCTGTGGTGCAAAGGCAGCCCAGCAGAGAAGCAACACGACTTAGGGTGTTATTTACAGTATATAAAACACAACAATGTGTAAACGAACAACAGACAGACATTATAAAAGGAAGGAGATTTAAGTTTCAGGTGCTTAAACAGAAACAATCTGAGCCGTGGAAGCAGATTAATAGAAAACAAAGAGCAACGGACACGAGGCCATGATCTGATAGGGTCGTTTCAGTCCAAACTTTAACTTGCAGCGCTAACAGCAGAAACTAAATGTACGACTGCTGCGTTATTTATGCTGCTTAACTTCTATCAATACAATTTATGTACTTCTTGTTTAGCCAAATCAGTGAAGAGTCCCAATGAAATAAATCTGTCATGAACTCTCATTAGTGGTGCTGGACACGTAGGACATGGTGGATTTATTGAGAATAATTGGTAAAGAAAAAAAATCTGTCACACTGGCTGGCAAACAGACGAAGCTGCATGATGGAAACTAAAAAAAACAAAAAGATCATGAAACGAGTCACAGACATGAAGCTAATTCAGGAATGAACAACTTCAGTTCGGCCAGCAGGACCTGCAGCTTCAGCTAGCCGAGTCATACGGGAATAAATAACATCCCGTTAACAGTGAAACCTCCTATCCAATCACAGCCCTCTCTGCTGGACCTACAGATGCTAGAACAAAGAGGACATGGTACAGTTAGAAGCTTGTGAGTTTTCACTGAGACAACAAACACAAGGTTACGGGGTCAGATGGGATTCTGGAAAAGGACTGCAGATAAACTGCTGCTGAGGTTGCAGGTGGGAGCTCTCCAGCCTTCTTCATCAAAAATGCTGTTCCTTTCAGATTAACCTCCGACCAACTCAGCAGTCAACCATCACCAGGGAACGAAGGAGGAGGACGGACACCTTACCATTGATGAAACTTAGGCTGTCCGGCCCCTTGGCATCCCAAGCCAGCCACTGACCTCCTGTCTCTTCTAGAGGAGGGAGCTCTGACGGGGGGAGGGTATGGTTTTTCAGTTACTGTCTGCACCCAGCAGAGGCTTAAATCTGGGTCTGGAGCAGCTGGGTTAGTCACGGCCCAGACTTGGCCCAGAACTGGACTGTCTTTGGCCCAGATTCAGCCTGGATCAACATCATAACCTACATGTGTCCAAGCCGACTGACTAACAGCGCAGGGCTTGTAGAGGGAGGGGTGGGTGGAGGGTTATATCTATGCATGACCAGCTGGGGGTGCAAGCCTCGATGAGGGAAGAGGTGGAGGAGCTCGGTGGGGTCAGAGGTCAATGGGAAAAAAAAGATCAGGGTGGAACTAAGCTTACATCTTATGCTTTTATAAATGGCACAACACCTGATTCATACCGATTTCTTCAGTTTAATTTATCATGTTTTATTAATTTAAATATTTTTAATTAACAAATTACGGATCCATAAAGGTCAACTGTCTTAGCAAATCAGGTGTTTTGCTTCTATGTACTAGCAGAGTTTCATTAGGCCGTGATGATGAACCTTTATTTAAACATGCATATGTGTTGTTGTGCAAGATGTTTGTCTAACAGGAAAATTCCACGTATGAGTGAGAATTCATGATTCAAGCCACCAAAACGACTTCAATGAGCTGCTACATGCCCTTCTGGAAAGTTCCAACTCACCATTAACTGTTTAATGAAGCTATGAGCAAAGCGTTAGGATGGTGGATCCCAGTCCTTGGTCCGGTGAGACCTGTGCATCGTCCTCGCCCTACACCCCCATTCAGCCGAGCTTAGCTACTTGGCGAAGTAGGGCGGACACTTTAACTGTGTTTTACACCACGGGAGCAAAGAAGGGAACCCCAGAGTTAGAGTGCAGCTTTTGCTGGAGCTCAGCCTCCAGTTCTCTCCATGACTATCAGACCTGGGACAAAACTTCAAATCTCTGAGCAGAGTGAGTACGGAAATCTCTTAAAATGTCCTAAAAAGGAAACTCCTGCTTTTATAGGCTTGGTCTTACTTTTATCACCATGTTTTAATCACTATTAAAGCTGACGGCTCAGATCTGGAAACACCAGAGTTGCACTGATGAAGATTAAAATCAGCATTTTTCAAACGTTCCTTCTACACAAAGCGTTTA
The DNA here is from genome assembly GCA_036919955.1 of Melanotaenia pygmaea. NCBI lineage: Eukaryota > Metazoa > Chordata > Actinopteri > Atheriniformes > Melanotaeniidae > Melanotaenia > Melanotaenia pygmaea. The sequence continues at coordinate 33,930,915 of JBAFSZ010000011.1, read as the reverse complement.
TCTCCCCATTCCAGAAATAAAACCAACATGGAAATATGACTCATGATCTGGGTTAAACTCCAGATACAGACCCCTGGACTACCAGAATGAGCCGGCTCACGGCTCGGGTCTGAAATAAAACATCCTGTTTCCAGATCTTACTGATAAAAGTAAAACTAAAGCTAAATTTTTATCACACTGATATAACGATTCTAGAAGTAATCCTTCATGTGAACCTAAGTTCATGTGGCCCCAAGTTTCCTTTGAAAACTGAGCGAGTATCACCTGAACAAGCCGCGTCATGTTTGTTTACCTGAACGAGCCGCATGATGTTTGTTTACCTGAACAAGCTGCGTCATGTTGGTTTACCTGAACGAGAACTCCCACCTGGCGGTGCATCCTCTGTTTTAGCGCCACATAAACAACGTTTACATTCGGGCCTCCTCCATTTCTTTTGGGTTAGTTAATGAAGAAGTCGGCGATGATAAGAAACTTCAGGTTAGGGCTGGAGGCAACATCTGGGGCTACACCTGAGGCTACACCTGAGGCTACACCTGAGGCTGAGGTGTATCAGGTTCACATGAAGGATTTAGGTTTATGTTTTTTTAAACACCCAAATAATGCTCCACACTGGCCCATTATAGAGCCTGGGAGACTGGAAGCAAAGCCCAGGTCTGACTGGTTTGACCATCAGCCGAATGATGAGACAGCACAGCAACAAAAAGGTGAAGGGAAGGCGGGATGGGGGGTCCTGACAGGAGGGGCTGGATTAACCTCCGGGAGGGATGGAGAGGGGGAGAAAATGAGGTTGAAATAAAGTGAAAGATGGTTTTGTTTACCAAAAATGCCCTCTGTCAGCCATGGAACAGAATAAACAAAGAAAAATAAAGACAAAAGGAAAAAAAAGAGAAAAGAATGAAATAGTGAAAGACTGATAACCGGTCAACCACAGAGCAACAGAAAGGCTGTTTAGAGGACAGAAACAGTTTACCACCTTCCAAACGAACAACCTAAGAGCAGGAACGGTGAAAATCATCCCTTTCCAGAATCCCAATCGGGATTAGACCCATGGCTCCAGAAGGAGGGGGTTCGGAAAGAAGGGGTGGGTGCATTGCACGAGCAACCGGATAACATCATACTTGTCAAAATGCAAAAGCTCACCCGTCATCCGCCTGGCTTCATTAGGACACGTGGTTAGAATGACTTATACAGGACTGTCTCAGAAAATTAGAATATTGTGAAAAAGTTCTTTATTTCCTGTAATGCAATTAAAAAACATGA
>JBAFSZ010000011.1:33836039-33847672 GCA_036919955.1 Melanotaenia pygmaea | reverse complement strand
CGGCTCCTCTTCCTCAGGAAGGTGAAGCGACGGGACTCTCTTCTCAGCTGCTGGTGAACTTCTACAGAACCTCCATGGAGAGCATCCTGTGTCTCGGAGTGACGGTACGGCAGCTGCACAGGACCAGAGGAGCTTAGCCCGGCTGGTGAGGACAGCTCAGGGGATTTGGGGCTGCCATCTACCAGATCTGGACTCCGTCTACATCACCCGAGTCCAGAAGAGGACCAGACGCACTGCAGCCGACCCCACCCACCCGGGCAACGTCCGGTTAGTACCGCCTCCATCAGGAAAGCTGGACAGGAGCATTAAAACCACCACAGACAGACTCGGAGACAGATTCTTCCCCAACAGCCCCCTGTAGTTCATCACTACACCCCCTACAATACTCTCGCTCTCACACACACACACACACACACACACACACACACACACACACACCTCCATCCTTGCAGCAGAATGAACTTTATCCAGCCTGTAAAATATGACTGTCTGCTGGGAATTCTCTCATTCTCTGTAAATACAGACGTGTTCTTACATCTTTTAAGCAGAACCAGCATTACACACCTGGTCTAACTCTGTCACCTTCTGCACACACCCATCACATTGCAGTTATGTATCTTTTCATACGTTGCCCATGCTAAATCAAATCAAATTGTATTTATATAGCACCTTCCATGCACATGGTAACACAAAGTGCTGCACATAATAAAAACAAATCATACATGTTCAGTATAAGATTTAAAAGCCTTCACATCAAAATTATGACAAAAAATAAAAAGGCATACCTCACACAAATTTACACACATACAAACCAAGCTTCATGTACACTCACCACGCCCACCCAGACCCCATTCTGTACCAACATTAACTCCCGTTTATAAAAACTATGTGGGTAAAAAATAAAAACAATAATTAGTAAAACAATAAAACAAAATAGGTAGTTAAAAAAATAATATATTAATCTTATATTCTTATTACAACTATAAGCTATAAGCTAGACTAAAAAGAAAGTTCTTGAGTCTGTTTTTAAAAACATGAACAGTCTCTGCAGCCCTGTGGTTCTCTGGCAGGCTGGTCCACAGTCCAGGCCCGTAGTGATAGAGCAAGGCCTCACTAGAAGTCTTGGTTCTGACTTTGGAAACAACTGGCCAGTACCAGAGGACCTCAGGGTCCGCGAGGGTTCATAATTTAAAAGCAGATCTGATAAATAAGAAGGCCCAAGACCATTAAGACATTTATAATTAACTGTAAGAAATGCACGGGGAGCTGATGCAGCGTTTTTAAACCTGGTGTGATGTGTCCCTCTGGTCCTTGTCAGGACTCTGCTGCTGAGTTCTGGAGTAGTTGCAGGTTTGAAATAGACCAGGGCATTACACTAATATTTTCTACTAGAAATAAAAGCATCAACATCTTGCTGCTGGCAGAGAGAGAAACGGCGACTCTGGTGATATTTTTAAGATGATAAATTCCAGTTTTTGTGACATTTCTAATGTGTGGAATAAAATCCAGCTCAGAGTCAACAGGATGCCCAGATTTCTCCACAGAGAATGTTTAAAGTTTTGTAATTTTGGTAAAATGATCTCTCTTGTCTTCAAGGCCAATAATTAAAACTTCAGTTTTGTCCTGATTGAGCTGTAAGAAGTTCTCTGCCATCCATGACTTTATATGTAAAATCGAATTTTAAAGGACATTAAGTGGGTCCATGTCATCAGGAGACACTGTGATGTAAAGCTGCGTATCATCAGCATAGCTGTGGAAATCAATGCCATGTCTCCTGATGACGTTCCCAAGAAGCAATATGGACACATTAAAAAGAAATGGGTCTAGAACTGGTCCTTGGGGAACCCCACAGTGGATTTTATGGATCGTTGAGAAGGATGTATCCATATTTACATAAAACTGTCAACCTGTGAGATAGGAGTAAAACCATTTAAGAGCAGTACCTGAGAGGCCCACCAGACTTCTGAGTCTGTCTATTAAAATCTGGTGATCTACTGTATCAAAGGCGGCACTAAGATCCAGTAAAACCAGGACAGAAAGTTTCTGTGTGTAAATTACACCTGAGGTCATTAACAATCTTTAAAAGGGCCATCTCAGTACTGGGGTTGGGGTTAAGGTACTCATTTTGGCTGCTTGTATTTGCAATCTTGTTCTTTCGGTTACTACCCACAGCTTGTGACCATAGGTTAGGGTAGGAACGTAGATTGACTGGTAAATCGAGAGCTTTGCCTTTTTGCTCAGCTCTTTCTTCACCACGACAGACCGATGCAGCACTCCACCCTTTTCCGGCTGAGGACCATGGTATCAGATTTGGAGGTGCTGATTCTCATCCCAGCTGCTTCACACTTGGCTGCGAATCGCTCCAGTGAGACCTGAAGATCACGGCCCGATGAAGCCAACAGAACCACATCATCCACAAAGAGCAGAGACCCAATCCTGAGGCCACCGAACCGGATCCCCTCAACACCTCGGTTGCGCCAAGGAATTCTGTCCATAAAAGTTATAAACAGAATCAGTGACAGAGGGCAGCCATGGCGGAGTCCAACCCTCATTGGAAAAAATTCTGATTTTCTGCCGGCAATGCGGATCAATCATACTGGGACCTAGGGTTGCCAACTGTCCCGTATTAGACAGGACATCCCGTATATTTATATAAATTGTATTGTCCCGTACGGGATGCCTCTAGTCCTTTATTCTACCGCTTTTCACGGTCTGTTAGCGGTGACGCGACTAAAGCTTTCTGCACTTTATGCCGACGGGAATTTTGTTATGGATTTAGTATTTTTCGAAATATGAAACAAAGTCCCGTATTTGGCTGAGAGAAAGTTGGCAACCCTACAGGGACCGGACAGCTCGTACAAGTGGGTCCGGCACTCCATACTTCCGGAGTACCCCCCACAAGAGTCCCCGGGATACAAGGCCGAATGCCTTCTCCAAATCCACAAAACACATGTAGACTGGTCGGGCAAACTCCCATGCCCCATCAAAGACCCCGAAGAGGGTGTAGAGCTGGTCCACTATTCCACGACCGAGACAAAAACCACACTGCTCCTCCTCAATCCGAGGTTGACTATCCGACAGACCCTCCTCTCAAGCACCCCTGAATAGACCTTACCGGGGAGGCTGAGGAGTGTGATCCCCTGTAGTTGGAGTACACCCTCCGGTCCCCCTTTTTGAAGAGGGGAACCACCACCCCAGTCTGCCAGTCCAGGGGAACTGTCCCCGATGTCCACAGGATGCTGCAGAGGTGTTTCAGCCAAGACAGCCCTACAGCATCCAGGGTCTTAAGGAACTCTGGGCGGACCTCATCCACCCCTGGAGCCTTGCCACAGAGGAGCTTTTTAACCACCTCAGCGACCTCAGCCCCAGAGATATAGGAGAGTCAGCACCAGCTACCCCAGACTCTGCATCCTCTTCCCTGTTGGTGGGATTGAGAAGGTCTTCGAAGTATTGCCTCCACCGCCTCACAACGTCCCAAGTCGAGGTCACATGGTTGGGACATTGTTGAAGCTCTGCCGGAGATGGGAGTTTAAACTCTTTCTGATAGGGAACTCTGCCAGGCGTTCCCAGCAGACCCTCACATCACGCTTGGGTCTGCCAGGCCTGACCAGCATCCTCCCCCACCATCTGAGCCATCTCACCACCAGGTGGTGATCAGCTGACAGCTCTGCCCTTCTCCTTCACCCAAGTGTCCAGGACATGCAGCCGCAAATCTGACAATACAACTACAAAGTCGATCATCGAAATACAGCATAGAGTGTCCTGGTGCCAGGTGCACATGTGGACACTCTTATGTCTGAACAAGGTGTTCGTTATGGACAGTCCATGACGAGCACAGAAGTCCAACAACAACACACTACTCAGATTTAGATTAGGGGGGCCGTTCCTCCCAGTAACGCCCTCCGGATCTCGCTGTCATTGCCCACGAGAGCATTGCAGTCCCCCAGCAGAACGATGGAGTCCCTGGAAGAAGTGCTCTCCAAAACCCCCTCTTTTTCTACTTTAGTATTTTATATTATTATGTTTTGTTTTGTTTTGTTTTATTTTAGGTTTTTTTGTTTGTTTTTTTGGAGTGTATTTTTTTGTGTATTTTGTGTACTATACTTGATTACTATGACAATTTAATTTCCTCTTGGGGATGAATAAAGCTATCTATCTATCTATCCATAAAAAATGATATCTATAAAATTTCATTACACTGCAAAATGACAATAAAGATCTTGAATCTTCATAAAATCAATTTTAATAATATTTTGAATATAAAACTGTTGATCACTTTGTAATGCATAGTCTCTTTAGTGTTATTTATGTTTATTAGATGGTATGCTCCTTTTTATTATTTTTTACCTGCATGTTTGTTTAAAGTTGGACGACTGGGAGAAATTTAAGAAAACTAAGCATGGGCTTTTTCCCTACAAATCTGATGGTTTTATTGATTGTGTAGTTTTAAATACAAAGAGGATACTTGTAATCAAAAGTTATTTTAATTCTAGGGTAAACTGTGTTAGGAATTTACCATGAGTCAGTCCTTCTCTATATGCAAAACATTGTGGTGCAAAGTACAGCAACAGATCATTAGATCTTATCAGTGCTGCTTTCCGACAGACGGGGGTTAGACCTGTCTGTATCTGCAAGCCCATCACTTCCTCAAGCATGGAAAATAATGCAGAGCAGGTAAATGACTTCGGAAAGAAAAGTGACATGAAGCAAAGTCACATCCAAAGAAATACAGCAGGTGTAAATCATTATTTTTCTCTACGGAAGTCAGCCATAGACACGTTTATTATTTTTATGTCTTTAATTACTGAATGTGGTCAGCTGTTACTTCCATGTAATAATGTCAGATATTGGATAGATTGGATAGATTTTCATGTTTTTTGGGGGGTTGCAGCAAGTATTATAGTCCCCTCAGATAAAACAAAATCAACCTTGTTATCATGTTAATACATTTGTTTAGCGACGTGTTGTATTTGAAAAGGGCTGTTACCCCAGTGTGAACAGCAGAGTGCAAACTCTGGGGGAGGAAGGCAGCATTGTCTGCATGGGGTCTGATTAACTTCCAGCATTCATAGCTACTCACAAAAAAGTGTAGTCATACCTAAGCCATTTTAAGGTAATTAAAGGTATTTATTTATTTATTTGCTCTTATTTAATTTACTTTCCTTTCATGTTATGTTTGTGTGACAAAAACCTTGTGGTAGGTGCAGAAGTCAAACTTTAGGATTTGTCCTTCAAAAACAAAAAGATGAATATATGTTTGTATATGTATCTGTTTTAACAGCAAGAGAAAAATAAAACAGCTTTTATTTCCCTAATTATTTTGCTATTCCAGTCTCCTTATAAGTCTATGCAAGACATAATGACACAAAACTAATAACTACAAAATATCTGCAGAACAAGACACAGGACCCTGAACTCAGAGAGTGCTGGGGGGGTAAATTAAATGTATGATCATAGCTGAGAAATTTTTACTTGTTTTAAGCTTCCCATCAACATTTTTTACTTCTTGTGTATCATAAGAAGTTTGATGGTGCTGAAACACACAAGTACACAAACCTGTGTTCAGCATGAAACAAACCTCTTCTACTGAGAGTTCATGGAAGTTCCTGTTGCGCAGTAAACCCAGAAAACCCAACAAACCCAATGAATCCAGTAAACCCAGTAACATTCTGTGAATGATTATTGGACATCACAGTTTCAGCCTTTGTTAGACTTAACGTAAAATCAGATGTATTGATCAGTGATGGACGATCCTCCATCTGACATCGGCTTGCATGTGCATATGTGGCCACCCTGAGCTGATTGGCTAACTTCATACTAGCACACTGGTTTGACTGGAATCCCAGTACAGAGCTGTACTGGGATTCCCCTTGGACCCACCGGGTTTGAGATAGCCATTAAAAAGAATAACAATCTAAAACGGCCGCTCTTGTTTTTCTTTTCTTTTTTTAACCTTGTCCTGTCCAGCACGGTGGCGGCAGAATGATGGTCTGGCTGCTGTGTTCTGCTGAACAAATTAACTTTGCCAAGAGGTGCTTTATGGGTACAAAGCTTTATTTATTTATTTATTTATTTGTTTGTTTGTTTGTTTGTTTGTTTGTTTATTATCCCAACAGGGATGAATAAAGTATTTCTATTCTATTCTATTCTATTCTATTCTATTCTTCATTCATTCATTTGGAGTTATGGAATTTATGTTATCTTCCTGGACTGACCAGAGGGGACAGAAAAGAAGGAGAATAATGAAGAGAAGTAAAAAGTAAAGTAGTAAAAAGGAAAAGGAGACAAAGATCCAGCAGATAGAAGCAACGAGCTTCGGTCCAACCTAACAGCTGACAACCAGCTGCTACACCTGTACAGCTGCTACACCTGTACAGAAACACAGCAGAGAATTTCCTACAGCTTTTACAGGTAAACTAAGCAGACAATCATCAGGAGTTCCTAAAAATAACCAAGACAGAAACAACAACATGAATCGCAACAACAACCAAATAACCAGAAACACACACACCTGAACCAAAGCATATCTTAGTGTATAAACTGGACACCTCAGTGCTGAGTCACTCTCGGCTTTCCTTATAAATCGGTATTTAAAACTCAAGTTTTATGTCGTTATGTTCCCATTCTCACCTGTTTTATTACTATCTAGTCCTAACTTGTGTTGTATTGTGTTCATTACGGTAAACCGGCTTCAGGGTTTGTCAGACTGTGGATCAGTTCTACATTTACACGGTTCCCAATAAACACAAGGATATGAAAAAGATGACTGGTCCCAGATCGGTGCAATCCGTGAACACTTGTGATAGGACAATGTGTAAGAGACTGGTCCCAGATCAGCGCTCGCGGACTGTTTCCCGGATGTGAAGACGACGCTGACGTCAGAGTCCCCGCTGAAATTCAAAGTTGTAGGAGCAGACCGAAATTTTTTTTGTGTTTTCTGTCACTTTTTGTCGGCTCGTGTTACAGTTTACGCTTTTAGAAACGACTTTCCAGGTGAGAAAAGTGCAGCTTACTTCAAGCAAATGTTAATCAAGAGCTGACAAGGTCTTGTTGTAGCTCCATTATAACGCTAACGGGAAGCTAAGCTAACTTTGAGTGTCAAGTTCTAAATAAGTTAGCTTGTGAAGTGCTAGCTTGAGTTGACTCGGGGCAATGTTTCTAGCGACAGCTTATTGAAATAAATGCCCCTCATGATATGTTGGCTGTGATCGGAGTTAATATGAAGTACATTCAGCAAACTGCCATGGTGTTTTAACTGCTAACGTAGCTGCATTAATTGAAAACGATGTCTCGTTGCTATGCTAGCTTAGCACAACTCACGAACCTAAACTGCTAAAGCTGCTGGGCGGTGTCACTTTTTATTTCAGTCTTCCTTGCGTGTTATGGACTGTGAACAAATCTCTTTTCAATCTGATTTTAAACTTTTATGGGAAAGTTGAAACAAGAGACCATTGGAAATGTGCTAATATTGATTGTTTTTGTTTTTTAAACAGGTGCCACTAAGTTTAACATGCTGAGTTTGGAGAAACGAGAGGCCTTTTATACAACAGTTGTCATTAGCAGCTAAGTTAAAATTAAATATGACAGTCAGGAAAATAAGCATTTAGTATTTGCAAATGCGTTGAATTCACTCAGAGAATTCTAATTAGTTTTGTTGTTTGGGAGCGATATCCAGAGATGGGAAGTAACAAAGTACAAGTAACAAAGTACATTTTTTTGGTATCTGTACTTTACTGAGTATTTATTTTTCTGAGTACTTTTTACTTTTATCTGTTACATTTTAACGCAAGTATCTGTACATTTTACTTTTTACTTGAGTAATTATTTCATTGACTACTTTTACCAAAGTAATTTTTTTTTCACAAGTACTTGTACTTTTACTGAGTACAGAATGTAAGTACTTTTCCCATCTCTGGCGATATCTATTGTTCAGATTAAGATCCAGAAAACTTTATTTACCCATACAGATAATTCATTATCAGCTTGTCAGCATGTGTCAGACATCATCAGTACACTGTAGACATGAACAATAAATACAGATACAAGCTAAGTCACCTGTTAGCTCAATTAACATAGAGCAATGACAGGATAAATGTCATTAAAACGACTGCTGTCGGAGTTGAGAAGTGTGAAGTTGAAGGAATAAAAGATGGAGAACCTCTGCTGGTAGCGCTGGCCTGATGGCGTCAAAGCAACTCATTAAACAGCACGTGGCGAAGATCACTGATGAAGGTTTTTGCTTTCTTAATAATCTTAATAACAAATAAAAGTTATTTTTATGAATCCACAATCTGGACATCTTCACCATGAATCCTGCTCACTGTGTGCCTGCGTCTACAATCGGTGATCATGTCTAGAGATGCACGATATTTATCAGAGGTACATTTTTCTGACTAAAAAAACCCAGATAAATTAATTAAATTTGGGGGTATTTTGTTCAGGCAGAGTAGCCCTAAAGCAGGCCAAGATGACAAAGACGCTCAGGTCATGTACGCCTTACTAGCAGGACCCAGGCTTGGTTCAGTCTCTGCCTGACTAATAATGAGCAAGAATGGAGGAAAGAGGGCTTCAAGTTTTAACACAACGAATGTAATATCTCACCTGAAAATCGTCGTCGCAGTGAAGCCGTATGGAAAGAATATGAAGCAGCTAGCAGTGCTAAAGTTGAAACAACAACGCAGGATGGCTGTATCCATTCAGCAGGCGTTTGAACGTGGTAAAAACTTCACGAGACGGTGAAGAGGCTAAAGTCATTTGCGACTAAGTGATGGGATTTATAGCTCGACAACCAGCCCTTTTCTGTCGTTGAGAACCCAGGTTTTAGGACATTAATAGCACATTTTCTTCATAAACTATGAGATTTTCAGAAACATCTTTATGATGCCTGATGCAGTCGAAGCGTTCACAATTCTGTAAACCTTTGGTAGATTATTCACTTAAGTTTTGAGGATGCACTTTATTTATTCATTTGATTTTATTTGATTTATTTATTTGATATTTTTGAAGTGTAGGCTGACAGCTTGTCCGTACATATAGTTTCATATTTAAACACAAATACGTTTGCAGATAAACAAACATCTGCTACACAACTTTGAAGGGATGCACTTTGTTGATTGAATGGAATTTTCTTTTCTTGCTGTTATTTACAGCAAACGACCACATTTATGTGCTATGGCATGAAAAACATTTGAAGAGCCAAAACTTTTTGTTTGCTGTCATAGATAATCCAGAGCTGCTTAAATATCAGCTCTTTATCGCTGCATCAGCTCAAACTGCAGAATAGAAACATTAAAATATGAACTTATCGGTCATGAGCAGCAGAAAATCATCGGTGGAAATTTTTCATATCAGTAATCCTGTCTTTAGTTTTCATTCAAGTCGAGGTGACAGAATGCGATGAGGCAGGGTCATGTTCAGACTCTGAAGGCGGGATAAAAGGACAGCGTCTTCAGAAAACAATACACAACCCTGAGGAGAGCCAGATTATGTCCTCCTGGACATTTGTCCCTTCACAAAAACCTGCTTGACGCTCTGTTAGGAAAGTCAACGAAAACACGAGCACCTGGTCTGGAAGACCGAATAAGAGGCTGGTCTCTCCGTTAAAACGTGGGGCTGCGTTTGGTTAAAGCCGAGGAAAAGTCTGCAAATAGAAGTCTTGCGTGAGAAACCAGGATGTGTCCAGTGTTTGTGTTAACTCTAGCTTATCTTTTGTTTCAGCACATTGGGTTTAACTTCCTTCTCTGTCCCATAACTGTGAGCTCTGACCTCTTGAAAAGCTTAATCAGTGTGTTTTGTCTTTCAGTTTATGATTCAGTATGGAGCCTGAAGAAAACTGTGGCAATGCCAACTTGAAGAGGCAGAGAGAACCTCTTTCAGATTCAGAAGACAACTTCCTCTTAGCAACAGGTTTGTTTGTGCTGGTTTGTACAGAAATGTGAAGGATCCCATGTGATGTGTATATATTTACAAGTTTATGCAGCTATTTCCTTTTTTTCTCCTTGTGTCAGAGGTGAATGATGGCCAGAAGCGGCGCCGGCTGGAAGCATCTGGTCAGGAGAACCGTAGCCCTAAACCCTCCTCCTCTGGACGCTTGGCTGAACTAGAGACGAAGCCAGACACCCCCATAGTTCCATCAGTCCGCTCCCGAGTTCAGCTGCTCACACAGAGGAGAGATGGTAATTTATGGACCTTCTGATGTCGCGTACCTGCACACATTAAAGAAATGAGAATGTATTTCCTCACATGGTTTGCTTGGTTAGCCTTTGTGGTACTGCTGAACATAACGGGATGTTCTTGATCAGAAATGAAGCTGAACGATCCTCATGCAGCAGTCGAGTTGCTGATGAATCTGACAAGTTGGAGCAAAAACGTTGAAACAGAGAATGTTTTTTTTTTTTTTTTTTTTTAAGGAGCTTCTGTGGCCCAGCGGTGCTTCTCAGATCCTGGAGCTGAGGGTTCATCCATCACCGCCCACGACAGGGGTGTTAGAGAGCATCTCCTGAGTGAGGACGAACACACACATTCATGCACAACTAACATGGACGTCGTTCGTTCTCACTTGCATTTAGTCTTTAATCTATCGAGATGTTTACTGCTGCTCGTTTGTAGATAATGAAACATAAACACATTTCAGCCAAAGCAGTTTTTCCTGCTTAGATGCTAACACATCCTTAACCTCGGATCCGGGGCCGAACAGAGTCCATCCTTTACTGCATAGATTTTAAGTCCTAAATTAAGTTAAATGTACAAAGCACGAGAATAATGGGGATTTTTTTTTAATCAGTACTTGCAAGGTGTGAATTTGTTTTTCCAACAATAAAGAGACCAATAAGAACTCTGCCCAAATCCCCAAAAATCAATATTTTAAATGCTATAAATAAGATTAAACTGAAGTCAACAGCCTCATTGATTGGCTTTGAGAGTTGTCTTTGCAAATAACTTTCAGTCCTGTTATTTACCTCATCTGTCCTCTTGTCTCATTTTAGCTCAGTATGAGAGTCTTAATATAAATTTTGAATCATCTGTATGTAAAGTATTGGTGACTGATATCAATGTAGAATTTTATAGGTAATCATTTTTCTATGTTTTATTCATCCAAACTTGGCCAGAAACAAACCTGGTGATACTACAAGCACTCAGAGCGCAGACCTCCACCAAGCCGTTGGTACATCTTCTGGCAGTGATTGTAGAAATTAGTTTTAGAGTTAGAAGCTCGACGGGTAAAAGGATTCTTATCCCCCCCATGGGCAGGCGCAAACCTACGTCACAACCCGGTGGCCATAAACAGCTTGTCAGTGAAACCAAACCTGCATCTCCACAGATTTCTGATAGACAATGATCCATAATGTTGTCCATTTATATTGACCCCCTCAGTATCAAGACTAGAAAAAGATGAGGTGAAGATAGAGACCGTAGGACTGGACGAATGTCCTGATGTCCGTCCACCGTCGACTGTGAAGGAGCTGCTAATAAGAAACATGGAGAATTTCACTAAACTGCCAACAGACGTGTGCTGTTACAAAAACAACTATAAGTTTTAAACTAGAGTCTGACCGTTTGATCAGCCGACCGATTGATCGACCGGCCGATTGAATCGGCTGATTAAAATGCTTTTCAAAACAACCATCTGCCGG
>JBAFSZ010000011.1:33825463-33835597 GCA_036919955.1 Melanotaenia pygmaea | reverse complement strand
CTGCAGAAATAAGGTAAGTGTAGAAAATATCTGAGTCCAGAACGAGGTCCATCCCTCCGTCAGCTGCGTGGTGAGACAGATGTCAGGAGGATGGATGTGAATCAGAGAGCAGGGAAGTTTAAATAATGAACATCACACCCTCTGCAGCTACGTCAGGAAGTCCCTCCTAGTTTTACTGGTCAGGAAATCCTAGAACGGGACTCAGGCTGCAGCAGCTCACTGTGGTGTTGTGGAGGAACTTGCGTTCCAGACTACCTGGGACCGTCATATGTTTAAAATGCAGCTCTGTTAAAGACGACATGGTTTAATATCCGAGAAAATTCTCTGGTTTTTATTTTGGTTCAAATAAGCCATGACTTCACAGCCAAGAAAATAATGTGTAGAGAAAATCGACCTTCGGCCTCAAAAGGTCCATCTGTCCATCATCTAATTTAAACAATAATATCATGATAAATCTTTTACTCACCGTCACAAAACCATCTGAATGAATTGATGAATATTTCGAAGGTGTCCATCATCAACACACTTGATAGCCGCTAGCCAGTTATCATGTCTTTCTGGACGTTTGTGTCTTTTTGGGAAGAATAATCTCTTCTTTGTGGAACAGCTATGTTTATGGCAGCCAACCACAACAAAACTTTTCAGCATATTTAAAGGAAACGACGAAAATCAAAGAAAAAATCTTTGAGGATTGACGCCGAAAATCCAACGGTATTGTGTTAGCCACCTTTTGTTTTTACTGAAGAAACAGCTAGATGTGAGTTCAAAGATGTTCCCTGATGTTTGCACCCCTTAACGAATCCTTAAAAATCACCACAAAATCTAATCACATGTTCTTTTATTCCATTTCAAGACTCAGGATTTTTTTTGTCAGTTTCTGCAGTATGTGAGTAATCTGGGGCCAGATGGAGGCTAGAGAGTTCAGCTTTCTGACAGCCTGCTGGCTTCCTAAGTCTGCGAGAGCAGCCCGGATGCTCCTGTTCCTTCTGCCTGAGGCCAGGAGGCTAACAGGCTGTGCAGGGGGGGGCTGGAGTCCCTCACAATGCTGCTGCTTTGTGTGTGAGGAAGGTGTTATAAATGTCCAGGAGAGGGGGATGGGACACCAGTGATCTTCCCCGCTGTGTTCTTTATGCCCTGCAGGGTTTCTCTGTTCTGTATGGGGACCCAGCTGGTCAGGATGCTCTCAGTGCTGCTTCGGTAAAGGTGATCATGATGGGTGGGGGGCGCTCCCTCTCTTCAGCCTGTGGAGGAAGTAGAGGCATCGCTTGGCTTTCTCCACCAGTGATGTGCAGTTGGCTGTCCAGCACATGTCCTCACAGATGTGGAAACCCAGGAACAAGAGGCTGCTAGCTCTCGCCACAGCAGCAGCATTGATGGTCGGGGTCGAGTTCAAGCTGGAATGGGTCCAGGGTGGAGGGGAGGGTGGGTTTGGGGTGAGAGTCTACTAGCCGTTCAAATCGGTTCATGATGATGAGACGACCTGTTTAGATCTCCGGATACCTCGGAGCAGGTTGGCTCTTGCTGTTCTCAGGCCTTCTGCATCCCCAGCTCTGAAGGCAGCGTTCCTGGAGAGGAAAACCCTCCTGACTCCAGGGTCTGCAGAGGGATTTTCTGGAGGAAGAAGACACAGAGCAGAAGACGTTTGAGTCTGGCAAGCTGATGGTCCACTGGACCCCCCCAGCTATTGGGGTCGCTGCCTCCGCTCACGCCGCCATCTTATGCACCTTAATGTAATCTTATTCTGAGATTCGCTAAAAATTTCGTCAACATCCACCCATAACATTTTCAGTTAAGTTGCTAACAGACCACGGACGCTGAATACATCACCTCCGCCTTGGAGAGGATGGAAATCTGACATGTTGAGCTGTTACTGGTTCCGTGAAGATCTGAGATGAGACTGAGGTGATTTCTATTGGCCAAGGTTCTCCAGCACCTTGGCCAATAGAAATGAAATGACTGAAGGATGATACACTTTTTAAACTTACCTTAATTTCTATGTATAAAACATCTCTAAAAAGAAAACTTTCCTTCCAGGTGAAGGAGAATTTAATCAACGGATGAAGCGCTTTAAAGCTCCCCAGGCCAGCCTCACGCAGAGCCCCTCCAACTCCTGCCCGCCGACCCGCTCTGGTTTCGTATCGGACATTCAACACAAACTCCAGTGTACAACAACACCCAGCTCCAAGCAGGCTTCCCTCATACGCCAGGTTGGTTTTCAGCTGCGATAGTCCTACATCAGTCTAAGTCTAGAAGCTGTGTAAAGGTCCATTTCTGCTCCCTCATGTATGTAAACGGGTACGTCTGTTTCAAACGTCATACGTTGCCAACCTCGTACTTCCATGTGTCTTTTGCGTTGCCATGGTAATGTTCAGAGTTCACTCACCAGTTGGTGGTGGTAAAACGCTGCCATAAACACGCGCACCATGCTCACACAGCCTTTCTAGAATGGTCTGTACTTATAAAACGCTTTTAACCAAAACGTCACATACACCCACTGATGGCAGAAGCTGCCATGCAAGGCGCTAACCATGACCCATCATGAGCAATTTGGAGTTCAGTGTCTTGCTCAGGGACACCTCGACATGAGCTCTCTGGGCTGGAATCAAACCGTATAACCTTGGGCTGCACGACAACCACTCTACCCACTGAGCCATGCCGCCCCTAAGCTAAGCTCCTTGAAAACGGACCAAGTTACACTCGTAAACAATGCAGGAGGGAACGAAAGTGTCCATCAGTCTGCGTGTCCGTCTTCAGCGTCAAGCATAAGTAACTATAACCTACTAAAATAAACTTTTTAAAGGTAAAGATGGCTTTTACTTGCCAAACCCAAACTGGGAGCTGGTTCCACATACAGGGGCCTGATTACTGAAGGCTGTGCCTCCTTTCTGCTTGCAGCCTGCATGTAAACTGCTATGTTGAAAGTGGAACTATGAGGTCTTTTTTCCCACAGTGTTGATCGAGTTTTATATCTGAAGAGGAGATGGTGTTTAAATTCTGCTCTGGGTTGAACAGGGAGCTGAATGATATGACTTCTCCTGTTAGACTGGAGGTTTGTTGGGG
Organism: Melanotaenia pygmaea; assembly: GCA_036919955.1. Lineage (NCBI taxonomy): Eukaryota > Metazoa > Chordata > Actinopteri > Atheriniformes > Melanotaeniidae > Melanotaenia > Melanotaenia pygmaea. Next base: position 33,832,537 of record JBAFSZ010000011.1, on the reverse strand, counting down.
GACAGAAGTAAAGAACGCGTCCAGTCTTAAAGATAAATGGATGACTAATTTTTCTGCCTCATTTTGAGACAAGGTTTTAATTCTGACAATAGTTGATAGAGGTTGGTTTAGAAACCTGTTATGTTAAAGTCAAAGAATAAGTTGTTTTTAAACTGTCCAACAAGTGAAAGAAACCAAAAATCATTTACTGATTTAGTATAGATCAGGGCTTACCAAATAAAAAGTTTATGCTTCCCTGCTGCAAACCCCTGGACTCTAATTAAAGAGTCAGAATACTAAAATAATGAAGTAATTCATGCGTAATTTATCCTAAACTCCGACCTTATTTCACTGTTCAGGAACGAGAGCAGGAGTTAAACCAGTTACGCTTGCAGCCAATCAGTGAGAACGCCTGGCTGAAAAGAAGCAGCTCTGATTTCTCGTTGACTCAGGTGGGTTTATCATCTGCTCATCCCCATTCTGTTCTGTAGTCGGTTGTTAGTCCATGACCAGGAAGCAATACTTGAGTGTGTATTTAAAAATGTTTGGTTGTTGCCCCAGACATACACGTTTACAGAGATCTACTCATACATTCAGAGTAATGATGTGGTACTTTCCGGGGATTCTTCACAGACTTCAGTTTTTCCAGGTGTTTATTTACATGCTAGTTTATATCAAAATTAGCAGGCGAGGACCCCTGCTGGCCCCTCATCACCCTCCACATGGGTTCCTAGATCTAAAAGGAGCGTTTGTTGGCCTCCCATGCAGACCTGGGATGTGAGTCCGTGCACCAACTGGTCACGCCTGCACTTTTTACACATGGGTTGTGTTTGCAGTGATGAATGAAACGTGATCACGAGTAAAAACTATTGAGCCACAGTGAGATAAGTGCGACTTGATCTGATGTGTGGTGTACACCTTTTTTAAAAAATTGGGGACGTTGAAGGTTCACTGAAGATGGAAAATTGTCGGGCATTTCTTTCTTTTAGGCCAAGATCATAATCTTCATTCTATTTGTCCTGCTGTGTAAACTTTGGTATCATTGGAGGCATTTAGCTTTCTACCTTTCTACCTTTGTTCAGCTTGTTTTCATTTTCTGTCTTCAGTTTCCATTAATATTTGTACCACTGGTACTGAAACTGTTGGAGAAGCTGTTCACATGAAATCAAGATCCCAGCTGTTAAAAGTAGTATTTTGATCTGCGTGTGCCTCCATTTAATAATTTTCTTACATGCTGGTACTGATATTCTTGATGTTCCAGCAGGTTCGTGGTGATGCTGAGATGAAAGATGGAAGTTTCTTTGAAACTACGTCAGATGCCCAGAAGCCTTCTGTTATTATGATGGGTAAGACATCATGTAGACTTCACACAGTTTTCCCCCAGCTGAAGACAATAAAACCTATTTTAGTTTTATTTTGGAAATAAACAAGGTACAAATGTCTTGATTTGCAGGGCTCCAGACTGCAAACAAACGGTGGCATTTTGCGACTAAAATGTGAGACAGTGCGAGTGAAAATTTGATAAACGGTGACCGATACATCTACCAGTCTTTTTCTTGTAGGAGTTAGAACTGAATTTATTTAGTCGCTAACAAACTTGTGTTTTCCTCATCAGCCCAGTTGTTCACAGTAATAACAAATTAGCTGCTGGTTTTCCGACTCAAACTAACTTCATTACAAGAAAAGGAGACGAACACCAACGAAGAAGACGACAGCCAATGTGCGTGTGAGCGGGCCGAACGACCACTGTGATTTGCTAATGTGTGGAAAGAGGCGGGTCTTGGGGGAATTTATTATTCCTAGGTGTTGCCAACTTAGCGACTTTGTCGATATATTTAGCGAGTTTTCAGACCCTCTACCGAGGTTTTTTTTATTTATTTATTAAATGACTAGCGACAAATCTAAGGACTTTTTCTGGTATTATTGGAGACTGACGTGAATGAACGTAGTTTATTCTTCCCAATGAGGAGAGGATCCTGTGCAGACCCCTCTCATACAAGGCTTGGACTGAATCCTATTTCACCCCTTTGCCCTACCACTTAGCCCCACCCCTCCATTTTGTGCGTTTGTGTGTAGGGGTATGGGTGTCCCAATTTCTTTTAGGACAGGGGGGTAGGGGTAAGTGGTAGGGCTATATACCCCTTCAAACCAAGGTTTTTCAGAAGCACACTTCAAACGGAGGGCTATGTAAAATGTCCCGTCCTATATGAGAAAGCAAATGTTTCTTCGCACATCACGCTTTCTTGAGGTGCAGGGTAACACACACGCGCACACACACACAAAGCCACAGATAAAAAGAGTACGCCTGCACGCACAATGAATTTTAATTTAATGCAAAAATTCTACATTATATCCTACATAGGCCTGTCGATAAGCAATAAGTCATTTATTGCAAGAAAAAATGAGAGCGATGCCTGTAGGAGCTCCCTGGACATGCTCCTGATGAGGTGGCGGATGGTCTCCTGAGGGATCTCCTCCCATACCTGGACTAAAGCATCCGCCAGCTCCTGGACAGTCTGCGGTCAACGTGGCGCTGGTGGATGGAGACATGATGTCCCAGATGTTCTCAGCTGGATTCAGGTCTGGGGAACGGGCGGCCAGTCCATAGCATCGATGCTTCGTCTGGCAGGAGCTGCTGACACACTCCAGCCACATGAGGTCTAGCATTGTCTTGCATTAGGAGGAACCCAGGACCAACCACACCAGCATATGGTCTCACAAGGGGTCTGAGGATCTCATCTCGGTACCTGATGGCGGTCAGGCTACCTCTGGCGAGCACATGGAGGGCTGTGCGGCCCCCCAAAGAAATGCCACCCCACACCATTACTGACCCACTGCCAAACCGGTCATGTTGGAGGACGTTCAAGCAGCAGAACGTTCTCCACGGCGTCTCCAGACTCTGTCTCGTCTGTCTCATGTGCTCAGTGTAAACCTGCTTCATCTGTGAAGAACACAGGGCGCCAGTGGTGAAGTTACCAAACCTGGATGTTCTCTCTGGTAAAAGGCAAACGTCCTGCACGGTGTTGGTCTGTAAACACAACCCCCACCTGTGGACGTCGGCCCTCATACCTCCCTCATGGAGTCTGTTTCTGACCGTTCGAGCTACACATCTGTGTCCTGCTGGAGGTCATGTTGCAGGGCTCTGGCAGTGCTCCTCCTGGTCCTCCTTGTACAAAGGTGGAGGTAGTGTCCTGCTGCTGGGTTGTTGCCTCCTACAGCCTCCTCCACGTCTCCTGATGGACTGGCCTGTCTCCTGGTAGCGCCTCCATGCTCTGGACACGACGCTGACAGACAGCAAACCTTCTGGCCACAGCTCGCATTGATGAGCCGTCCTGGATGAGCTGCACTACCTGAGCCACTTGTGTGGGTGTAGACTCCGTCTCATGTTACCACTAGAGTGAAGCACCGTCAGCATTCAAAAGTCACCAAAACATCATCCAGAAAGCAGGACTGAGACGTGGTCTGTGGTCCCCACCTGCAGAACCTCCTTTATTGAGGGTGATTTGCTGACTGCTGATAATTTCCACCTGTTGTCTGTTCAGTCAGTGTTTCTTCCTAAGTGGACAGTTTGATTTCACACAAGTGTGACTGACTTGGAGTTAAATTGTGTTGTTTAAGTGTTCCTTTATGTTTTTTGAGCAGAGTATATCTATGTGTATGTATACACACACACACACATATATATATATGTATGTATGTATATTAGGGCTGCAACTAATGACTATTCTGATGGTGGATTAGTCACCGACTATTAAAACGACTAGTCCACCAGTCGGATTATGTATCTCATGATTATTATGAATGGATCTTATTTCACGTTCAGCTTTGAAATCTTGCATGAGGTTGTTAAGTAAGTCCGACGTTCCTCCTCTTTAAATATTCGAGCGTTGCAGACGTACTTCCGTGGTACACAAGGTCCGCTTTACAAATCTCACATGTATTTAATTTATTTTGTAAGTTTAACGTGAAGTTATCCCAGACTTTTAACGTTCTCCGCCGCGGTTTTCCTCCCTAATCCGCCACCATGTTTTCCCCCGGCGGACTTTACTGGGCATTGTGCAACTCTCAGCAGAGATAGGATTAGAAGACGATGTCTCACTCTGTAGTTTTTTTTTTTATTTCTTTTTTTTTTTTTTGTCGACGGCTAAATTTGTTGTCGACTATTTTTATTGTCGACCATAGTCAACAACGTCGACTAATCGTTGCAGCCCTAATGTATATGTGTGTATGTGTGTGTGTTGCAGCTTTTTTACTGTTGGCTTTTAGATAAATGCACTCAGCAGCATTTTAAATCCTATGGATGAAAAACAGCTGCATGTTCAGCTGGTTTCTTCCACCAGTCATTTCCAGGTGGATTTATTGTCAGTGTGGACTTTCTGCATCCTCTCTTTGGTAGTGTGATCAGTAAGGACACTGTTGTGAGGTATACAGCGTATAAAGTTGTGCCATGAAGTGAAACTTCTTTTTTACCAGGTGACAGCACACCGTCTGCATCTGCTCAACTCCAGAGCTTCCAGGAAGGTGATGCTGGTGAGGAAGTCGGGGAGCAAAAGGAAGATCATCTTGATTCAGACCAACCAGAGAACCAGACCATATTAAAGTTGTCTTTCAGTGAGGATCAGAATGTGTCCGAGCTGCCTGTAGCTGCTGTGCAGAGATGCTTTCAGACAACAGGAAGAAGTGACGTCTCCGAAGGGTCAGGACAGAGCGTGTCTGAGGTGTTAACTTTTGATGAAGATGAAATATTGGAGGATTCCTCATATGGCGAGGAGATGGAGGCTTCAACAGATGAGGAGTTAAAGATGTGGAGATATCCTAAAGGCATGTTGTGTAAGGATGAAAAGTCTGTAAGGGCAAAAGGCCACGAAACGTGTCCTAACGAGGAGTTAGAATCATCTCGGGTGGACGATGAACCTGCTGACATCCAGGAAGGAGAATTTCGTCCATCTGCAGATGTCTCTGCAGAGTTTTCTGGCTGTCCTGACAAGCAGGTACATGAGAGGACTAGACCAGAGGAAGAAGAATGTGAGTCAGAAAGTTGTTCAGGTGATTCTGGGAGAGAGAAATCTGCTTTTGACAGTGATCAAACCAAAACTGAGTCTAAAGGCAGCTACGAGGATAGGCTCTTAAAAATTAACATTTCAACAGCTACACAAGAGCAGAGGAGGGTAGATGGATGCCCAGATGAATATGATGCACTTGAATGGTCAGACAACTGCCAGACCGTCGGTGTAAAAGATGTTGCTGAAGCTTTGAAAAAGACCCAGACGAGTAGCTCAGACCATGAAATGAATATTAAAGCTGCAGCACAGCTTTCAGAGACTGTTCGGGCTGCAGCATCAGACTCTCACATGAAGGATGACGCTCAGAGTTCAGGAGAGATAACGGCAGCAGAAGCCCAGGAGATGGATCGTGATCCAGTTCGTATCCGGCATTTCCATGAGCAGGCAGATGGAAGGGAAAGCTCAAAGAAAGTCACCTTTATCCTGCAGCCTGAGCTGATCAATAGCTCGCCTTTTTCTGGGATCGACACCTCATTGGAGTCCAGGGCAGAGACCAGTTTGTCAGGTGAGATTAGACTAAAGATGTTAACACCTGGGCTGCATTCAAAGAGGTGGAGCACGTGGATGGCGTGGTGATTGGTAAACTACAGACATGACATGCTGCCCACACCAACAGGTGGCGGGCGGTCAGGGAGGGTTGCACCTTGCTCGTCTTCTTTTATGCTTGTATAGGACGTGAAAAAGTCACTTCCAGAAACTGTTTGATAATCCCGCGACTTCTTTTCACAGATGCTGGATCCGGCTCTCACGATGAGACCAACGCCGCTGAATTAATTGAGCAGATGTTTGAGGAGGTGCTGGAATATGCTGAGAAGGTCGAAGAAGAGAGAAGGAATGAAGGCGCTGACCGTGATAGTGGGATTGGTGCTTGTTCTGGAGGCAGTGACAAGACTGATGAGGAGGGAGAGAAGGAGAAAAATGACGAAGCAGAGGCCAGAGAGGAGGAGTGTGATCAGGACACAAAGCTGGACAGCAGTGGAGATGAGCTGCTCACTTTTCCTCCCAGTGGCATCCTCTCTCCTCTCAGCAAGTCCGTGGAGGCTGTGGTCACCCCGTTGGTAAGATAACTTCTGTGTAAACAGCTGTAGAACGTCTGACGGCGACTGCTGAGTAATCTAGTCTCTGTATTTGCTGCCGATGTTTGGGCAGTATATTTTAAGACATCTATGCTAGGGGCGAGCCATCTTAGGTACCTCACAATTCAATTATAATTCAAGGTGCTACGATACGATTATTAAACTATTGTCAGGATTTTCAAACATATTTTTTACAATTCAGTTTTTCAATGAGGGGAATACAGTTTAAACATGCATTGTATCATGCAACGCCTTCTCCCAGACTGCGTGAGATTGAACATGTAATATTTAACTTTAAAATAACTATTACTGAATAAAATAGCATACACAGCTATAAAGTACTCTAAACGGACAGAGAGGGCTATGGTATGCTAAATTATGCTAAACTGACAACACCAGTGGCTTCTCCTCCTCTAACCTGGAAATGCATGAGATGCAACCACATGTAGTATAACTAGTAGACTTCATTTTGGCCTTAAACAACATCTGGGGTAAGTCTTGTCCAGGCCTTGTCCGTTCTCATGTCCATATAAACAAAAATATTTCCAAATGCTAGCCTTCAAACTTGATGAGTAAATCTCGCGCACAGTAACGGGCTGAAAGGCGAGCTGCTGCCTTCTGGTATCTCTGTTGTTTACTGGTGGCCGGACACTTTATGGAGACTGGTTTGTCCCCTTAATATCTCCGGGTGGCACGCACGACTTTTATGTTCCTGACACACTTTGCAGTTGTGTTCCCATCATTTAGTTATTATGAAAAATATTTTATTTGAACATTGAACACAACTACAGATACATCTCCCCGTGATTCACTGCCTCCCTCCCGGGCGGCAGGTCGATTGGACTGCGCTAGTGTCAGCTGCGTCTGCACTTGCTGTGATGGTAGAAAGAAACAAAAAGAAAAGGGGGTATGAGGGTGGGATGGGAGGAGGGTTGTTGTGTATGTACTGAAGAAGG
>JBAFSZ010000011.1:33592788-33603320 GCA_036919955.1 Melanotaenia pygmaea | reverse complement strand
ATGGATGTATGTTGGATGGTTGGATGGATGTATGTTGGATGGTTGGATGGATGTATGTTGGATGGATGTTGGATGGTTGGATGGATGTATGTTGGATGGATGTTGGATGGTTGGATGGATGTATGTTGGATGGATGAGTCATGTTCTTGTTCTAACTGCAGTACCCTTTCATTGTGTACTTGTACTTCTGGTTAAATATTTCTAACATAAACCGTCTCGGCTACCATCTTTCCCCTGATGATACGGGTTCGCTAGCTTCATTTTCAGAGATTATTCCAGCTAGCTTTTCGGCTTTGTCTTGCTTCTTCTTACGTTATTTACATGTTTACGTTATTAAGGTGGTTTAGTTAGTAATAAATAAACGCCTGCTCCTTACACCATCTTCCTGGAAGTATATAAACATAAATTGAGAAGTAGTTGATGCTTCCTCTATCATTTCTGAGTAATAATTGTATTATTTTTTAATACAACCCAGTAAGAAGGTGATTTATAACTGGTCTAAAATGTGTTGCTTATGAGCAGGTGGTGATGCCTCCATCATCCCCATGAGTGACAGCCAGTCTCAGCCCTGCCCTCCTCTTACATCTGGGAACAGACGAGGACAGACCGATGCAGGAAGAGCCCGAAAAAGGGTCGCCGAGGACCCAAGAGAAGGAAAAAACTCCAAGCTGCCCCGTCTGGAGGAAGAGAAGACGTCAGATTTAAAGCAAGAAGACAGAAAACAGCCTGAATCTCAGACTGAGGTGAAACCCAGAAGCTTAGATCAGACTGACGGTGAACGTCCACAGGTCCTCGACATTCACCGCACGGGGGCCAGGTGTGTCCCAGGTGGCCCAGCAGACCCTTTGCAGCCTGGGGAGGGGTACCACAGCACCGGGCTGCTTCGGGTGAAACCGGGACGAGGAGAACCGACTCTGTCGCTGTCTTGCAGTGATAAACTGGCCCGCTGGGGGGTTGTGGGTTTCCAGGGTGCCCTGCTGTCCCATTACCTGGAGGAGGCGCTCTACTTCAGCACCGTGGTGGTCGGGAAGTGTCCGTTCAGCCAGGACGTTCTGCACCGAGCTCTGGTTGCCAGGTGAGAAGCTGTGGTAGCTTTAACCCCCACCAGCTTGTTCTGGATGATTCCACTGATTATTTCCAGCTTTTATCTCTAATAACAAGAGAATTTTTTCCACGGTTTCCTGGCTGGACTGGAGAGTTTCTTACCCAAATTGTTCCAAAAGCTTTAAAAGCTGAGCTGCACAGTCCTCAGCCTGCAGCCATTTTAAGGCGCGATGGCTCAACGCGATGCAGCCGCTTGTCTCTGGGTTTGATGAACGTTGGGCATCCATCCGCTGTGGGTTCCGCACATGGTGGTTGTGTTTCTGGGGCAGTTATCTGTCAGTGTAGCTCCTAAAACTTCAGATTTCATGTTTCGTGGCAACATTCAGCTGCTGCTCCATGAAAACAGGAAAACCAAAACAATAACTTAGAGTCCTGCATGGCTGAGTATTACTGGTCTTTAGTTGAACTGTGAGGTCATTTCTTTCTATCCAGGTGCTCCCATGTGTCAAACCTCCCTGCTGGGTTCTCCGTACGTCCTCCGGTGCTGCTGCAGTCCAGCCTGGAGTTCCCTTTCAGCCAGAACCAGACCCGGCTCCAACACCAGGTCGGCCAGGGTCGCATCTCGCCCTGTGGAGCAGGTAGCATCACATTTTATTTAGGTTAAATTCAGGTTGTAGTTGTGATACATGCTGGTGATGTGCCAGCATTTCCACTCGTCTGCTTCAGATTAAAGGTTGTGATGGATGAAAGATGGGATAACCCCCACCACCATTACTTCTTGTTCTAAAATAGCAAACAAAACAAGGACCAGGGGGGAAACTAGATCAGGCTTTAATGATTGAAATCTCCCAGACCAACGAGGAATCTGTTTCCTGCCTGTAAGTCAGAAAGAAGCACTGAAGCACGACGTAAACAAACTAGACTTAAAATGATCTCTGTGTTGCACATGTTGCAGCTGCTACCATCATCACAGCTTTTCTTTCCCACGGTTTCTGTGGATTTCCTCCAGCTGTCATGAAATAATTAGGATTTTCATGAGATAACGGGGGGGAGGGGTGGGCGAGTGTTTTTATTCATATCAGGTATTTGTTTTTCAGCCATCAGCTGGTGTAATGTGACGGAGCAGCCACTAGATGTCACTGCAAACGGTTACAAACAAGGAGTCACCAGGAAGGCTCTGGGCTCACCACAAGCCAGGTAGTCGCTTCATGCATGATTTTCGTCTAAAACGGTTCACTGCTCACCACACGGGGGTCTTGGTCCACGTTACAGTGATATTTCTGCATGTTTGTGTGTCTTCAGGTCTCTTCTGTGTAAACTGGAGCTTTTTCATTCCTTCCTGTCTCTGGTGTCGACCACTGATCCTTCAGCTCTGCCCCAATCTCTCAGGTAACAGACTCTGGCCTTAAACCAGTCTACCTCCCTGGTCCTCTGGGACCCCTGGTCTGCTGGAGCCTTAATCCACCTCAAACAAGATGATAGAAGCTCAAATAGAGCAGCATTCTCCTGCTTTGGTGTTCTCTTCCTTTCTTTTTTTTAGGCATCATCTGTTTTTACAACCTGTGATTTTATGAAATAGATACAAAAAACAGTGAAAAAAAATATTTAAAACATATTGTATGAAACTGATCCACTTGTTATTCACTGCCTTTGCCTTAAATAAGACCAGGTGCAGGATTTGGCTACGTTCACACTGCAGGCTGAAGTGAACCAAATCCGGTGTTTTTGCGACCTGTATCTGATCTTTTCATAACGACCTACACGGCGTTATGACTCTCCACCACTCCCTTCCCACCTTTCTCTGTACAGACGTTGCCGCCACGTTGCCATGGTCACAAACCTCTTTTGTAATCTCCGTAAAACGAGGCCATTGAAAATGTGGTGGCGACGGTTGGACAATAACTTTAAAAACGCTCCGCTGGTACCGCAGACATGAAGACGTCACGCAAGCTCGTCTTCTACGTATGCGACACATGTCGTGTGCATCAGGTTCATACAGGAGATCACATTAAAAACTCAAAAAATCAGATTTCACCAAAAATCCGAAGTGAGCCTTAAGCCCTGCAGCATGAAGCTAGCCTTAGTTTAGTAAGATGCACCTGTGTGCAGTCAAGGTGTCATATGATCTCCATGCATTCTCCGAAAGACCCAGCCTCTGCACCACTAACCAGGAAGGAGCTCTCCACGCAGGTCGAGGATTGCAAAGATGCAAATGTTTCGCATCTTCAGGGCTGTTGGTTGGCCCACTACGGCTTCCCTTGGCTTGTCTGTTTGCAGCATCACGAGTGGAGGAAAAGCTCCAGATGCTCGTTCTGCAACGGTCTGTACGTGTGTTGTAGAACAGACTGACACCGTGTTGGACTTCCGTCCAGACGGGTTAACTGGAACATACATGATGAATTTATATCAAATAGACTAAGTCAGCAAGGCCTTTCATACAGTGAAGGCGCAGAAAAGCTGGTCCTGACCGCTTTGGTGGTCTTATTAAATCTTGTGCTTAAGAACTTGTCCTGAATTTAATTTTTTAACAAGCCCTGGTTCTATCTTCAGAGGGATGCTGTCCTGGTCCCTGACCCTAAATCTGTCCAAAAGCTCTGAATGACTCCAGACCTGTTGCCCCCACCTCAGTCCTGAGGGAAGTCTTTGAAGAACTTGTTGGGATGTGGTCCTGACCCTTTTCTCTGCTTGGTGGCATGGTTCCATGAGACCTCTGTGACAGAGAAAACCTCACCCAACCAAACACTGGGATGGTCCTGTCGCCTGATTGGTAATCAAATCAAATCAAACTTTATTTGTATAGCCCTTTTCATACATTTTCATGCAATACAAAGTGCTTTACAGTATAAAAACATATATTAAAAATGTAAGAGTTGAATAACACAAATGGTATTTACTTTACATTGGGAATCACACACATTCACACACACACACCCAAGCGCGCAAACACATAACACAAACAGATGATGCCACTTTTCTTTTAATAGAATTAAAACTATTCCTTGTAGTTCCTGTCTCTTTAAGGGTTAGGGGTAGTCCCAGTCTAGCCTCCCAGTGCATTACCTGTAGCAGCTACCAGTCCGTCCAGCTCAAAGTTTGCACGCTGTCAAGGTTTCTGCAAAACAAAACTACACACAGGTGTTAATGAGTTAACCTTGAACCTGATGTCATGTGGAACGTTTCTTTCTGTTTATGTAAAGACTTTAGATTTAGATCTGCGATCTTCATGGTCGCGTGTAATTTTTATCTCAATAATCTTTTATTGTTTAAACTAGAACACGTTCAAACATCCACGTATTTAAACCAAATACATTCTCAGTGTGGACTTCTTGGATCATTTTCAGGTTTCTGTCAGACTGTCACACATGCCTACAGTAACCTTCACTTCTTCATCAGAGGTCGGCGAGGTCGGATGATGATGGAAGGGTTACCATAGAAACATGACTGACATGTGACCTGTCTGATAAGAAACACTCCAAGGAGTGCTCTAAAACACCCCTTCCAAGGACTCAAAAAAGGGTGGGTACTCTGAACTGCTGCTTGGTGCATAAGCACAAACAACAGTCAGGACCCGTCCCCCCACCCGAAGGCGGAGGGAGGCTACCCTTTCGTCCACCGGGGTAAACCCCAATGTACAGGCGCCAAGTTGGGGAGCAATGAGCATGCCCACACCTGCTTGGCGCCTCTCACCGGGAGCAACTTCAGGATGGAAGAGGGTCCAGCCCCTCTCAAGGGCAGTAGTTCCAGAGCCCAGGCCGTGCATCGAGGTGAGTCCAACTAAATTTAGCTGGAACCGCTCAACCTCACGCCCCAGCTCAGGCTCCTTCCCCGCCATAGAGGTGACATTCCACGACCGCCAGGGTCCCCGCCTCTGGCCCAGCTCACAATGTGCCTGACCCCTATGGCCCCTCCTGCAGGTGGTGAGCCCACGGGAGGAGAGGCCCATGTCTCCCTTTCGGACTGAGCCCGAATGGGCCCCATGAGCAAAGGCCCGGCCACCAGGCGCTTGCCTCCGTGCCCCACCTCCAGGCCTGGCTCCCGAGGGGGGGCCCGGTGGCCCATGTCCAGGCAAGAGAAACCTTGGTCCTTGCTTTCTCATCATCACAGTGGTGTTTTGAGCCGCACATTGTCTGGTCCCTCCCTTAGACACCTGTTTGCCATGGGTGACCCTACTAGGGGCACGAGCCCCCGACAACATAGCCGCTAGGATCGTCAGGACGAACAAACTCCTCCACCACAAGAAGGTGGCGGCTCAGGGAGGAGGATAAGAAACCTGAAAATGAATATTTACAGGTTTTCTCTTAAAAAATGATTATAAATGGATTTACAATAAATTGATCATCTAAGTGCTAGAATTATTAGTAGATTAGATCAGAGTAATGTATATAGTAAACACACAGTAAAAACAGAACCAAAATAAAAAAAAAAACATCTGTATTTAAATATACAAACAAAAAGTCACTGTGCAGAGAAGAGCAGCAGAGCCACAGATACCAACCAAATAAATGGGATATGTTCCGTTATCATGAGCAGAATGATGAGCTTTGTTGTGGGTGATCAGCTCTACTGGGAGCAGGTCTGGTTATGGAGTCTGGCAGCAGAGGGCAGGAAGGACATGCGGTCCCCCTCTGTCCTGCACCGTGGCTGAAGAAGCCTGCTGCTGATGCTGCTGAACGGCCAGAACTGTCCCTTGTAGCACCCTGCACACCTGCAGATCAATGTGTCTGAGACTCATCCTCTGCCTCACACACTGTGGGCTGTTGGTCAGGAGGTCCCAGAGACATGCTGTCGTCTGGTGGCGCACTCCTTTACCCTCCAGCTTGTCTGTCTAGAGTTCTGGCAGGATGGTGATGCAAGCACTGGAGAAATCACAGAACATGGTCCTTGCAGTGTTTCCAGACATGTGCAGGTGAGATGGAGATCTCTGCATGAGGAAAGTGACGGCGTCCTCAATCCCAACGATTGCCTGGTCTGCGACCTGCAGAGAACCTACTGAAGATCTTACCGCAGGGTGCAGGAGGTGGAGGACCAGCCTCTGCAAGGTCTTTACCAGGTGGTATGTTAAGGCCTCAGGGTCATAGTGAAGTCTTGACTCTGGGCACAGGGATTACCCAGGAGGTCTTCCACAGATGGGGCATCCTCAGGCTTGAAGGTGTGCTTCACAAGCCCACGCAGCTGCGTAGCGCAGGATTTGAGGAGCCTGGAGCTGATGGTGTCTGGACCTGTTACCTTGTTCTCTGAGCCGGGCCAGTTCTCTCTCTGCCTGGGCTGTGGAGTATCGGGGGGTCTGTGTTCCTGCAGCACGACTCAAAATAAATCTAACCTTTTAAGTAACACGTTCCTCGACCTGAAACCGGACCAGAACTGGACCCCAGAATGCTGATGTGTGTGTGCTGGTGTGTGTGTGAGTTGATTTTATTATATTAACATATAACAACATTTTAGTGACTAAGAACAATGAAAAATAAATAAATGAAGAAAACAAAATAAAAAGTGTTTTCCAGGCTCCATTTTTAATTTTGTTTACTTTAATTTTATTGCACATTGTAGCACTTTGTTCAACTTTTTTTTTTGTGTAATAAATAAAGTTGCAATTGAATTAAACTCAGCGAAAAAAACTGAAAAATGGATATAAAATCAATTTCTGCTGCAAACCTGCTGCTACCCGCGTGAATGGTGCATTTGAAGAACAGGAAACCATGTGTGTGTAAGTGTGTGTGTGTGAGTGTGAGAAATGGTTCATTTCTGCAGGCATCGCTACATTCCCATGAAAAGAGTGTGTGTGTGTGCAGTGCTGGTGGTTTTTACTTTCTGTACCGTGACGACGTCCTGCTGTGTTGACATGTTGCTCATGCAGCAACCTGATTGGTCAACATAATTACAGCTTTGGTAGATGAGGCTGCCCGTCCACTCACCCATGTTAAGTGGTGAACAAATGATCATCCTGATGCTTGACTTGCATGTGACCTTGTTGAACAACTTCTTGTGGTTTAAAGACAGCTGAATTAGCTCCAGTCTTGGCAGCTGAGTCCATGTTGCAGCAGCTACTGGTTGGTATCGTCATTTCACAGAGAGAGAGGAAAACTCTTGAATCATACCCAATCTAGTTCTAATAACTTATTTATTTTTAAAGACTTTGAGGAATGTGTTAGTTTTTAGGGGATTAATGGCTTTAATTACCAGGATTTTAAATGCCAACACAAGGAGTATAATGTGTTAATTTATGTGTGTTTAGGATACCGGAGCTCCACACCTACTGGGACTACAAGCAGGCATCCCAGTCGTACCAGCAGGCCTGGCAGCAGCTGCATAGTCAGGCCTTCCCTCTCTGGCCTCGCAGTAATAGAAACCTCCTCCTCTTTCACTGAAAACTGACCCTGCACCGGGAATGTCCTCATCAGGCTTCATGAAGAACTGGCTTTGTTGCAGCAGAAAGCTGGAGGTCACGTGTTCAGTCGGCTGCTGCCCAGAAGGGATCGTGTTTCTCCCAGAATGTGACTGAGAAAGGTCCCGTTATAAACCCAGAAAGCATCTCAGAGAGATGGAGAAATACAGCCAGTGGTGCTCATGGTGTAATAAACATGGCTGCTCTCAGGCGTCCTTTATGTCTTCTCGCCTGTTGGGTCAGCTGGACTGTAGCTCAGGATGCCCCTGCTTATCACAGTGGGAAACCCTGCGGCGTCCTGCTGCTCAGAGAGGCTGATGACCGTCTGGATGTCTGAAGATGAAGGCTTTATTTTCTCAGTGCAGCTGCCTGTTCGTTTCCATCCAGAGTCCTGCTGTAAGCCGCCTGACCGGGTTCTCCGCTTCATGCTGGAACGTGGATTACCCGCTGAAAAACTTTCATCTTCACTCCGTGTGTTTGACATCATTTAACCATAGAAATCCTTTTTTAAGCCCTGATATCATAGAGGAGCTCATCCATACAACCTTGTATTGTTATAACATCTTCTAGAAGTTTCTCATCACTCTGATGTCAAGCTGAGAAGAAAACAATTCTTTAACAACAAAAATTTAGTTTATTATTGGAAATTAAAGAAACAATCTTATTTACATCTTGTGGAAAAACTGTGATCAGTCCTTTTTCTCCTTGTTTTGTGAAGCGCTGCATACCACAGCCTGAGGTTGGAATCCTCCGAGACAAAGAAGACGTTGAAGCTTCGTAATTCTCTTCGTTAGAGGCCAGACTGCAGGTCAGCATGTTGAATCTCAGCTTTTCAGCAGATTCCTACTGAGCTGGTGGCGGACGACGCGTCGCAGTTCTTAACCAGGATGAGCCTGCAGAGGTCGAGAGGAAGTGTCGTATGGTTTTAGCTCCTTGAAGGATAATTCCTCTTATTAATGTGGTATATTCCTTGTTCCGGTGTCTCTCCGGGCAGAGCTAAGCGTTCCATGTCCACCAATAAAAACTGAGGAGCTAAAAGTTGTGAAGGTCTCCCTTCACTGAGCACGTCTTTCATTACAGGCTGGATTCAGATTGAGCTTCATGATTTTTACCTCCAGAGTTCAGTGGTTCATCGCTGATATTTTCATAGAGAATCAAACATTTATAGCAGCAGCACATCTTCAGCCATTAATAACCTTTCTGAACTTATTCACTTGCATTCAAATCACAAAGGAAAATACAGATAAACAGCTTTTTATTTGTTTTTATTACTCAGGTCATAAACATTCTAAAAGAAAAGGAAGCATAGCAACTAAATGGTAGTTTGAATCTATCAAACTTTATTAAGATTTCATACAAGTCAAACAAGATGTGAACAAGAAGTGAGACAAATTCATGCTAAAATAAAAAAAAGTAAACAGATAAAAGTTCAGGTCCTTTAAGTGGCTTGAAGATCAGCTTCACTTCGCTTCCACAAGAAGATCAACGATGAACCTCCTCTGCTTACAGGAGAGATACGTACAGTAGTTACATCACCTTCCTACGGAGCTGGTCCAGGGACTGGAGCTGGTCCCCGGTCCTGACCTGATCTAACCAGGTGATGTTCCTCCTTTCTTATTCTCACAGCTTCTCTCATATTGGACTCGATTTTAGAACCAATCACAGAGCAGCTTACACACTGAGGATTCAACACATGATGTGATTCAATGATTCTGATTGGCTGAACACACATGGGCGGAAAAAGTTTTTTATGTTTTATTTTTCTTTTTATTCTCATGCTGTTATGGTCGGGCCTTTGTGAATGTAAATCGCTGTGTTTGGTTGCAACCAGGTGATTGGTTGGCTGGCTGTCTGGATTTCCTCAGCATGTACCTGGCTGTGCCATCAACTGTCTGCCTTTAGCTGGCTGGTCATCACCCGCCTGTGATTGGCCCAATCGTCCTGACGTCCGCCTGGAGCTCCACCGTTGAAGCTGCTGACAGCCAATCAGGCAGCTTGGATCAAAGTCTCGTGACTTGGGCTGAACTGTGTTCCAGGTCGACCTGTTTTGTGGTGGCTTTGAAAAAGCCTTTGGTGGACTGATTTGGGTCTTTGTTTCTTCTAATTTGGTTTTGTTAAAATCTTTTTTTCATGTGTGGTGTCCCTGTTTTATGGCAGTGTTTCACATCGTCCTCCATAACGCTAAAAACAGAAAAAATGGCAAAAAGACGAACTTTACAGCTTAAATGGCAAAAAACAGTTTCTCATTTTAAACATAAATGACTTGTTTTCACTATCAAAAACTGACGGTGCCAAAGGTGTAGCTGCATTACTGAAGTAACACAGGTAAAGACCGATGTCTGAAGCACCGTGGGGGGTTAACCTTGTGCTGTATAAAAGGCTCTGAAACCAAACGTGTTTTCTCCGCTGTAGGCCACGTACAGAAAGCCGTCCTCATCTTTCTCTTTGTCATACAGCTGGCCCATCGTCAGACTGCAACACAAAGCAGGAACTGTTAGCACATGAAACACATCGGAGAATAATCACTTTCGTTGGGGGGGGGACTCGACTTAAACCTCCACAGCCTGCATAAGTATTCAGAAGCAAAATGCTCCAATCGCATCTAACCCGCCAGTCTTTCTGGGTTTATCTAACTTCCAAAGGGACCAGCTCCAGTCCTGCAGGACCACAGTCCTGCTGGTTTTAGATGTTTTCTGTTCCAACACACGTTCATTCAATGAAATGTCTCTCCTCAACTGAAGTTCTGTCCAAAAATGTCAAACCATTAATCTCATTCAGAAGTTCTACAGCAGGAAACATCCAAAACCTGCAGTACAGGGTCCCTAGTGGACCGTGTCCCTGGAGGACAGGGTCTCTGGAGGACAGAAAGTCACCCTCAGCTTCGCTGCTGCTCGGCCTCCACTTTTCTCTCCCACCGCTCTTTTTATTAGACTTACTTAATAAACAGCTGATCAAGGTGCTGAGAAAGTAGGAAAATGTTTACGTTTGGCATTTAGACACAACACCTCCACGCGCATGACCCCGCCCTGCCACGCGCATGACCCCGCCCTGCCACGCGCATGACCCCGCCCTGCCACGCGCATGACCCCGCCCTGCCACGCGCATG
>JBAFSZ010000011.1:33372546-33390380 GCA_036919955.1 Melanotaenia pygmaea | reverse complement strand
GGAGGCTGGTGAAGGGAGGCTGGTGAACGGAGGCTGGTGAACCCGTGTGCTGGCTGCAGATCAGGCAGAAAACATGTTTAACAAAACGCTGAATTAAGTTTTTCTTTCCTTGCAAAGAAGCTTTGGATGAAGAATGAAAAGTTAAGGCGGCTTTAATCCTCTGCTCACACTTGTTGGATGAATTCTGTTCAAATGTCATTTGTATTATTCTTGCCATGTTATCATTAGATTTGTTCGTGGTGGTAAGTTGTGAAATCACAGGATTTCCTGTTAAAACTTTGTTTGTTTGGATTGTTTGAGTTGATGACGAAGAATTATTGATCCTTGTTGTTAAGTTGTGTTTCTTAGAATGGCTGGATAATGAGCTCCGAGTACAACAAGGCGAAGACGCTCTGTGTGACGCTCAACGGTAAAGCAACAAACTCGCCCACCTCACACATACAAGTAGATTAGATGCAGCTCTGTGGTCTTTACATGTGTACAGAGTAATGAAATGCAGTGTGACATCTAACCAGAAGCAGTTCTACAAACGTACAGTACGTACAGAGTATACAGACTTATGAGAAAATACAAATATATGTATAAATAAATATATATAATAAATATAATATATATATCTATATATATAAATATAAGGTTCAGATTATAATATAGTGATTTTTATACTAGAGCTGGGCAGGTTAATGCATTAACATTTTTCTCTGTTGGAACCTCATACAGAGGAGACTGCATCCAGGCCTCTTCCTCCATGTCTGGTATATTTTAACTGTTGAGAAAACTGCTGCTAAACCTGTTTATGTGTTTAGTTCAGGGGTCTGCAGCCTTTCCAATGCAAAGAGCCACTTTTGCCTCAGCAGCTAAATAAAACTCCTTTAAAGACGCAGATGTTACCAGAGGTTTGGAAACAGATGACTTATAAATTTCAACTACAGGACGTTTTTGGTCATTTCTGAAGAACCACATTTTTTCTAATTTTAGGTTTTAAAATAAAAATAAAGAAAAGCAAAAAACGTTTGCAAAAAGAGGACAGACAGACTTTCCTCTTTGGGACGTAGATATTTGTGGAAAATGAGTTAAAACAATTTAAAAAAAATAAAAAGGCACTTTAATATTATGCTGTGGAAATTTTATTTAATTATTCCATGAAAATCTTTTAAAAATTGTTAAAAACCTGCATTTGTTATTATATCTATATTTCATAAGGCTGTTAGCCGTGTATTAGAAGCCATTGTGAAAGGTCCAGAGACCCACCTGCTGCTCTGGAACCGCAGGTTGAACCCCCTCATTTAATGTTTGTAAACCAGAAATTACTGCATTTTTTCATTTAGCAGCAGGCCGTCTTTTAGAGGAAAAGGAAATTTTACACATTTTAAACAATCACAACTAAAAACTTAGTCGTTGCTAAGTTATATAGATTATAATAAGATGTGGAACGACTTGCTGTAAGTGAACTTCACAGGCTGTGGTGTAGAGATCAAGGTGCAGTAGACAAGTAAATATATAGATGTGTAGCTGGGGGCAGAGTTCAGTAAGGAAATGGCTTTAGAGAACAGGCTGGTCCTCTGGTCTGGTGGTCTTTGAGTTGGTGGGTGGGAGGAGTCCTTGAGGATGCTGTAAGCTCTGGCAACTTTGACTACAGAGATGCAGTAGACCCTCCAGATTATTGATTAGAATATAAGTTGTTAATAAATAATCAATCAGTAGTGCATGAACTTTGTTTTTATTTATTCTGGATAGATTTTCTCTTTCATCCTTTCATCTGCTAGGAAAGAATGAAAATGATAGATAACTAATGTAGATGTCCATCCCACTCTGCTCTGTAGCCAGGAGTACCAGCGGTGGGCCTGCCTGGAGCGCTACCTGGCCCGTCCGGAAGGCCGGGGAGGATGTGGAGGAGACGTGAAGAAGCTCTGCTCCCAGCTGCTCGGCGCCGTCATGGACCAGCAGTCAAGGTGCTTTTTATACCCCAGCAGCAGCGACGCCTGCAGCCTCCCGTTAAAGTCGGCCTGATCAGCTGATGTGAAGCTTTCTTTTTTTATTTTGAACCTTTTGACCATCGAGATGCTCAGAGAATCAGAAGTCAGTTTGACCTTTGGTTGAGCTGTTAGAGAGGAATCAGCTATGTATGTATGAACATTAATCATGTAAACTTTAGCTTACAGGATTATCTATAATTATGCTTATTCCTTTTCTTTAACAGTTTTATTAAAGGCAATAAAAACTTAAAAGAAAAGCAGCTGACATAAAAAAGTGAAGAAATTGCACATTAATCGTCGTGAAATGACGTAATGAAGCGTAACTCTGCTGTTCGCCAACAGTGACCTGAGCCTGGAAAAGCCACTGCGGACGGGCGTTGCAGGGACGGGGACATGTTTGCCAGACATCCTGTCCAGACTACAGGTAGCTGCTGTTTTACCTGTGCTGTATGTGCGCAGACCAGCCAGAGCGCTTTACAGATGCAGGGGGACATTGTGGGATAGTCGCTGGGAGCAGACAGTCTGGGATAAAGTAAGAAAACTGGTGTTTGGATGTGTAGGAAATAAGCAGGTGTGAAGACATGAGGGTCTGAAGGGCCAGACCATCTATGGATCTGTAGCATCGGATCAGACGGTCCACGACTATTGACTGCTGTCAGACTCGGCTTTAGAGGACTGGAACAAGTTTGATCCAACACGGAGCCACATCTCATGATGGTCTGGCCTTTGTTGGGTCTGAAAGTGTTGGGTTTGTGGATTCAGAGGTCATCGTGTTTCACCGATCATGTTTGTATGACTTCAAGTCAACTGCTGAGTAAGGCAGTAAAATAAAAAGGCAGAGAAGCTGTTAATGTTCACAGTGAAGCGCCAGAGTAAAACGCTCCTAACCCTAACCCTGTGACTGTGTTTGTAGGAACTTGTATATGAGATGGAAGTGGCTAACCTCTCCGGCAGCAGAGCGGATCTGAGTGACCTCCTGTTCGACGTGGTGTCCCAGCGATGCTCCTCCATGGAAACCTCCTCCTCTCGGAGCATCGGCGCTGAACTCGGTCTGCAGCGTGCTCTACTCACATGGAACAGGTACGAATCATGGAGGTCTTTCCAGACCAGGGAAAAAGGTAAAGGTGAAATAAACTATGATTTTTCTCAGAGTGCTGCTGGCTCTGCCCGCCACGCTCTTCATCAAAGTAAAGCCTGAAGGGGGGAGGATGACTCTGGACTGCAACACACTGATAGAACATGTCAACCAGCATCAGGTGAACTGACTGAATTCATTTTCTCCATCAACCCAGATCAGCTGTCTGGAAAAACAAACTACAGGTTATTCATCTTGTTCTCTGTGTCTTTGTCTCTCTTTTCTAATACTCAGCGGGAGGTGTGTTCACCAGCTGGTTTCCTCTCCTTCCACATCACTGCACACTTCTTAAAGGTGATTCTTCAATAAAACATTAAAATCCCACAACAAAAGACCTGCTTTTGATTGGAAGAGCTCTGGTGTGCAGCCTGTTTACGTGGCCTCTGTTTCAGGGTCTGTTATGTGCTAGCGTTCGGTGTGGACGTCCAGGAGAAGAGGTCAGCAGAGTCTGGTCCCAGATGAGCGGTCGCTGTCCTCTGCTGCTGGTCTCCACCGCTGTAAATACATCTTCACCTAAACTCGTGTTCAGAAAGGCTGGTTCAGTTTCAGCCTTTATCAAACCTTTTAACACAAGACAAACTACAAACATAAAAAGTAAAAATTCAACTCCCTGAAATTCCAGCCAAAGCGTGTTGGATTTATTATTATTATCTTATTTATATATACATTATTATTGTAATTTACAGTTAAACTGCTGTAAATTTATAGGCAACTAAAATAATACCACACAGTCTGAAGATTAGAGTTTATAGCTTCAAGTTGACATTTGTAGCCTTAAAATGTCTCAAAGTTTTATTTGTAATTATTAATTTTCATAAATGTGTCTTCTCAGTAAAACGCTACCAAGGTTGGTCATTTCCTCTAATTCAAAACACTAGCAGTTCATTAAAGACCATTGTACAGATTAATAAATAATATGTATTAATGAGCATAGAAAAGTGTCATTATAAGACAGATTTAAACCGTGGAACCGAGCCCAGGTGTGCATAAACACCTATGTGCTGCTTCACGAACAGTCTCCAGTTTTCTCCGTTAAGACGTTTTTGTGTCGTGTTAAAATCCTGAAGTTGGTGAGAAGTGTTTCTGTTCAAGCTGCAAGCTGTGATGTTAAATGTTTAGACGGTGATGAAAGAGGTGCTATGCTGCTTTTTGTGGCCTCTGCAGCGCTGGTGGCAGCATCTATCTCCACTGCTGCTGTCGCTGTGGCGCCGGCTGCATGACGGAGCGTCTCCACCCGACCAGCTGCAGCTCCTCACCGACTCCCAGCACTGGGCCTGCCGGTAAACACACATCCAGCTGCACCACATTAGCATGCCACCTCCAGCCAGTGGGGTTATTTGGATAAGAGAAAACAGGGTTTAATGGAAACTTTATGCATTAAAGAACAAAAAATGGCAACTCAAGGAGTTAGAGCGAGTTTCAAATAAAAGCTCAGATGTTTGTGGACACACCAGCTTACAGCAGTTTTTTCTTTTTATGAAGAAAAACAGCAGTTTGCATTCAAACAGAAGTACGCCAGGTTTTCCTTCTTCATGTCTGGACCTTCTTCAGGCCACACGCTTGTTTTCTCCTTGTTCTCGAGACTGCAGGGCGTGTCTTTATGTCAAACAGCTGACCAGTTTATTACCGGTTATTTAACGAGAAGCTCCACCCGCGGCAGGGCGGATTGTGTCGTGTATTTTAATCCAAGATGTTCCTTACATTTACATTATTTCTCACCATGGCGATCAGCTGTTCATTAAAAGTGAGATTTAAAGGGGGAAATGCAGAAACCACAACTTTCACGCCCACGTCTAATGTCCAACCAATCACACGATACTTCTCAGAGCCCCACGAGAAATTCTGCTTGGCTGATGTGTGGAGAAGCGTCCCCATTCACATCCACGAGAGCAAAATGACGTCATGTTCTGTTTGGGCGGAGGATGGGGCAGCCTTTATCGTCCTAAATGAGCACGAGGAACCATGTTTCATCTTCATCAAGCATCTGCAGGATGCGACTGCAGCAGCTTCAGCCCCGTTTCCACTATCATCATACCGCACCATTCATGGAGCACCACTCAAGGCGGAGCTACTGGCATCTAACGATAAAATCCATTAGATTATCGGACAGAAAAACGTCACTGCCCACAACGCTGCCGTTCAGTTCGTGGTTCAGCCGGATGTTGGAAGGATGATAAGAAAAGGCTGCCTGCAAACACCAGTAAGGTCTGGTCGTAGGACGCGGCGTGTATCGTTCGTACCGCGAACCAAAAGCCAAGCAGAACAACCAGCTGCTCATCGGCCTCCATTGTTGTTTGTAGCGTTGTGTTTGTTGTCGTCCCGTTACTATGACGCCACGCTAGGGATTTGGTGTAAACCCTGCGAGCCCGGTGCCGGTTCGACTTGCAGTGGGAACCCTGACCTGAATTGGCCCGACCATTCTGAAACTTCCGAAGTGTACCGATCCGGACCGAGCTGCTCGGTGGAAACGGGGCTTTAGTTGCAGACCACCAACAGGTCTACGTCCTGTTTCAGATTGTGGTTGTAATTTAGTTTTTGGTTTTTTTGCAGAAATTCCTTAAATATATAAATATAAATGGTTCTTCGTGGTTTCCTGCTTTTCGCCATCATACTTAAGTATCTTGGAGGGTTTTTAGATGAACTCTTATGAAATGACGTTTTGTGTTAAAAATCAAGTCTTAGAGGAACCTGCAGAACGTCTCTTTGTGCCTGGTCTGCAGGCTGGAGGAAGGTCGGGTGCTGCAGACGCCTCCTGCTACAGCTCTCCTGCTGGCGGCCAGCCTGCATCGTGCCTGGCGAGGCTGTGAAGGAAACCGGCTGAGCTTCAGCGCTGCTCTCAGTTCCCTGCAGCCAGAGAGAGATGCCAGAAACAGACAGGTTAGACTGACATGCTCGCCCAGGGGTAGAATAAAGTGGATCCATTCCAGGATCATGTGTTGTCTTGTTGGGGATGAATCAGTTTGTTAGAACCTATTTGGAGGATCAGGAAGTGGATCCTTGGCTAATTCATAAACACTGATGGATGATGGTATTCTAGTAACCGTAGTAACACTGACTCCTCTCAACAACAAAGTGAGGATTTGGACTGTTTTTGTCTCCTGATGGACCCCTTTTATTTCCAGTCAGCACCTGTACACTAAAGAAAACGTTCTGGTTTATGATCTGTATGTAACTGTCTGGATTACCCATCTTTTAGGTATTTACCTGCTGCTGCCTCATGTCTGCTTACAGGTTCTAGTTTTTCTGCTCTTCCTGTGTGTGAACGACTACCTGTCAGCACTCCTGTATCCCCAGGTAACCGACCTTCCACACATCATGCTCAGGTTTAAGAAAAAAGAGTCCAAACTTTCTAGCGGTGGCTAGTAAGATTAAGTCATGAGCCTCGAAGAACACAACGCATGTTACTCATTCCCTCGGGACATAGCATGCCTACAGAATTATAGAGTTAACGTAGTACATGAGCCTGGAAACACGTTTAATAATAAAAAACCTCCGCTACTGTATGCAGTTTGTTTATTCAGAAACAGGGACGGAAAGTTCCTTTAACAACCAAACGAGGAAGCAGATCAGGTGTTTGTTGTTTGGATGTTCTGTCCATGCTGAAGGAACCAGAACGGATCCCCTTATTCATTAAATAAATAAACGCTGAAAAATTCTTTTCAAGAAACACCAGGAACATTAATTAAAAACTGAACTGTGTTCAGGACTCAGGTAGCTGAATGTCCTTAGGGGAGCTCCTCTGCCTTTCAGGGGAGCCGAGCTCCCCATAGCTGAATATAAATAATGAAGTGTTTTCTTTGCGAGCTGTGTTTTGTGTTTCCACGTTGGCCGTGTAGGAACGGAGTCACAAGAAAGCTGGAGGTTTCTGCGCAGAGCTCCTGACCGTGTTGGCCGACTCTGCTGATTGGCTGCTCATCTTCAGGTCTAACGGTACAGCATCCAGCTACGTCTCTACACGCAGCGCATCTTTATCACATTAATTAATCTAAGGTTATCAGATATTTTCTTTTTCTAGAGCACAGTGTTTATCAGTCAGTAACCATGGTAACGTCGGATGAGCGTGCACGGCTGATGCCCCTGGCTTTCTGCAGGTGAGTTTTTGGAGGAATAATTCTTCTAAATCTGGTGCAGCTGTTTAAAACCTTCATGTTTTATATGCCTGGGTCTTTGTCATGATGTCATTCATTCATTCATTTATTAACTTTGTGATTTCTACTCTCATCGTTGAGCTGTGAGCCTACCAGTCATCCGCTCATGGCTGCACAAAGCTCTACTCGTGTTCCCTTAAACATGGATGAATAAGAAAGTTGAATGGTCCTGTTTCATCAGTTCTGTGTAAACACTTCTCTGTACCTCTGTGGCCGAAGATGTTCTGGAAAAAAGGAGGATCAGGTTCCTAAAGCAGAGCTACAGAGCACCGCGTCAGGCCCAGCGTCTCCGAGGAGTCATGGGTGTTCTGCTGTTCAGAGCTCTGCTTTAATTCAAGAGTTAATCACGAACTCACTCCATAGCTGCACGTCTACCATCAGACGATAGGCTGTAAACTACCGCATCAACCATCATCATCATCATCACTTGTTTCACACTCAGACGACATGAGCACGTCTGACATGTAGTCACAATATTTAAAGAAATCTATCTTTTGTAAGTTAAAGTGGAAACCTTGCTGTGTCTAGCCTGCTCCCACAGCAAAGCGCTGAGCTGCTTCAGACGCTGGTGCGAGGTCCGGGCTTCCTCCATGCCGCCATCCTCTGCTATTTATCTGTGCTGCAGCTCTGGCTGGACGGACGCATCCCGACACCGACCACGCCGCGCTCCGAGGAACAAGCCATGGTGCGTACGATTCTGCATCTGAAAAGAGCGATGAAAACAAACACTATAACCCTGTATCGCCAGGCGGAGCCGCCCCAGATCCTGAGCCACACCAAGCAGTTTCTTCTCAGCTTGATCTCGCAGACGTCTCCAGCTGGACTCGCCTCCAGCCAGCTCAGACAGGTAACCGGCGACATTAACGTCCGCACCCCTCTGTCCTGCACACTCCTCCATCACTTCCTCCTGTATTTTGTCTCTGCTTGTTGATCCAGCTGGAGTCCCAATGTGCAGACCTGGACCCAGAGCTGGCTGCTGCTCTGTCGGTGAACCTCGAGCCTCACAGTCTCAGTCCGGAGATGGACTTCCTCTGACCTGCTGAGCTCTTCTACAGTCACAGTACAAGACTAGATGCTTCGACTAGTATTATACCTCAGATACAGCCACTGCTTCACATTCATCCAGAAACACTTTCCGGACCACATGTTGCTCTGAAACAAAAATCTACACTTTATTTACACGTTGTTCGTTCTTAGCATGGCAGAATAGACACTTTTATTTCACATATATGTACATCTGAAGCCTTTCCTGCTACAATTCAGAGATAGACTCTTAAAAAGGGTAAAAACTTAATAAAAACTTTCATACTGCATCTTCTTGGAGGTCATTCGGTGCTTCAGACAACAAGAACGTTTCTTTAAATCCATAAACAATAAAAGTACAAACGCCTGCAGCTCAGCCGGCACGTCGTAGCAGGTTTGCTTCTTTTATTTAACCACCCTGCTCCAGTTTACTCGTTTTATTCTACTGGTGCATGTTCAGCTGTTTGGCTGTTCTATACTGGTGGTTCCCAACCTAGGGTCCCTGGACCCCCAAAGAGGACAGGGGTCCTGAGGCAGATGGGAGTGCACTGCTTCTGTGTTGACCAGTTTATAGAGAAAGAAAAGGACTGAGCAGCGTTTACTGTGGATCCAGCCTGCTGCCGTCAGGTCTGTGGTGCTTCAAACAAAGAAGTCGGAACAGATGAATCCTGGAATAAAAGTCATGTTTGTCGTAGCTTTGAAGGGCCGGTAATGTGATGGAGTCTAACTAACAGATGAGTTATTGTCCACTAAAATGAATTGTGATGCCATGATGATGTTTTATGTGAGACTGGAACCATGCAGCAGGTCCGGATGGGATCCTGGTCTACAGTCTCTGTACATCTGCAGCCAATCTGCTGTCATCTGTCCTGGTCCTGCTGGACCACCTCCCCCGTCAGGGTGATGGTGTGGAGGTCTGCGTACTGCTGCTGCTGCTGGCTGCCGCCCCTCTGAGCCTCGGCCTGAGTCAGCGGATGGACCATGGACATATGCACGTTCAGGTTGTGGGCTTTCTCAAAGCGCTTCCTGCACATCAGGCACTCAAACTCCAGGTCGGCCTCAGCCTTGTGTTTGGTCATGTGGTATTTAAGAGACGCTCGCTGGCGACACTGGAATCCACACACCTCGCACCTGAAGAGGACAAACCAGACAAGTGACTTCGATAAAACACAAACCCATCCACACTTCCAAGCTGACATCTGGCTCATTAGCTTCACATTTGGAAATGACTTCTGGTTTTGCTTACTGGAGGGGTTTGGCTCCCGAGTGCCTCATCTGGTGGACAGACAGGTGTTTTCTCTGTTTGAAGGTCTGACCACACTGGTCACAGATGTAATTCCTCTCGTCTGGGATGGAGACAAAGCAACGTAAGAACCAGTCTCACATAAAACCTCATGGCATCACGTTTCATTTTAGCCGAGTAAAAACTGCAGCTGAATGTGGAGCAAAGCGCGGTAAACGTGATCAGTTCCTTCTTATTACGCTGCAGGAGCCCGACCCAATAAGTCTGATTCAGCTTGTATGATGAGGGGAGGCAGCTACACGTGTGGAAATGGACACGTATGTACATTTAAAATCACGTCTCGATCTGGAAGTTATTAAATGTACATTTGTAGATCTACAGTTATCAGGAAGTTGAAACGCAAGCAAATGATAAAGATAAATTAATGTATAAAACATTTCATATAGATCGTTAAATTAAAAAATGTTTATATTTAAATAAATAAAATACAACATAAAAGTAAAACCTGTAAATAAATAATACAGTAGAACAAATTTCAGGTTGATGTTTTATAAAATGGAGCCGGCTTGATGGCGTTCGTGTATAAACCCGTACTTATGAAGCCATTACTGGTCCGAGCCGGCGCAGACCACATGTTTCTGAACGTGGAACCTGGACATGTAAAAGCTGAAGAACCACCTTAAAGTATTTGTGGGAACAATTCCACCTTTACTGGACAGCTGAACTATTTTTATGCTGAAAAATCCCCTGAATGACCGAGACGCTGACCGGAAGAGGGATGAATGTGTGCTGGGCTCACCTGTGTGGATGAGCTTCACGTGTCGCTGCAGGTAGCGGTCAATCATGAAAACCTTGTTGCAGCCAGGATGAGGGCAGGGTCGCTCCCTCACCTCCTCATGATGCTCTTTGATGTGTTTCTAAAAAGCCACGACAAGAAGACGACCAGTCGTTTAGACAAACTTTCTGTCAGGTGTCAAACACCTGCATGATCTCACCTTTATTTACACACTTTTCTCTTTACTACAAAACACACTGACTGGCCAAAAGGAAAAGAAAGGGCTCCACCAAAATGAAAACATCTGGTTGGACCTCCTTCATCTGTGATTCCAGCAGCTTCTCTGAGGCATCGTCTCTAGAAGCTTCTTCAACGTCACCAGATTTATTTCACCCAGTGTTGCATTAATTTCTCTCCAAGATCTGGTGTTGATGGAGAATCCGACTGCTGAGCAAAGCCTTCTCCAGCACATCCCAAAGATCCTCCATGGGGTTCAGGTCTGGACTCTGTGGTGGCCAATCCATGTGTGGACATGTATCCTGTTCCCTGAACCAGTCTTTCACAGTCTGAGCCCCATGAATCCTGAACTGAACCATCAGGGAAGATGGAATAACCTGCTCATTCAGGATATTCAGGTATCAGCTGACCAAATTCTTTGGAAACATAATGTTGCTGAGCCTAGACCAGAACCTAGACCTGAACCTAGACCAGACCGACTGCAGCAACCCCAGATCATAGACATTTGTTGGGGTGAACAAACTGATTAATAAGGCCAGCTCGGGGTGGGGCTGAGATGTTGGGTTTATGTTGTCTGTTTATTGTGTGTAAAGCGTCCTTGGAAATTTAGTTTCCCCCCAAGGGATTAATAAAGCATGCTGGTCGGTCCGTCCGTCCGTCCATTTCTTCCTGACCAGATTTCTTCCTGGAAGACGATGGTTCCCTCGCTCCTTCCAGTTTTAATGATGGTTGGACATTTCTGAAGCCAGTTTAGTTTCTGCTTCTCCCGACATGTTTTCTCTGCTTGATGATCTGACCCTTCTGGACCAGACTAACATCTTCTCCACGGATGGCTGTTTCAGACACGAGAAGCTGCTCATTGATGAGTTGGGGTTAAACACCTTATTACAGCTGAAAGGTGACCGCCCTGCGGGAATTAACAATAGGAGCTCCGACCTGTTGGCTTAGTTAAATCCAGGCGAGGCAGGTGATGTGTGAACAAAACAATGAATGAAACTGAGAACGATTCTGAACCATGAAAACTCTAAGATAAAAGAAATGAGGCTCGATGGAAGCACAGGTGATTTCACCTGGTGGGACAATAACGTAGAGAAGAACAAACAGCCAGCTTCTTTAAAAGCAGGAGGAGTTTGCTGTGATGCTATTCAGAGTAAGAAAATAAATTCATGCTGTGAAGCTGCATCACTGCCGAGAGGAATGTAGAAATATTAGACTGCAGGTGAGAACGCGGCAGCCTAGACCAGTAAGTCCTGACCTTCAGACCATCAGGCGCTCTGTAGACTGCGGTGCAGCCCTGATATGGACACTTGTAGATGTTGGGAAGCTCCTCTCTTAAAAAAAAGAAACAGTGGAACTTTAAAAAATAGCTGTAAGATGTTGTGTATCTAAAAAACTACAGTGGTCTTTAGTAAAGCTGCATCATCTACACACCCTTTAGGTTTGAACTTGTTCTTCCAGCCTGGTTTGGGTCCAGGTTTCTTTCTGACTTTGGGCTCTTCTACGGACTTGGGACTTTGTCTTCTCTTGTTCGGGACGTTTTCCCTTCGAGCTCTGAAAGGAAAAAGAGGGTACTACAGAAAAGGGCTTTATAAACACACCATCTCTGCTAGTTGAAGCTTTTCCAGATATAAAACGTGACCAGGACCTGGTTACAGCTCAAAACAATTAGCCAGTAATTCATGTTATGCTTTTAAAAGATTTATAATAGCCTCTAGAAAACTACCAGCTCACATCTAAAGACAAATGTTTAGAGTTTTAGGTCTCAGCCTGAATTACTATTTACAGACTACAACTCGATTCTTTCAGCATGTTTCTGACATGTTGGACGGCTGATATGGAGCAGGGCTGATCAGCCCAAAGCAAAGCAAACAAGGGCGGAGTTTCCCTCCAGGAGGGAACTACGTCTTTATTAAGTGTTGCTCACCAGATTTTACACGACTCATCAGAATCTGGACGATGAATGAGTTTCTGTTCTTCTCTCATTTGTTAGATCATGATACTGTAACACAGAAACGATCCACAGCAGACGTTTACTAATAACACCCGCTCCTCTTCCTGGACGTCCACCGACGACGTTTCATCTCCGCTTCTTCTTCGTCTTTTTTTTTTTTCAACATTTTTTTGTCCATTTTTGCCGGAGTTCTGACTGTCGGGATTCCTGCTCATCTGTTGGTTGTTGATCATGATTTCATCACTGCGACTTGCAGATCCAAGACTAGGGAAAGGCTGACGTTAAACAGCACAGATGCCCAGTTTAAAGCCAGCGATGGAGACGACGGGAACGCGCTGACTCCAGTAAAAAGACTTCCGGTTTTAGTCTGCCACCATGAAAATTGGTGTGAGCCCAGCATGAGCTGGGAATAAAAACTGGGACCCAATTTGCTCTCTAAAAAGACAAAAAGGATATCATCACCTAAGAACAATTATCACAGAGAGCAGAGGACGTAGAAGCAAACACCCAGTACCTTCGTTACTTATCGGTACTTTCAGAAGTATCACAAACACACGAGAGAATTAACTGCATGAGGGTCAAAGTGGTTTTTAAATAATCCTTTAAATTCAACCAGCCAGCACGAGTGAAACTAGACAACCAGAACTTTGAGAACAGCCGTAACAAGGTGAATCCTGTCAGCTCAGCTGATCCGACCGCCTCCATCACAACTTTCTATCCGATCCAGAGGGACGGTTTAAACCAGAGGTCCCAACCCTGGTCCTGCAGGTCTTAGATGTCTCCCTGCTGCAACACACCTGATTGAAATTAAACGGCTCTGACCGGCTCTGCATAAGCCTGCTGATGAGCCATGAATTGTGTTGCAGAAGGGAGACATCTAAGACCTGGAGGACCAGGGTTGGGACCTCTGGTTTAAACCGTTCCAGGATCACATCAGCAGGAAGAAAATGATTCTGAGCTGGATGATGTTTCTGAGCTTGGACCAGGTGGGAGTTCGCACACCTGATGAGTTTCAGGGACGACTTGGAAAATGATGGAACTGAAACTGAAGCAGGATCTTTGAGCATCTCCTCGGTTCTTCTGAATCTGTACGTGTTGCACGTCAGAAATGTTCAGACCGGATTAAATCTGCTCCTCACGTGAAGACACCACGGATCAACCACTTTACTGGCTGGATTCTGATCAGACTGATTTCTATCGAGTCCATGAAGACGCATCGTACGACTCGTCCTTTCTTCACCACACTGCCATACGACTGGACGACGGAAGCATTTTCTTTTTATTCACAAGGAATCTTTCTTTACCTCTTGTCTGAGTACGGCTCGAACAACTCTTCATCTGAGAGTCCTCCTTTCCCACGCTCCTCAAACTCATCCTCAGAGATGATCCTGAACACACACACACATTTCTAGTTATTGATCTGTCTCACTTTATTCATCAGGTGAGACAAATTAAAAGTTGTTGCACATAATTTTAAAAAATGGTGCCCACAGATCCAATCAACACAGTCCAGATCCTTTTCAGGCCGTCTCATGTAGAGAGGCTGCAGCTCCGCGGTGGCCGGCCCAGGTTGAAGTCCTGGCCTGCGGATCATTCCCTGCTCTCTCTGACCCCCCCCATCCTGTCCAGCCACGGGTAAAATAAAGGCCACTAGAGCCCAAAAGCTTCTTAAAAGGAAAAAAAAGTATAATTTTCATTTCTGTCTTGAGAATCTTTTTCAGTAAACCTTTCAGCCATGAACTGTTTCAGTATAATTTCTCTCATCTTCCACCTCTTCTGTCTCTAAATGACGCCTGGCCTCGTGTCCACCGAGCTTTCCAGAGATCAGCTGATGTCTGGAATCAGATGCTGTTTGCATGTGGAACCTGCAGAGCAACATGGCTGCAGCCAGGCTGCTGGCTTCCTGTCTGGACTCCAACAAAAGAATCATAAACTCTGTTCTGGAGTTAAAACGAGACAAAACTAAACGCAGGTTTCACAAGCGGATGGAGAGATGCCGTTGTCATGACAACGACAAGCCTAGGGATCAGGGTCCTGCAGGTTTTAGATGTTTCCCTGATTTAATGAAACAGATCAAGTTCAACTTAGACTCATTGATTTGAATCAGAAACAAAGCAAAAATCTAAAACGTGCAGGCCTGCAGCCCTGTAGGGCCGAACCTGCCTACTCCTGATCCAGGGCAGTGGCAAAAGTCTGGAAAATGCTAGAAAATACATTTTCTCTTTGCTCATGTTCTTGAGTTTGAACTCCAGGACGTAGAGAGGCAACACGCTGTAGTCTCATCACGTTTCCAGCCGACACCTCAAAGCTGCAGTTATTTACGAAATTCAGAGGGAGATTATATATTTTTTCTTCATGTCTTTGAGCATCTTAGTCTTTCTGCCTGTTTGGGAAAAAGGTTTAAAGCTAAAGAGTCCAATCTACAGCCTCTCTCTACATTAGGTGAGCCGCGGCTGTATAAGGATTTACTGGACTGGGACGGGGTTCAATCAATTCCGATCATTTTGACTGGTGACTGTCTCGGATGTAACTCCCTTCTGTCCCGGTTGTATATATGCGATGGAGTCCAGATCCAGATGTTTCACCTCAGTTGGATGTCACTGCAGCGCTCCCTAAGAAAAGGATCTGAGTCATCCCACCTGCACTGACCAACCTGTCAGACAGGTCGCTGTCAGCAGTCCCGTCATCGAGCTGAACCAGAGCTGGAGACATCGCCTCCTCGTGGCCTGCAAAAGGACAGCCCATCGTTATGGATGAGAGGGAAGGGGATCAGTTAAAGAAGCAACTGCTGTCACTAACTTTACATTTGTGGTGATATCTGCAGAGGAAAACTTTCTGCTCTGTCAGCACATCAGTCTAGAACATTCTGCATGACGTGAATAAAAAGACAAGATGCTGATGTTCTGTGTGTCTCAGCTTCATGTCTCAGCTTCGTGTCTCAGCTTCGTCTCAGTTTCGTGTCTCAGCTTCATGTCTCAGCTTCGTGTCTCAGCTTCGTCTCAGTTTCGTGTCTCAGCTTCGTCTCAGTTTCGTGTCTCAGCTTCGTGTCTCAGCTTCATGTCTCAGCTTTGTCTCAGCTTCGTGTCTCAGCTTCGTCTGTTTCGTGTCTCAGCTTCGTGTCTCAGTTTCGTGTCTCAGCTTCGTGTCTCAGCCTTGTCTCAGTTTCGTGTCTCAGCTTAATGTCTCAGCTTCGTCTCAGTTTCATGTCTCAGCTTTGAGTCCAGCGTCTGCAGCTGGAAATCTTCTCACCTTCACTGCTGCCCGTCCAGTCGTCCAACGGCGAGGTCTGTGTCTGGGCTGTGACTGCAGGTGCGCTGTGTTGAACCAGAGTGTTTACACTTCCATTCCCACCAGCCTGCTCTTCTTCTTCTTCATCCTCCTGTTCCCGCTCCTCCTTTTCTGACATCCCTCCATCACCACTACTTAGCCCTGTACTGATGAATGTCGGCGTGTTCCCTGAATTGGACGCAGTGGTGCGCGTGGTGTCCATGATGTATCTGTGACCGTCAACGCAGCCCCACACGGCCTTAATGGAGCCCAAGCACTGGCCCTCCAGCACCTCCTTCAGGTTGGGGCAGGAGCGGCAGGCCTCTCCATGGTGGTGCGCCCACGACACCAGGCTGTGGAGGCACTTTGGGTCTGAGGTAAAGGATGGAGGTGCTACAACAAAACAGGAAAAATTGTTAACTGAGTAAAGACACTGTTAACTTTGGTAAAGAATAAGAAAGAAGGATTGCTTCCACCTACTCGCACTGTGGTTTACGGGACATTTTGAATTTCTTCTGAAAAAGAAACAAAAACTCGTAGTTTCATGTTTTCTAAGGAAATCCTGGCTTTTATGAACTGACTTAGCTGGATGTTGTTTCTAAACTCACCGGCTTTCGAGGTTCTCCCTCCCAACCGCTGGGAGGTTGACTCTCTGCAGAAACCTGATCAGGATGCTGTGGCACTTGTAAAACTTAGCGTGGCACTTTTTGCAGATAAACTCAGATAGTCTGGGGTCACGGTCCACCTGGACGCCGACCAAGTGCTGGAAGTCTGTATGAAACAAAAGGGCAGATTGGGTCGTCGTGTCTGACTCTTCAACGGTTTCCAGGGAGTCCTGAGGCCATTTGTTGAAGGCGTGCCGCAGGCTGCGTGGGGAGAACTTTCCATGGCAGAGTCGACAGAGGGCAGCTGACACTTTGCCTGCAGGAAGATACAATAAATACCTTCTCCATGTACTTGCAGCTGGGAGAGCATCTCCAGGATGGCATGGATTCAGCCACTCACCTGAAGATCTGGACCTGCTGTCTGGATGTTTCGGTGCATTGTCTGCTGTCATCATGCTCAAGTCTGAGTTGGTGTTGACATCTGTTCCCACACTGTCACTAAACAAGCCATCTGTTGCTGTGGGGAGGGTCTTCCGGGGTCTTCCTCTGTTGCCAGATCTCCCCACCCCCCGCCGGGAACTCTCGGATGTCCTCGGACGCTTGCTTTTCTTTTTCATGGTTTGTTTTGTGGGCTGTCAGCAGCTGATCTGGTGAATCGAGCCCTGCAATGCGTGCTACTGTAAAAATAAACACAGCAGCAACATAAACCAACAAGTTTTAAAACCCAGGACTCTGAGAATTTATCAGACCCATCTGAAGGTTGTTGTAAATAGAATGAAAAAGTCTAACAAATAATAAAACGGGCATTTTATTTAAAAGAACAAGAATTTTAATAATGTTTACCTTTTTGAAGGGTTTGTGTATTAATACAGAATCACTGTTAGGATGTTAGAGTCCTCCAAGAAAAACATAATAAATGTTTTCTCTTTACATTCATTAATTACCAAGTTTAATTCTTGTGAAAGCCAAGTATTACACCTAACACTCATATTTCCACAAGCAACCGCACAGAAGCATTCAAATGTTTTCCGATGCTAGCTGCTTAGCCTGGTTAGCTCCGCCTGCTACGTTTGCTAACTGCTGAGCAAAATATCAAAAGTTTAGGTTGTAATTTACCCTGTTTTCATGTAGAATTGATCTAAAACGTGCAAAAACCCCAAGGCTTGAAGAACGTGTATAATATGACAGATGAGTTGTTCACCAAGCAGAACAAACTCCAGCTACACCGAAGATCCAGTTGTAAACATTAGAACCCGGAAGTGTTACCGGAAACACTGGGGGGAATAATTTATAGCGCCACCTGTTGACCCCAAAACTGTCATCATAATCTTTCATTGTACCAACAAAATAATAATAATCATTTCTTCTCAACTGCCACATATTTACTGACTGCTGTTAAAAGAAGAGGAGAAACTATACAGTAATATAGATAGATAGACAGATGGATAGACGGACAGATAGATAGATAGATAGA
>JBAFSZ010000011.1:33345976-33356240 GCA_036919955.1 Melanotaenia pygmaea | reverse complement strand
TCTCTCTTAAAGTAGTTATTTTATTGTTAAAGAATTGAAGAAAGTCATCAGCGCTAAGTGTAGCAGGTATACAGGGTGACCTCGCCTCCACGGAGGCCAGAGACAGACCTGAGTTCAGTTAGATAACGTTCAGTTTGGTAAATGAGGCCCCAGGTCTCTGTCTTGAAATGAACTACCTTTATAAATTGGACAATATGTCTTTTTAAAATGCAGTTATTCATGTTGGCCTTTGGGACAGCATGACATGTTGACGTTTTCATCTGATTCTGATTTTACTAGGGTTTTTATTTTTATTTATTTTTTATTGTCTGATTTTATAGATCAAATAGATAGATAGCTGCAAGTCATATGCATTTAATGCTTTAATATTTTTTTTTCTTGTGTGAGTCTTTTTATGAATTTCTGACTTGTTTGTGATAATTTCAGCAAAAGTGATGAAATCTGGAAAACACCAACTTCAGTTATTTTGTTCCCAAAATCTAATAATCCTGGAGTACTGAATGAATTCTGACCAGTTGCTCTAAAATTCCTGGTGATGAAAAACTTGGAGAAGATACTGAAAGAGGAGATTGTGACTCGAATTGATGGGAAATTAGGCCTACTCCAGTTCGCTAACCAAGCAGAGGAAGGTGTGGAGCATCTAAGAGTGTTATCTTAGCATCAGGTTAAACAAGCACCTGGAAGAAGCAAATTCACATGCAAGACTTCTATTTGCAGATTTGAATCCAGATTTGAATAAAATGCAACTTTAGTTGAGCGACTTGCTTCTTGACTCCAACATCAGAATCCTGTTCATAGACTTCAGTTCAGCATTCAGCACAATCGTCCACCCACCTCTCATTCTGAAACTGGACCAGCTGGGAGTTAACGCCTCACTGTGCAGCTGGCTGCTGGACTTCCTGACCGGGAGACCACAGGCAGTTCAGGTCGACAGGAACACATCCAGCCTCACCACACTGAACACGGGGCCCTCAAGGATCTGTGCTGAGCCCCCTCCTCTTCACTCTGCTGACCCACGACTGCACACCGTCTCCCAGCTCCAACCTTCTCATCCAGTCTGCAGACGACTCGACTGTAGTGGATCTCATCAGCAATGAGTATGAGCCAGTCTACAGGAGTGAGGTGGACCTCCTGGCCTTGTGGTGGTAACACAACAATCCAAAGGTGGAGAAGATGAAGGAGTTGGTTGTGGACTTCAGGAGACTGCGCCCCCAGCATGCAGCTCTGACCATCAATGCTGCTACGGTGGAGAGAGCAGCACCAAGTTCCTGGGTGTGCACAAGACCTCTCCAGGACCATCAGCACCACATCACTGGCCCAGAAAGCCAACCAGCGTCTCTACATCCTCCACAACCTGAGGAAAGCTAGAGCCCCGCCCCCATCATGTGCACCTTCTAGAGAGGAACCATGGAGAGCATCCTGACCAGTGGCATCTCCATGTGGTACAACGCCTGCTCCACATCCTCCAGGAAGACCCTCCAACACACCCTGAGAGCAGCTGAGAAGATCGTCGGTGCCTCCCACCTCCCTGCAAACATCTCCACCTCTCCTCACCTGTACAGCCCTCTCATGAAGAGAGACTCCGCCCACCCGTCACACAGCTTCTTCAGCCTGCTGCCATCAGGAAGGAGCCTGCAGGCCGGGACCAGGACCAGGACCAGGACCAGGACCAGGACCAGGACCAGGACCAGCAGATTGAGGGACACCTTGGTCCACCAGGCTGTGAGGATGCTGAACTCTCTCCCTGCTCTGCCCCCCTTCCACACACCCTGGTCTCTGACGCCCCCCATCAACACTTGAACTTTTACCCCCTCAGGAACAAGAACAACCAGTTTAACCAGTTTAACCAGAAGCCCACTCAATCTGCTGTTGCTGTATAACCAGAAACAAATATCACTGACTGTAATCTGCTTCGTCTGTTTATTATCATGTTTATTTACTCGGTGAATGAACCGGTTCTGTTTGTTTCATCACACCAAAGTTTGAGAGAACCATAAGTTGAGTTCTTAGTTTGTCCTGTACGCTGCAGAATTGATGACAAAACTGACTTTGACTTGTGTTTTTGTGCTTGTTTTTATGGGCTTGTACATGTCTGGCTGTGGCCTTCCTCTGCCTCCTTCTGGTCTCTGTGGTGGCTCCTGGTTTCCCGGGGCCTGGGGCCCTCTCAGCCTGCCTCTGATCCTTGGAGGGGATGTGGTTGCATTTGTATGATCACTCAGCACAACTCACCCCTAATGCTTAGTACACGTCAGGTCCTTGTTTTTCTCTTTGCTGAGTCAAATAAGTTTGCATCTCTGAAACTATCACTTAATCTTTACATCAGGCAGCTGCAGAGGTGTTGGTTGCTGTCTAATGTTTTTGGTCTCAGTTTGTTCAGTAGGTGGCGGGGCCTCCCTTAAACTTCCTTCCACCCACGGAGACGACTTCTCTCCCCGTGCTGGTTTCTGAGAATCATGTGATAAAAGATGGGAAAGTGATCAGCGCTGATGACGGAGCAGAGTCAGGGGAACGGTGAAGTCAGCATGAGGCCTCGGTGTCAGAGAGCAGCGCTGCAGATAAACGCCACCTTTAGACACAAGAGACAAGAATAAACTTTAAATGGTTCCTGGCTGTAAAATGCTTTAACATTTATTTCAAAACCCCTTTAGATTTTATTTAACTTAAATTTCAAAACCAATTTATAGCGAGCTCAGAGTAGAGAACAATACAGAAACCAGGAGCAGCACTGTAAAAAGAGCTGAACCAACTTAAATGAATCGTTTCAGTTGGTCGGAAGTTTCTGAACTAAGTTTATCCAGGTTCAGTCATTCAGTTTGTTCAACTCAATAGTTTGAAGTCAAACTTACTCAAATAATTTAGTTTCTTTCAAAGAATCTAAATGACTCCATTTCATGGAAAGTGGAAACTCCCCATTAAACATGTTAAATACTTCCAAGAATGTCATTTGTAAGTAAAATAAACATCTAAACTCCAGCATGGTGATAAATATTAGACCAGAATTCATCCTAATTTAAAAATCTGCTGCTTATCCGGAGTCGGGTCGCGGGGGCAGCTGCCTAAGACTGCCCTCTTCCATTCACCAGGTCATCCGGGGGGGTCCCAAGGAGTTCCCAGGCCAGCCGAGAGATGTAGTCCGTCCAGTGTGTCCTGGGTCTTCTCCGGGGCCTCTTTCTGTTGGGTCGTACCCAGAACACCTCACTAGGGAGGCGTCCAGGAGGCATCCTGACCAGGTGCCTGAGCCACCTCTTCTGGCTCCTCTGGATGTGGAGGAGCAGCGGCTCTACTCCAACAAGACCCCGGGACGCTTGAACTGCTCCAATTAGGGCAGGACCTCATTCACCGACCTGGAGAAGGCACTCCACCCTTTTCCGGCTGAGGACCATGGTCTCAGACTTAGAGGTGCTGGTTCTCATCCCAGCTGCTTCACACTCGGCTGTGAATCGCTACAGTGAGAGCTGAAGATCACGGCTCGATGAAGCCAACAGAACCACATCATCCACTAAGAACAGAGACCCAATCCTGAGACCACTGAACCGGATCCCCTCAATACCTCGGCTATTTCTAGAAATTCTGTCCATATATGATGTCCGCCTAGGCAGCCACACACATTGAGCCCTGTCTGGTAACTTTTTTCTTCATTCAGTTAATTCAATACATATTTTATTTGTAATACTTACCATTTCTTTTATAGTTCATATTTTCTTAGCAAGTTTGACAGGGTGGTGAACTAACTGGGTGCACACTTTTAGTTGACTCATTCTTGTCACCTTGTTAATTTGGTTTATTTTCAGTTCATATACATTTTCCTGGGGAAGTTGCTGTGTGGGAGGCCCAAGCTGGCTAAGAGAGTTAGATTTTCTATTGTTTTGTATTACTTTGTTTATAGCTTCCCTTGTGTGTCAGTTTGTTAGGTCAGTTAGTTTTCACCTCCTTATGTTCATGTTCTGCTCATTTGACCTCTTTTATGAGCCCAGAAATTTACTTAGGAATTTTTTTTTTTTTTTAGTAAATTAAATGTTAAAGACTTTTTCTTAAAAAACCTCCAGCGCTCTCTTCATACTTGGCCTCGGTCCCTCACACCATAAAGTTATGAACAGAATCGGTGACAGAGGACAGCCTTGGTGGAGTCCAACCTGCACTGGAAACAATTCTGATTTACTGCCAGTAATGTGGACCAAGCTCTGACACCGACAGCTCGTACATGCGGGTCCGGCACTCCATACTCCCGGAGTACCCCCCACAGGAGTCCCCAGGGGACACGGTCGAAGGCCTTCTCCAAGTCCACAAAGCACATATAGACTGGTTGGGCAGTCTCTTCGTTCTCCATATTAACTTGCCGTGTTGTTTTGTTTTATCGAGTTTTGTTTTGTTGTTATGTGGCGCTAAAGTTTTTTTTATTTTTTTTGTTATTATTTTAATTTAATTTTTTTTTGTAGCGCTAAAGTCACACGTTACTGTCGCAGACGTATGCGTCACATCGGTCCCGCTACAGCCCCCAACTCATGTGCGAATGCAACATGAAACAGTTCCCCTGAGAACTCCCCTGAGAAGGGCCGTTCTTAGAACTAGGTCAGTTATTAGGCGCATTCCGACAGAAGAGTTCTAAGAACGTAGTTCTAATAACTGTCCTAGTTAGAACTCCTCTGTGGGAATGCATACAAGCCCTGATGCAATGCTAACTGTAAATGGAGACACTGTTGCGAGCCAGAGATTTATACAGTAAATGGCCAGTACTTATATATTTTTATCCAAAGCGCTTTACATGTACGTCACATTCAAGGCCCATGCAAGGCGCTCAACCATGACCCATCAGGAGCAATTAGGGGTTCGGTGTCTTGCTCAGGGACACCTCGACATGAGTTCGAGGTGTCCCAAGGGTCGCCGGTTCGGCTGCAGGACGAGCACTCTACCCACTGAGCCATGCCGCCCTAACTGTATTATAGGTAGCCAAGGAAGTACTATCATAGACCTTCTTAAGAAATGATGAGCATCATTTGGTCATTCATCTGTTCTTAGTCAAGAAACCTGAGAGAAAATCAAGAAACTGGTTAAGTTTTTACATTAAACTGGACCCGATCTGTGATAGCGGACTCTAGGCGGAAGGAGGCAGAAATGCGCCATCAGTGTATCTCATCTTATTTACTGCAGTAGAAGAAGAGAGAGGAGCCCAGACCCGGATGTAACATGGCTACAGCTGATAGCGGAGTGAAACCCCTTCAAAATGCCATGAAAATGGCCAAAGTTGCAATACAGCTGGACGGAGGGAACAAACACAAGGTAGTGAGTCAGACAGTTGGGCTGTGAAAATCTCCCCTCTTCCAACATGACCGGAAACAGCGGTGCGTGGGAAAGTAAACAGAGACAGAGGGGGCGGGGGCTGTTAGCTAGCCAGCTAGGTAGCTAAACATCACAGCAAACGGTAAACACACCTGCTGGGGCTGATAAGCGTCCTCAGACGACTCATAATATTTATTATGCGAACCGTTTTTACTTACGTATTTTAGTTAATGTCAGTTTTAGTTTTCAACACGGTAGTAAATTAATTGCCATGACAAACTCTGAATCTGTTTTTTTTTGTATTACAAATGCTTTAAAATATAAACCAATAGGCCCCAAATCCCCTTGAAATAACGTGTCTTAAACGCGACGCTAAAACCGACAGTAATGCCAGAGGCGTGATTCACGTACAACTTGAGGGGGCACGTGCCTTTTCTATTTAACTGATGGACTTTATATAAAAGCTGCAGTAAATTTTTTTTTTTAAATATTCAATTATTTTATTAATCATTTTTAAAATGGGGGGCCGGATGGTGTGCTCCAACTAGAGGGGATCACACTCTTCAGCCTCAGCCTCCCCGGTAAAGTCTATTCAGGGGTGATGGAGAGGAGGGTCCGTCAGATAGTCCAACCTCGACTGAGGAGGAGCAGTGTGGTTTTCGTCCCGGTCGTGGAACAGTGGACCAGCTCTACACCCTCTTCAGGGTCTTGGAGGGGGCATGGGAGTTTGGTCAACCAATCTACATGTGCTTTGTGGACTTGGAGAAGGCCTTCGACCATGTTCTTGGGGACTGCTGTGGGGGGTACTCCGGGACTATGGAGTGCAGGGCTCCATTTGGATGGGTGGGTGGGTGGATGGGTTTTAGGAATGAATGATTAGTTTTCTGTATTTTCCTGCTCCAGTAGACTACCTTCTCTCTGTTTTACCTTGTCCTGCTCTGTGATAATCGCGTTACCAGCAGAGCTCGTGAAGCTGATGAAGCGTTGCTGCATTTGCTCGTACTTTACGTTCAGCACAGGAGCATCTTTTCAGTTTTTCCAACTGTGTGCTATGATGTCTTAGCTGTTGGTGTTCCTTTTGACAAACGTCATGAATTTCCTCTGGGATGTTTCTATTAAAGATGGCTAAACAAAGGCTGATTCCACTTCCAGACATCCCAACAGTTCACGTGCAAACTTTGCTGATAGTGAAAAAGTCCAACAATTCCAGTTTTAAGAATTTGGGAAAGTTGGCCACAATTTTATTACCTTGCAAAATAAATTAATATTCATAGATGGGTAATAGCTGCCGACTCTACATAAAGATCAGTCAAAAGTAATTTGCTCTAAAATTAGGTATTTAAATGACTCTGTGTCATAGCAGTAGGTACTTAGGGGGAGGTGATGTCATCGTAACACCAGCCAGTTCTGGTCAGTACATTTAGATAGAGGCTTTTAAGGAAGAAGCCAGAGACACATCTCATGGTGAGGTAAAGGCTATTGTGAATGAAAACTGTCTTTTTTTAAGGGAAATTAATGCAAGTTAATTACTGCTTTTCCCCCCCGTTTCCTTTATGTCAGTATGTGAAGTACTTTGCTACTCTGGGGTTGTACAGCCTGCAGCAGTCTGTTAAAGCACCGTATAACAATCTCTGTTTATTTCATTGTTTATTCTTTACCCTCATAGTTGGCTCATGTCCTCCTTCTGGTCTCTTTGCAGGAAGCTTACTGTGAATACCTGAGAACCATCAACTACATATCACATGCACTTTTGGAGGAAGCTGGGCCTCAGAGTAAGATCTGAGTAATGTGAAGTAGTAGAACCAGAATTTGCTGTATTTATGGTGTAAGATCCAAGTTTCTAGTTATTTCTTTTTCTTTAGCAATTTAAAATTGTGCACGTTCAAGTAAATACATGTTGGTCTAAATTGTTAAGTTAACAACACTTTAAGCTAATTACTTTAGAGTATTTTAGCTCAGTTGGTTGGCCAGTTATAAGTGAATTACATAACTGCTAACAAACATTTGTTAATAGAAAAAGCATGTTTTTCTGCTGCTTTATGGGTGAACGCGCACAGATTTAAAATGATGAAGTTCTAACTCCAGAGATGCATCAAATATATTTAGTGTAGCTGAGCAAATGTGTGTTGTGGTTAAACTTTGTTTTTTACCATAAAAGCCCTGTAATTATCCAGGAACAGAGAATAAAACTAGAAATGTCTCGTCTCTGCTGTCACCTCCTTCTCATTTCATATGACCTTCAGAAAATGTGAGAAACACAATGCAATGACTTCCGAATCACATGAACTCTGTATTTAATTTAAAATTTGATCCAAATAACTTCTCAAACGCAAAGCTTTCGTTTCTTTTTTTAAAAGCGAAAGCTTGTTAATGATGTGACGGCAGCTGTTTAGACGGGAGTTTGCTTCTCTGGTGTTGAGACACATCTTTTAACAACATTCTTCACATCTTTGTAAACTGAGAAGACAAATTGCTGTACAAATGAAACTGAAGCATCTAACTCAGGGGTGTGCGGTCCTCGACGGCCTCAGTCCTGCAGGTTTTAGATGTTTCCTGCTCCAACACGCCTGATTCCGTTTAAATGGATCTCAGCACCTTGTTCTGCACCAAGCAGTCTGATTCAGCTGTGCTGGAGAAAACATCCAAACCCTGCCGGACAGCCTCCCTCGAGGCCTGACTTTAGCTCTGCTGATCTGACCCAAGTTAACACAATCTGTTTGGAGAAGTTACAGATTCCCCTCATTTTTCAAACATAAACTTTTCCAGCATTTTGTTGGCCCAATCAAACTTTTTATAAATACTTTGTTGGCATTAACTCCTGCATGAGCAGCGTTTATGTCGTCTTTGTTCTACTTTCCAGGTCAGAATAGGGTTCAAATGATTTGCATATCAATGCGTTCTGTTTGAGTTTGACTGTTTTTCACAGTTACATGGGCAGTATGTTAGCTACTCCTGACACTAACAGATATGTATATTAGCAGAAGCATTGGAGGTTTTTAGTGTTTAGCTTCAGTGAGACCAGACTTTCTTCACTGGGACCAGAAGAACTGGAGCAGAACCCTTTTCCAGTTAATCATTCCATCGTTCACTTAAACTAATCAGCTTGAATACAGTAGCTGATTGTTATTAGTAAAATGAAATCAGATCTCAGGAAAGCATGCGGCCGG
Organism: Melanotaenia pygmaea; assembly: GCA_036919955.1. Classification (NCBI taxonomy): domain Eukaryota; kingdom Metazoa; phylum Chordata; class Actinopteri; order Atheriniformes; family Melanotaeniidae; genus Melanotaenia; species Melanotaenia pygmaea. The sequence goes on along the minus strand of JBAFSZ010000011.1, from coordinate 33,347,796 downwards.
GCACATTCTCTGAAAATAATCCCTTTTTCTGGCTTCCTTTCTTCATGTGTGGCCTCAGAGGAGAAGGAGATGGTGGCGGTGGAAGTAGAGCGCATGCTGAGGCTAGCGGAGCAGTGTCTGGAGCGAGCCAAGTCATTTATAGGAAAGAACTCTAACCCTCCTGACCTCTCCGCCTCCACCTCGTCTTCGGGTTTACCTGGCCTATCAGAGCCCCATCAGACCGCTGCCCTCCCCGCCGCCACTGCTGCAAATACTAGTGAGTGCATTCCCTTCCAATCAGAAGCATCTCTTCTACAAACACACCAGTCAATCACTGCTAACTTTAGACCGTAGACCAGCCAGTGTATTTGCCACGTGATTTTATCCGTGAAGCCAATCACCATTTGTTGTCTCTGCAGCTGATACTCGTATTGATACGCAGCACAAAGCAACCAGCCTGACAAAGACCGGCCACCGCAGGGTGTTGTCCGATGGCGGCGGAGAACTCTCCCCTTTTCTGCCTCCCGAAGTCTTCCAGAGATTACAGGCGGTGGTTTCACAGGACACATGGAAAAAGTAAGGGCTGGTTTCTGCCATGTCGCCACCTAAATGACAGATACCGTCTGAAGCGAATAACAAAGCACTGATATGCAGATTTATTGGAACCAGGTACTTTTGTATTCAGTCTAAATGACACTGGTTTAAACTGGAACCTGAACCAGATGCGTACTCGGTGAGATGTTGCAGTAATAATGGCTGTCGTAGGTTTCACAGCTGTGGGAAGAATTCAGACGTTAAAATCATACACGCCAACATGTATTACCTGAAGGGTTAAAAGGCAGGGAAATATTACAATTTATTCCCAAACATGGCATTTAACATAATCTAGGTGGGTTTATAACACATTTATTAAAGCATTTTAAATCTTTTTACATTTTGTGTTTCAAATTAATAATAATATCATTTTTTAAAATTTTTTTATTCATTAATTAAAAGAAAGAATAAAATATAAAATTTCCAGATGTTTCTGGGCCTGTTTGTTGTGATAATCAAAGCTGAGTTCTGGTGGTCTGCCTTACCCAGTGCCTGGCCTAACACGCCCTGGCCACCATGAACTAGAGACAGCTGAACCTTACCGACATGGTACCAGTCGGCGTTCGTTCTTCAGTCACCGGAGCAAGAAAGTCCTGTAAGAGTTCGCCAAAACTCTCTTTTTTAAGGATTTTTGGGCCCTAGTGTCCTTTATACAACAATAGCCCGGAAAGGGGGTCAGAGAGAGCAGGCAAAGACCTGCTGCAAAGGGTCCCAGGCTGGGACTCGAACCTGGGCCGGCAGCACCAAGGACCTGTGGCCTTGGTATGTGAACTGTTGAGGCCTAAAAAGGCTCGGAGTGAAAATAGCTGGTTATTCTTAATATTTCTGTTAAGAGGGGATGGAAGAAACTCCCAAAGATTTGTCAAACAACTTCAGGTTGTCATTGCTGCCTACGGTACTTCAACCAAGGCAAGGCACGTCCGTCTGTACGTCACATTTCATGTACAAGACAACTCAACCTGCTTCACGTTAAACTTCCAACCATCACAGCGAAGGGCAGAGGAAGCACTGAGGAGGAATCGGTTGTAAAATGAGAAATATGCCAGAATTTTCAGTTTTCCCTCTTAAACTCGGAGATTTCCTCTCTGAGCCAAATGAAGAAGAAACGCAAGACGAGAGTCAAAACTGGACTCAGCGACACCTAGCCCACGTCCAGGAGGCCGTCCCAAAGAATATCTGTCCACGTCCAGGAGGCCGTCCCAAAGAAGATCTGTCCACGTCCAGGACACCGTCCCAAAGAAGATCCG
>JBAFSZ010000011.1:33234486-33247894 GCA_036919955.1 Melanotaenia pygmaea | reverse complement strand
GAGATTATTGATGTTTACGGTATGATATGGTTTGTGGTGGTGTGGTTGCTCTCTGAATGTAATGATGACATGAATTGGTGAACTGTGTGGGGGAATGTTAGGTCCAAGTCCAGTATTTTGAGTTTTGCTGTTAAAAGTGGAACTGAGTAAGTAGGAGCAGGGACCAGGGGGGCATCAATCCATGACGGACAGGTCAGCAGGTGCAGTGGGTTTGGTGTAATGAGTGGGCTGGGAGCAGGAGTGCTGTACATCAAATGCCAAACTGGCGGACAGAACACGACAGCCCCGCGAGTTGAGGTGGAGCCCGTCAGCCACCAAAATGCCACCTGATTATCCAGATTATCAGATGCTACTGCAGCTCATCTTAAAGAAAGTGACATGTTTTATCTGACTGTTACAGTCCTCTCAGATGCCAAAGAGCTCAGTGCAGGGTGCCGTGGAGACCGCCATCGCAGCCGGATACCGTCACATAGACACAGCCTACAGCTACAACAACGAGGTGGAGATCAGCAAGGCTCTGTGCTCCAAGATGCAGCAGGGCATCATCCGGCGTGAGGACATGTTCATTGTCAGTAAGGTGAGGGAATGGTTAGTAAAAGATTTAAGCTTAAAATGCTATTGTAAGCTGTATTTTGTTATGTAATGTGCTTTTTTCCCATAGCTGTGGTGTTCCCACCATGCTCCAGAGGATATCCCTGAGTGTCTCAATAAATCACTGAAAGATCTCCAACTGGACTACCTGGATCTTTACCTTGTGCATTTCCCTGTTGGATTAAAGGTTCGGTTTCTAACAACCATGTTTTTCTCTGTTTCCCAGGTTGTTGTTCCAAAGATGAACTTGTATAATTCGGCCTAGCGTAGCTCTGGTTTGAGGAACACATGGCCCACACCGGACTGTACCTGATAATGTTCATGACTTATTTAAAAAAAAAAGTGTTCATCGTTCTGAAATCTGTTTAGATAACAGGGACTGAAGTGGTCCTGGTTTCAGTTATCCCTGCTGCAGGAAACCCTAAAAATGAGCATGGCTGCTTGTTTATCCTTTATCTTTTGGTTTCACTGCAGAAAGTAGGAGATGAGCTTTTTCCAAGGAAGGATGGGATGATTCTGACCTCTGACATAGATTATGTGGATGTTTGGAGGGTAAGAACACACGCCGGCCGTTTGCATAGAGCCTCAAAGGCTATTAAATAAAGATATAAAGATTTACATGATCAAACTTTACAAATAAACCAACAGTTTTCAAATATGTTCATTCATTCACTGATTTTCTCTAATGCTTAGCTCACATAAGGGTCACAGGGAAGCTGGAGTCTATCCCAGGTAGACCTGGACAGGTAGACCTGGACAGGTAGACCTGGACAGGTAGACAGCCCATCGCAGGATGTAAAAATGTTTGTTTTTTTAATTAAATAAAAAAAATAAAAATAAAATCATTTCTTTGTAAAAAATGTCACTGAGAAGCTGAGGGTGAAGAAACGTCTTAACTGTGGCATTGGCAGTAAATCTGACTTTTTCTGTTTAATTTGGTCATTTTTCTCATTTTTACTGGAAGCTTTTCTTGTACCAGTTAGAAAATTCAAATAAACCTGTATTTGAATATTAATTATAACGAAGATCAGAGAAGAGTACACTTATAGTTATGTTCTATTTTTAGTAGAAAATTATGTGACATTTTATTTCTGTCAGAGAAATATTCAATGCAAACAAAATAAAGTTAATTTGAGTTTTTTCCTTTGTTGTTGTTAATATGTGGGAAGATTTATGTGTTAAACGGACCTTTCAGGGGCCACAGCAGCTCGTTGTTACTGCTGATTTGTTTGCAGGGGATGGAGGCCCTGCAAGCCTCGGGCAAGGTGAAGAGCATCGGCGTATCCAACTTCAGCATCCTTCAGCTGGAGAGGCTTCTGGCTCTGTGCAGGGTTCCCCCGGCCGTCAATCAGGTGCTAAATACTTACGTTAGAATGATAACATAGGTTTAACATTAATATGTCAATTCAGAAAAATCTCATTTAAAATAAAAATTGTTAATTGAGTTTCAAGAAGAGCCTTAAATCCATAAAGCCACAACATGGCAGCCAGCACGATGAGGGACAGGACGAGCTGAAGAAGAGAAACTAAATCATATGAAGAAATTACACAAATTGTAATAAAATAATAATATAATTATGTAAAATAAATGAAGACTATTAAAAGCAGCAACAGATCAGTTCAAAGACAGCGTCGCTGCAGAGTTCATGCATCCGGAGAAATGTTTTTAACCTGGTTTGAAAAGCTTCATCCAACTGGCAGCTAAATGCTGCAGCTCCATGTTTACTCTGGACTCTGGTCTAGATTCAGGTCTAGATTCTGGCCTGGGCTCTGGTCTGGGTTCTGGTCGTGATTCAGGTCTAGATTCTGGCCTGGGCTCTGGTCTGGGCTCTGGCTGGTTTAGACGTCTGGTGAAAGAGACATAAAGTTAAATGGTTTTTTATTAAACCTGAAAGTAGTTCCACTAAAAAGTAACGTGTTGTGTGTCCTGCAGGTGGAGCTGCATCCCTACCTGATTCAGACCGATATGATGGAGTTCTGTAAATCTAAAAACATCGCCCTGACAGCCTACAGCCCCTTTGGATCCCCTGGAAGACCTCCAGCATTGTAGGAAACACACAGCTGACAGTTTGTTTGTCATTCTGACAGATGCGGCGCTCATTTCTGCGTCCACAGCGTTTCATCTGGTTGTTGTTGTTATTAAAATGAGCAGCTGCACAGGAAACTGTCCGTGCCTCAAGTCTGCAGCTCTGGGAAACCCCTTTAAACTTGTGTCTCTGCAGAATGTTTCATCTTTTTCTGGTTTTAGCTTTTTTTTTTGTCTCTTTATGGTTCAGCGATTTGCATCTTCTGTGGTTCTTTTTTCTTTGCAGTAGTTTAGAATAATTCTGTCTCCCTGTGGTGCATTCAGTTTCTGGTCATTTTTCACTTACGTGGTTTATTTTGTCTTTTCTTTTTATAGATGTTTTTCATCGTGGTTTGTCTCTTTTGCATCTTTTAGATGGTTTTTCAGATGTTTTTAAGTCATGTGTGGTCTTTTATTCCCTTTCAGTTGATTTCCTGGTTGGTTTGTGCTTCCTGCTTCCTCTACTTCAGTGAATGTTTGGAGCCACTTTGAATCTGTTGCACCAACTGGTTCTAGTGAATGAAAGAAAACTTTTGGACTCAGATCCTTTTGCTTTTGCAGATTAAGAGGTGACACTGATCCACATAAGCTCCTGGAGGACCCGGTGGTGGCGGATATAGCTAAAAAGCACAGACACAGCCCAGCACAGGTTGGAGAGAGTTCATGTGTTAATGTGAAAGTGTGTGTTTTGTCTCACTTGTAACGACGGGGTTTTGCAGGTGTTGCTGAGATATCATGTGCAGCAGGGAATCGCAGTCATCCCTAAGAGTGACAAGCCTCATCACATCCTTGAAAACACAAAGGTAAAACATCTTAATATGCTATAAAAAACTAAGCAAACTCTAAATATCAGAGCTGGTTTTCTCCAAAAATGTGTTTAGATCATAGCACACTGGCAACTCTCAACCCCAGCCCTCCCCTGTTACCACTGCTGTGACCCAGGGATCTGTCCTGGGGCCCCTTCCTTTCAATATCTTCCTCTTTCCCCTTGGTAATATTTTCCAGAAATACAATTTACATGTTCGCTGTTACGCAGATGACACCCCGCTCTGTCTTTCCAGCAAACCCAATTCCACCCTCCCACCTTTCTCCTCTGCCTCAAGTTAAATCATGCTTCTCTTCTAATTTCATTAAACTTAAGTGTTAAAGCCAAATGTCTTGTGGTTGGTACAAAATCCACTCTATCCATTCAAAACTGACAGTTTTTCCATCCCAGTTGAACTTTGTTTCCCCTTCCTTTTAGGACAGGAGTCTGGGTCATCCTGGCCAGTAAACTATCTTTAGTCTCATATCAATAACATCACTCGTGTATATTTCCATCTACGTAACATCAATCATCTCCACCCTTCCTCCACCCCACGTTCCACCGCCATACTTATAGCCTCATCACCTCTGTATTGATTATTCTGACTGTGTTTTGGTCTTCCTAAAAAAAACCTCCATAAGCTTCAACTAGTCCAGAATCATCCCCTTACCTCCCTTTCACCACATCCCCGTCTTAGAGCGTCTCCCCTGGCTCCCCGTAAAATTTCAGATGATTTACAAAATTCTGTTGCTCAGATTAAAGGCCGTTCATTCCCTCCCTGGAACGCTCACCTGACATCAGGAACATCAGCTCTCTCTAAACTCACCTGTTTTACGTGGCTTCCTCCGTGTATTTCCTGTTTCCCGGCCTTATCTTACATATAAAAACTCTTGGAGAAAGTGCTATACTTACAGTTAAGGTCATTCTTGGTCTTCCAGTCTGGCTTCAGATCCCTGCATAGCACGGAATCAGCTTAATGGAGGGTTGTTAATGATAAGCCACCAGGATGTATGACTTTACTGCACCTGCATTACAATGAACTCACACCTAAACACAAGTGTTTTCAAGACTTTGCTGCACATGTAGAGAAATGTACACTATCGCTATCAGATTCTGATGGGTCACAGATTTTGGTGTAACACCGGCAGACACTCATTCATTCTCTCTCCCTCTGTAGTCGCTAGTAACTGAAGTTTTTCATCATCTCTCCTTTTTGTGGTCCTCGTCTGTTAAAACTGAATCTGGCCTGACTGAACTGTTGTTTCTGTTTGTTTTTCATACGTGAGGAAATTAGTGTCACAAGCATTTTACTTCTACTTGAGGTTTCTTTTGCAACTCTGAGAATTTTTTTTATTTCTGTCTGCTTCTCATTTTGTGTTTGCTTTTTTTTCCCTGTGGTTTTATTCTCTCTGAAAAGGTGCCCTCAATAAATGTATTTTTTATTAAAAAGTGAATCAGGATGGGGAGAAGAATGGTGATGAAATGTTAGCACAGAGCCGGCTGTAAAACCTCGCTGTTGCTGGGTGCAGGTCTTTGACTTCAGCCTAACTGAAGATGACATGAAGGCCCTGAAAGGCCTGGACCGGGGCTGGAGAGCCTGCGCACTGGATGAGTAAGTCAACGCTCCAGCCAGTAGCAACACCTCATGCAGAGCTCTGCTGTTGGTAAAGTGACAGGTGATGTTGTGTTTGCAGGATCAAATCTCATCCTTACTACCCGTTTCTGTGAGGCAGCCAGAGGAGACGATGGACGGATCATCCAGAAGATAGTTTATATATTAATAATTATTAATATTAATTATGAATATTGTTGACATGTGAACATGGCAAACCTCTTCTCATTGATGAGCTTTTCTAGCTTCCCTTTCAGTTATTTTTGAATAAAAAACTAATTTTATAATCTGGTTATTGTGAAATAAGTTTATTACTGAGCTCTAACCTCATTACAGCCACTCTGATGGTTTAGTGCTTTTATGAACAGACCATGTGGTTTACTTTGCACATCCATCTGAATCTGTCCACACAGGACACCCAGAAAACAACCAAGAGATAAATAAAATGTTCTGCGGCAGATTCCTACAAGCACAGATATAAAGCAACGGACCACCAACCCTCCTGTGTCTGGTCTGCAGGCTTCTTCTGCCTCACTTTAATCCTTCTGTCCATTTGCAGTACTTTTGTGTATTTTAGGATTTTACATCTCTTGCTGCTTTGGCAGAATGTGCCCAGTAAACTTTTCAGTAATCCGTCGACTCAAGCAAAATGAATCATTTTACTGACTCGGTGACTCATTTTACTCACAATCTGACACAAAAAGACAAAATCAAGACTGAAGCTCAGATGTGCCGACGATAACGTGCACGTTAGATCTGAGCCATGACACTTTAAGATTAAATCCTTATAACAACACTTAATCTTGATAATGCTGGTTTATTATTCATGCATGTTGGGATTTTATGAATCGAGCATAAAGCAGAGAAGCTGCACAAAGAATTTCTATCTTCAGTAGTTTATAAACGCCTTTTCAAAAGGAAAAAAGTTCATTTCTGCTGGTGTTCTTGCCCACCGTCTCTCCGCCATCCCTCTGCCTGCCCTGTAGAAGACCGAACAGAATAATGACCTTTAAATAAATACAGTACGAGTCTGTTCTGTTGCTGTTATCTTCCTGTCAAACCCCACCCCATTTTCTTCTTCTTTGGTGAGTCTGACTGTGGTGAGGGCTTAACGGTGCACACACAAGCTGATGCTCCTGCAATGCGTCTGGGTAGATCAGGCCCTCTGGACCACGAGCCGATCTCAGGGTCAAATATCTGTGTGACTCTGGAGAACGCCATGCTCTCCCAGCTGTAGCCCCCGAGCACATAGATCCTCCCTGCCCAGACAGCCAGACCAGCCTCGCTGTTGGGCAGAAGCAGCGGCGCCACCTGAGTCCACTGACCACAGCGTGGATCGTAGGACTCCACCTGCAGGATGTCGAATCGCTCGGTTGTGTCGGCGTGATCATCGCTGCCTCCGATGGCATAGATGAGGTGGTTCAGGGAGGCCATGCAGTGCCAGCCCCGGGCCAGGGACATGGCCTGGCACTCCACCCACACATCGCCTTCCCTCGACGGATCATAGCTCAGGACGTCTTGGCGGTATGGACCGATCTGATAGTCGTGACCACCTGAGATGTAGACGACGCCGTGGTGGACAGTCCCAGCGTGGCCATAAGTGAACCTGTAAAAGATGGAAATCACAAAGTCAAATAAAGAGTTTTTGAATTTTATATTTTTCCAAGATTTCTGGTCTGAAACGTCAAAACGATGGATCATCTCCTGAAATGTCACCCAGAGATGGACATTACTGCGACGCAGGGAAGGAGTGATCCACCGTTTCTGCCCAAAGTCAAGCTGACCTTTTTAACCCAGGAGCCTGGGATCAGCTGATCCGAGAATGAGACGAACCAGTGAGCAAACTTTTATTTACAGAGCGTCTTTCAAGATGAAAATCACAAAGGGCTTCACAATAAAATTAAATCAACATGGAAAAAAGCATTACACAAAAAACCTCAGAGTCCTGCAGGTTTTCATCACGCCCACGCTGCAGCCACCCGACTCAAACAATGAGAGGTTAAGAGGCTGGTGCAGACCTGGACAACAAGCTGATGGAGGACTGCTTCAGCTGAACCGGGCGTGCTGCAGCAGTAAACCTGCAGGACATGGCTCACGTTGGTGAGCCCTGCTGTCGTGGACTGGGAACCAGTGCAGCCGAGCTAGCTTAGTTCAGAGCCTTGCAGCAGGATTCTGCACAACTTGAAGACTTTCCAGTGATTTCTTATTAAGGAAAGTAGTTCAGGCATGAAGATATAAACACGTATGATCATTTCCAGCTCAGAACGTGACACAACAGGACTTAACTTAGCAATGCTTTCTTTAAATGATTAAAACAAGAGCTAACCAGTGACTGAACAGGGTGTCTAAAGTCAGGTACTAGGGTTACCCCCCCGGTGCTGACTGAGGCCTTTACATAGAAGGCTAGTGGGCCAAGAGACTGGAGTATCTGGTAGAAACCCATCAGGGACAAAGACAAGTATCTTTTCATCTTTAGGCTGCAGGAATCGGGAGACTGAAGCTAAAAGTCTGACTTGTTCCAGCACCATGAAGATGTGAGTCTGAGCCACAGTGCAGCTCTTTTATACGTCTGCTGGCATTAGGAGTTATCAACAGATTTTAGGGCAAACATCTGGATACACCGAGTTAAGCTAAAGTGGCTAAAAGCACTTGTTCACTAGGTGACTGAAGTTTGCGCCACCTCCTAATGAGGGCTTTCATTTAGACTTCTCATCTGTTTTTACTGCCATCCAACCAACTATTTCAGCTCAGAAACTGCTGAATGATTTTAAAATTGACATTAATTTGACATTTTTAGACTGAATGTCTCCACCAGGATGTGTCCTGCCACCTCTGCTGTACATCCTACGTACCAACGACTACAGGATTGAGCATGAGGACGTCCTTCAATACGCAGCTGATACAGCTCCTGTCAGTCTGCTGCACAGGACGGGCCAGTCCTGTAAATGGTGCGGTGAGCCCACCTGGATACAGGAAAAACTACTGACCTGGAAACTATTTTAGGAAGTCCTCTCACTCTCCATCGCAGACCCACATTAAACGGCTCAGAAAGAGATGGTGGAACGACATAAAAACCTCGGCAGAGTTAATAAGCTGACAGCTGAAGCCAGTGTGGAAGCATTAGAAGCATCATTACAAGCCTCAGCTGACATTTTACCAGATTTCCAACATCTGCACCTAGGAGCTGAAAGAGGCTGAGACTGCACCGGCCCTGCAGTCCACCTGTCAGAGAAACAAGAGCTAAAGCAGCGGTGATGCTGTACCTGGGCAGTCCTGCTACGTAGGACCAGCAGTCCTTGGTGGGACAGTAAACCTCCACAGAAGACAACGCTCCGGTGTCATTCCTCCCTCCCACGGCGATTAGACACTCCCCCACTGCCCCCAGGTAGAAGTCCACTCTCCGCTGGTTCATTGGAGCCCCCTGTAAGACATCCCACTGTCACAGCATCCAGGCCAAAAAAGGTCCTGCAGGAAAGCAGTGAAACAGTAAAACCATGTCTAGATGGAGGAAATGGACCCGGTTCCTGATTTCGGCATACGACCCTCACGCCTGCACATCTGCTTCTAGCGGACAGAAAGAGCGACTGTGGACGAGGTTATGTGTCCGACCGTACCGAAGATATCAGAGCGATGCTGGACAGCTGTTCTGTATCTGACTGTTCGAATCATCGAGGCGAAAAGAGACGCGAACAGGGAACAAACACCAGCGAGCAGCCTGGATTCGACACGTGCGAACGGCCAGGGAACCTGGAAGACGAAGTCCTGGCACCAGCGCTCGCTTCGTCTCTTGGACGTCTGATGGCACCAAAGACGTGGACTACCTGACATGAAGGGGAGAGCAGCGGCCCGAGGAGGAGGCTGCATGAGTCCGTCACCCTGAAACCGTCCAGGTCCACGTTTACTGCATGTCAGTGAACTGACCCGCTTCTTTAATAAAAGCATTCAGTCTACAGCTGATAGAATTAGCATCATCGCTACGTTTACATGGACAAATATGTCGTCTATCTGACTGAAATCAATCAGACCAGATTCCAGGCAGATAGACGACATATTATCCAGTGTCCGTGTAAAGTGAGCTTGATTTCCTCCAGCAAGGTCGGCTGCTGTAGCCTCAAAATCGCAGCCAGAGTAGCTCAAGCAGATCAGCATCTCTTCAGCTTCTTTACAGGACGTGTGACCCGAGTTTTAAATATGATTCACGCTGATCGGGTAAGGAACGGCAGCAAAAAGCCTCTTTTGCCCTTCGGAGGTGGATGTGTGCAGGCGCGTGTGATGCATGTGTGATTCTAAAAACAGGCCATGTTGTTTTCCTGTACCCTGGTCCACTGGTTGTGACGTGGGTCGTATCTGTACAGCAAGTTACAGGCGGTGTCTCCTCCGTTGTCCCTGGACGAACTGCCCCCCGCAGCGAAGATGAAGCCCCCCAGCACCGCCAGGCAGTGGTGGCTCCGCTGGGCTGGCAGCTCAGTCTCCACCTCCCAGCTTCCTGTCTCACCATCCAGCCGGCAAACGTTGGCACTCAGCTCCTCTCCGTGCTCGAACACCTCAACAAGCCGAGACACGAGGACACAATGAGCGTCGCTTCACGACGATCGCAGAAAGTTTAGGTTTTTTATTTCCGTCACCAAAAACAGTCTTTGTTGTTACAGGGAAGTCGTGCAGCTTCATCAGGTTGTATTGTTTTGAAGTCGAAGCCAAGTCACAGGTACCTCTCCTCCTATGAGCAGCAGCCGCTCCACTCCTCCCCTCAGCGCGGTCCTTCCAGTCTGCAGTAATGGTTGAGCGCTCAGCCTAGCATGGTACCGCAGCGCCTCCTCCACTAGGACTTCGCAGCACGCCTCCTCTGGCAGCAGGGCTTTCACAGCTGGCAACACCCGGCTCACAAGGTCCCCCACCGGCATCAGGGGAAATCTGATGTGGGAGAGGAGCTGGCTGGCCTGGGCAGTCCGCTCGGGGCTCTGGCTGAGCCACTGCAGGGAGGCCTGCAGGAGCGCCTGCTCACTGTCATGCTGAACCTGAAGATGAAAGGAGGAGCTCTGACATCCCTGACGGCGGCTCTGTATTCAGACAACTTATAAATGTGCTGAAGGTGTTACCTGGCCACTGGAGAGGTAGCAGGTGAGCTTGTGGACAGGAACGTTTCGCAGGAAGTCGGGGGTGAAAGACAGTGTTGCGAAGCGCGTGAGGATGAAGTGGTCGATGAAGGCGTCGAGTCGCTCCAGACTGTAGAGCTGAGCCAGTTCCTGAAGGTACAGGTAGTTGTCCTCACTCACTTCCTGCTCCAGGTACTGGCAGCAGAAATCCACCGCCCGCCACACCTGAACCACACCTGCTGTAGTAAATTTTACTCATATGGCACAAACCTGCTCTCAGAGAGGAAAACAATGACCTTGATGCTTTTTTTTTCGTACCATAACTTGTCTTGTTCTGCAGTTTCAACCATGTAAACAGTAAATGAATGTTTTGTGTTCATTGCAGGAAGAATTCAGATCAACACATGAAACAAACGCTCATCCAGGCAGAAATAAATTCGACCAGCGAATCCCTCCCGAGCACCCGGGTGATGCAACAACACGTTAAAGGAAATCAACTGTAGAAAAAACCTCTGCCAGCAAATTACCTGGAGTCTTAGAGGTTTTTCTTGTTCTTGTTCTTTTTGTTGTTACTGATTGCAACCGCGGTGGTCACTGTGTGTAAAATACATTGAATCCTAAGAATCTTGCCTTTCCAGTCATACGCTGCACCCAGCTTTTAACGGCCCCTCTGTGCACAGCAAAGTTAAACTACAGCAGCTTCATCTTAACTTCAAACTAAGTCAAACACACACACATGCAACTTTTAAATGATTTGCAACTTCTGAGCTTCAGTGAGGCGAATCCTGTTTAATCATTTAAAATAAATTTAGTAAATAATACAAAATATGACTGTTATAATAATGTAGAATTAAGAGCGTCCTCACAGCAAACATCCCACCCTTTTATCTGGAGCATCAGCAGAATGTCGCCGATCTCCTCCTAACTAGGCCTGTTGATCTGCCTCCTGTCTGAAAACAAACCCATAAAAAAGCAGTTTGTCTTCACCTGTCTTCGTCTGTCCAGTCCAGTTTTTACAGAAAGCAGAGACATGTCAGATACGATGCTGGAGCTCACTGAAGGATTTACAGCTTTATTGTGCAAACTAACGTTTCCACACTTTCTGTCTTCATCAGTCACAGGTGAACACGGCAGCCGGCCAGGTGGACAGAGTTTTGCAGAAGTGGAGCAGAGTCAAGTAAAAAGCTTCATAATGTCTCCTCCTCTAGTTTGTTTGATGCTGCAGAGCCATGGCTGGCATTCTGTTGGTGCTCTATTAAAAGTAATTAGCTCTATTTATCCACAGGTTTCTAGTTTCTTACCTGCAGCAGGTGTGAAGCTTCCAGCACATAGTCAATGTTTCCTCCATCCAGCAACAGCTCACCACAGTACAGGAAGTCCACCACGGCCTTCAGACCAATGTAGGACATCCCAACCAGCTCCACCTGCAGGAAGCGGAGGATGATGGATGGGACATGATGCTGAGAAGCGTTCATCCCTTCATCATGACAGCGGGGTAAGAGATTTAATTAAAGATGCACTTATTAAAATAAAAAAATAAATAAATAATGAAAGTGGGATAAATATAATTGCCAGAGTAAGAAGATGAGGCTGTTATCAGATCCATTCACTGGGCCCTGAACACCAGTGTTTCCTCTAGTTTCTGGCCCATAATGACTAAAATAATTAAATCTTCTTTCTGATTAATTCATTTTAATTGTGATTTCTTCTCATATACCTCAGAAACAAAGCAAATGTGGCTGTGAGCACTGAAAAGCTGCTTTCTTCACCGTTCCTGTATGAAACCTGGAACTCGTACCTCCTGCTGCTTCTCCTCCCTCATGCCCAAAGAGAACATAGCCTGGAAGTAGGAACTGGAGACAGCCAGCAGCGCTCGGTGGGCTGGGACTCGCTGGTCATCAGCGATCAGCACCACATCACAAAACCGGCCATGCTGCCGCTGCTCATTGAAGCCCTGCAGCACCTCCACGGCCTGGTCCACCGAGCAGAAGATCTGGTGGGAAAGAGGTGGACATGTGCTTTAATTCCCTCTAAATACAGCTGATGTTTGCTCACTGTTACAGTTTAAGTCAGGGGTGGCCAACGTCGGTCCTCGAGAGCAACAGTCCTGCAGGTTTTCCACTGACACACCTGACTCAAACTAATGAGTCATTGTGCAAATCCTCATAGCTGTTGGATCCATTTAATTTGAGTCAGGTGTGTTGGTGCAGGGAAACCTGCTGGACTCGAGGACCGACGTTGGCCACCCCTGGTTTAAGTCATTCACACAAATTTTAAAAATCAGATGAAAGTTTGACTATATTTAGTTGTATCTGAACATTCATGACGAATAAACTTTACATAGAGAAGTTTAATAGGTTTAACTAAATTAAAAGAATTTTCTACTTAAAATATGTCCCTAAAACTATTTGGATAATCCAGCAATAATTTCCATCATTTTAAGGGAAAACGATCATATTTGCTGAATGCAAAGATTAGGTCGTTTTCTCTGTAATACAGCAGCAGAGAAAAGGCTGTTGGCTTTAAAGACTAAATGAACAAACGGACTTTGGAGGATTCGCTGATCTTCTGGGGTCGACACATCCGGGTCGGTTTGTCCATGATGTCCTCTCAGGCTGGCATCATCTGAAACACACACGCCTTTATTTTGGTCCTCCACTGTTTGACTGGCAAAAATGAAGCATTTGAACTTAAACAGCTTCTAATATTCTGCTGAATAATCCAGAAATAATAATCCAAACGAAGGCATTCACACCACAGCAAGCTAACAGAGAAATGGCCATCAGCTAAATGATTGAAATTCAAACAGCCAAATAAATATGTCCCTTTCTGATTTTATACAGCTTATGTCCAAAACACTGCTTACATGTGGAGGATCAGAGGACACGTGCTTTAACCGCAAACACGCAGATTAGCGCTTTTATAAGGAGACACAGAACCCATTAAAAAAGCTTAAATGAAATGTAGAAATGCGCCAAACACCGCACAGCTAAATATAAACCCTTCTTTCTAATAACGCCCTTCTTACAGCTTTATAACACCATCAACACAGTTCTACACTGTAGGAACAGTCAAACCAGGTAGCATATGCTAACTAGCTTGGCTACATGCTAAACAATTGTACTTCGTGTTGTATCTTTCAGAATAAAGTAATTAAAGTATAAATCTTTGAATTATGGGCAGAAAAACTAAGAAGAAAGGAAATGCTTACATATCACAGGCTAGAATTTGGATAGAATAAT